>CM067338.1:65286319-65723819 GCA_034376525.1 Nicotiana benthamiana
GCTTCACCCGTGCGTGCTTTTCCCTTCCTTCTTGCCCCGATTGTGTAGTATGGCATTTGACTGAAATGGGGTTATGTCTGACATGGTGACTGGAATAGGCACCCTTGGGGGCAACATAGCAACTTCAATTGGTGCGAGCGCCTTTGGAGTCCCGAACTCTACCTCAATTGGTTTTGGCACTTTTGTATGAGGTGCCTCGAACTAAAATGGCATAGATATATTCACCATATTTCCCTCAGATGGCTGGATTTTCACAAAAATAGCATTAAGAGTGACCGCCGGTTTCTTGGGCTCATCTCCTTTAGATATCAAACCGATTTGACCCTTCGAGGTCCCAGTCATCCTCAATCTCAATCATGTGGATGCCTCCACCTTTATGGTCTGGTAGAGGGTTGTTGCGAACATTAGGAGTAGGCTCTTTAGCTACAATGACCTTGTTGTCAATTAAGGTCTGAATTTTGTCCTTCAACTAGCAGCACTCGTCAATGGTATGGCCCTTCATCACCGATTGGTATGCGTAGGTTTTATTTGGGTTGATCCATTGGGAAGGGTTTCTGGGGTTACGGCTGAGATGGGTGTAACATATCTATTGGCTTTGAGCTTTTCATACAACCGGTCAATGGGTTCAGCAATAGTGGTGTATTGTCTGGGCGGCTTACGGTCAAAGTTTGGTCTTGGTCGTGGGAAGTTTTGGTGGGTGGGTGGTGATGGATGTTGAGGAGGTTGGGAGTTGTAAGCTTGGTATAAGGGTGCGGGTTGGGAATATCCTGGCGAGGTGGGTTGAAATGTTGGTGATGGAGATGTTTGGTAGACGGGATGTGGATATTGATAGGTAGGTGAAGGTGCCTAGTAATTTAGAGAAGGCTGGTATGAGTGGAGTTGGAGCGTAGGGTTTATATTTCATGGGAGAGTGGTTTCTCTGCGCAGTCATTACAGAGTTTACATCCATTTTCTTCGACGTACCACCAGATTTCAAGGCTTTGTTTGTGGCCTGCAACGCCTCAAGGTTAGTAACCATACCATTTTTGATCCCCTCTTCAATCCTTTCTCCCAGTTTGATGATATCAGCGAACTTCTGCCACTCTATCAACATCAATCTCTCGTAATACTGTGGGTCCTGAGCACATACGAAAAATCTGTTCATTTGTTCTTCTTCCAAAGCCGACCTAACCTTGGCAGCTTCCAACCTCCAACAAGTAGCATATTCATGAAATGTTTCGGTGGGCTTCTTCTTCAAATTATGGATATAAAACACGTCCGACGCATTCTCAGTATTGAACCTGAAACGGTCCATGAAATCAGACGCCATGTTTACCCAACTCGTCCACTTCTTTGCATCTTGGCTGATATACTAAGATAAAGCATCACCTTTCAAGCTCCTCATGAACAGTTTCATGCGGATCTTTTCATCTCTACCAACTCCCACTAACCTGTCACATTACATCCTTAGGTGAACCCTTTGATCACCCGTACCATCAAACATTTCAAACTTAGGAGGTTTGTACCCCTCAGGGAGTTCGACATCAGGTTGAACACAGAGGTCTTCATAATTTAGACCCTCTACACCTTTATTACCTTCACGCCTTGAACCCTTCTAGTGAGTTTCTTGAGTTCAGCAGCCAAGTTTTGAATGAGTGAGTCTGATTCTGACACATCTGATATGGGTTGTGCATAGTATGGCATAGTATCCAAAAAGATAGGGGTATCTTGATGATTTGGAGCATTTTGGTGCTCAAGGATGAGCGGTGGAGCATTTTTGAGAGCTTGGGTCGAGGTCTTCTGCAGAGGTGCAGGGACCTGGTTGTTGACATCTGCAGTAGCAAGGGAGATAGACAAGCTTGCCGAACTTTGGACCTGGTCTAGTTCCTCTCGGAACCTTAGCAAAATTTGCTCCAAGTGAGCATCAGTTTCTTTGGTGATCGGGGTACCTTGGGAGGTTCCTTCAATTTCCTTTCTTGCTTCATTATCTCCCATCTTTCCTTTGTTCCTATTTCTGGGAGGACTCAGAGGAGGAGGACCATTAGATCTTGTTGAGTAAGATGATGGTTCCAGAATGCACGAACTAACCTTTGGGGAGGGGAATAAAAAATAAAAGAAAAACAAAAGGTAAAAAGTTAGTGCGGATTCTAAGAAAGAAAACATTGCGATATTTAAACACGTTGTTACAAGAATATAAGTCGTTTCCTATTTGGGTGCCTCGTTGTGCCCGAGGTAGGCCTTGCGACAAATATGATTTGGAGAACTCGTAACACCAAATGCCTCATTTCATTGATAAAAAATAGAATGAGTCAAAACAAACTGAAATAAGAGAAATTGTCACTAATGGCCAGTGGCCTTATTACATCAAGAAAGCTGCAAAAATCATAACTACTTGGTCCCAGAAGGACCTTCCCCAGATTTGGTATCTTTGCCTCCCTCGTACAGTTTCATCAGCTCGCGCAGTCCCAGCAATAAGTAAGCTCGAGCCAAGTGCCCACATTCATTACCTTCAGCTTCCTGACAGTCGTTGATCATTTTCAAAAACTTGCCTTCCAGCTCCACTAAACCCCACTCCAAGTACCATAAACAGTTGTTTGCGCAGACAGCTATGTCCTTTCACTCATTGATTATCGTCTCTGGGGCCTCTAGCATTACCCGATGTTCACTTTCACATTCTCACATCCGTTTGCGTAGCTGATTGTACTTGACCTTTGCTGTAGTCTCCTCATCAATAACCCTGTGACCATGGACAAAACTTGTTTTTCCCAAGCCAATATGATCGTCTTCTAGCCATCCCGAATAAAGCGGTGCATGCCCCGCCTGATACCTGTCTGGCTCCATAGATTCCTTTTCCAAAATGAGTTTGGAATGCCACATATGCTGAGCCCGACATCTGTGTGAGCTATCATCATCTTGGAAGTTAGCCATGTAGTGACTCATCTTTTCTACTCTCGGTATAATTTGCTTTCTCCCCTCTTGCCTCATGACTCGGAGAGGGACATAAGGGTAAGTTCCTCTTAAGCCGATGAGTACAAGGAATGGCGAATCCCTAGACCGAATGATAAACTCTCGAGTTGGAAACCACTTGTACATCCACTGTACCTGCTCTTCTCTCATATTTTCTAATAGTTCTACCCATCCACTGGCGTCTTCCGAGTGAGCAAACATATCCGCCATGAAGTGCATTCGCTTTGGATGATGGAAAGCAATATGGTCATCCCAATCTCATCGTATGATCTCTTGTCTATAATCTCCCTTCTGAAGATGTTCAATGAGCCAGAGTTGTAGCAGCAAATTGCACCATTCAAAGTGCAGTGCCCCTTGTTGACATTTTTCTAAGGCTCAGTACAGTTCGGCGAGGATCGTGGGTGCTATGTTGAATGTTTTCCCGTCGATACCCTCCATTATGGCTTTGGTTACCATGGCTAGTCTCATGTGGATTATAGCCTTCTTTGGAAAGACTATCATGCCCAGCAAATAGAACATGAATACAAAGTCTCTCTTATGTATGTGCCCCAAAGAGGTGAGGACGAACTCGTCCATGTGAGTGCGGTAGGATTTGCTATGTCCGAACCTTTCATACATGAAGTCGAAGGATATGTGGGAGTCCTTCAGACTGGTCAAATTAGGATTCTTCTTGAGCCCCATCATTTTCAAGAACCCTCTACCTTTGCGATTTTCCAGCATAAGCAACCCCGGGCTATCCCAAGAAATTACGGCTAGACCCCCAATTTCTTCCAATAGCGGCGTCATTTCAATACCCCCAAAGTCGAAGACAGACCGTTCACTATCCTAAAACATAGTAGCAGCTTCCACAATCTTGTTATCCAGCCTAACTTCCAGAAGTGAAGGAAGATTTCCTAAATGCTTGCGGACAAGAACCCGATCACTACCATGCAAATCATCCCACCAGTTTAACAACTTTGGATGAATGTTTGATACCATATCGAATTTGGGGACCTCGTGCCTCATTTCCTGCAGAATAGAGAGTTAGGCCTTTAATCCCACCAGACTCGACTATTTAAATCAATAATTAGCAAAAGGCATTTAGTTCTCCAAATCAATGCACAAAACATGAATGTCCTTTTGGGTTTCGAGGAAACCCGATGGACTTTTGGCATAGGCTGTCCTAATGAGTTATTATGCTGATAGCATAACTGACTCGTCTAATTCTGACCATGAGGCATGAACATTTAAACAGAGTAAGGCTTCTATTTTTGAAGTGCTAGACAAGGTTCCCTTGAGCGGACGACTCAAGAGGGAAAGGTACGGAGCCGTCGACTACACTGTTGATCGACTGGTTTTACCGCAAATATGCCTTTGCCAAATTTAAGGGGTTTGTAATAATGGAAGAGCGCAACCACTCATTATAAGCGTTGCTATAGGATTTTTTTGTCACGAGTGGAAAATGATGTTGAAGAATGCAATTACAACAATGAAACAAGTACATGTATTTTCACGTTCATACAGTAATGATTTAAATAAATGCTCGGAATTTAAGACGGAAAAAAGTGAGGTAATAAAGCAGTAAAACAGTTACAGAAAAAGAAAAACATGAAGAAACAAGTTAGTAATTATGGAGAAATGATTAAAGCAATAAATAAAGGTAGTAAAGAAAGCAATAAAGCCACAAAACACGTAATGGTAAAAGCCTAAAAAGAAATCCCCAGCAGAGTCGCCATGCTGTCGACGCCCCCTTTTTTTCAAAATAAAGCGAAATCGGGTTTTACGACATCATGGACAAAACAACTCTCATTCCCGTTTGGGAGTTGGGTTATGGAATTTGAAGAGTCTCCACCTAATGATTATAGTGCATTATGACACTTTAAGAAGAGATTATTTTGAGAAGAAAACTAGAGTTCGGGTAAGGGCTTGAGATTATCTCGAGGGGAAGGTGTTAGGCACTCCTCAAGATCCACTAGTGTGGTTCCCGGCCGTGTTAATTGTGACTTTACAAAGAGATGAAGCAATTAAACAAATAAGGTTCACATATATAACATTCACACAACTTGAAAAGTTTTAAAGAAGAAGGAAGGACATAGATTTAAAGTAAAAGAGATGATTGATTTGGAAAAGCATTACTATAGAAGAACATTTAAATAAGCAAACAAAGAGAGGGGTCCTAGGTTTAACTACAATATGGATCATTCGATGCAATATCCGCACATATTCCCAAAGAGGGGTCGCTTTATGGTATTATCGCATCGTCATCATCTCCATATTCTACCCTTCCCACCCCATAAGGTTATTTAAGCGTGTGGATTGGTCACGAATACTTATTGCGTGCTATTAATCGTCCAATCCTATAGATGCTAGAGGGCATTTAGGATCGCTAATCCTATAAGGTGGGAACTAGGCTAAACCTATGGGTTCAAAGATTAAAATTCTAAACGTCATTAAAGAAAACAAACAAGGTTTTCACGTAAAGGGAATCATATATGCAGGTAACGGCTCAAGTATGCCTCTAAAGACGAACACATAATTAGCACGACTCGAACACATTTAAGGTCTAGGGAGGGAGGAATCTTTTGAAAACTAGAATATGAATTAAACTGAAGTTCGGAGGTTTTGCAGAAAAGTAACATAAGGGAAAACGTTCAGAACCTTAAAAGAGGTAGTAGAAATTTTATAAAATCTACAGGTGCATTCAAAATGTTTGAGGAACACAGTTTTCGAACAAGTAGAATAGAAAAAACAGATATAGAAATATTTGAGGTTACAGAAGTATAAAGGAAAACATGTCAGGTTATGAACCTTTAAAAATTACAAGACAACTTAAAAACATAGTAGTCTAGTGTTGGATGTGAAAACACAATAGAAAACTTTTGCGTACATGGTCTGAAAATAGTGGCCAGTTCTGGGTAAAGTAGAAATCATTTTCATAAGCATTAAAGTAGGACAGAAGTTTATAAAATTTTAGACAGCTTCAGAAAAACAGAAGAGTTCAAGCAGAGGCAGATTTAGTTCGAACATGATTAAGAGATGATTATCCTGTTTTATCCAGCCTAAGGCTTGCCTAGGCGTTATTTAAACCATAAAGGAAGGTGGACATGCATATTAGTTTCCTGTTTAAAAGAAGTTTATTAACCAGTTTTTTTATACCAAATTAGCGAAGTATTCAATAGTTACAAACAAAGGTCCTAAGTGCATGATATCTAATGCACACAAAAGTCCTAAAACATGGTATCTAAATGCAATGGTAATAACGTTGATTATTAACTGATTGTGATTATGAAAATGTATAGGATAACAGACTGAGGATGAGAGACCTAAGGACAGGATTTCTACGTGTATGATGCATGTCCTAAACATGATTTCTATAGCACAAATATGTAAGTAAAATCCTATAAACATGTTTTCTACCCATTCCCCTTAACTAAGAATGCATAACCCTCCCAATTCACTATTATCCCCATTATTCTTTACCAGTATTACAGACCAAGTAATTTAAAAATACTACAGTGATAAAATAAAAAAAAGAATCTATTCAATAGGGAGCCTACAGCCAGGCCCAAGATCTCCAACCTCACTTCTTTCGAGTTTCACATCCATTACCATGGCTTGGGTGCGGAAAAGTTCCCTAAGGGTTCTTTTGAACCCCTGGCCAATACCAAGCACCCGAAATATCATAATTACACAAGTGCAAGTGTGGAATTGCCAGCCTTGTGCATCAAAGTTCAGTGGGTACTCAGGGCTCCCAAGGCAATGCTTACACTAAGGGGCAGAACCTAATTTCTAAGAGTAGTGAGATTGTAATAGAGTCTGTAAAATATTGTGTTGAAAACAGTTGAGAGACAGTTTGAGAAAAATAGTAAGAGAAGAGTGAAAAGAAATCTTTTGAAATCCCTTTAGGCTAACCAGCTTTGAAAACAAAGAGTCACACAAACAAGGTTAAGGGTAGGGGAACAGATAATTCATAAGCAAGGAAACTATTCACACAGGTGTAACACATCAAAAAGAAGTAATCAAACATGCTTCAAATAAAGAGTCCAGTTCTTACTGCACCATACTCCAAACAGGGGCAACCTTAGGAAGAGGTTTAAGTGGCCAAGCAGGTCCTGAATACATGCTAGTAGTGAACATTAATGAGGAAAACATACAGGGGGATAAGGAAGGGGATAATGATCATGCCGAGTCAAGATAGGCATACTAATTAACATTAGTGCATGCTAGTGGCAATAAGAATAACAGAACCATAAGTAAAAGCACACAAGAAAAAAGAGGAAGTGCATAACTGATAGGAGCATATTGTTGTGGAGGCTGTAACTTAAAGAGGTGACATACCAGTTGAAGCTAATGTAACACAGTAGTAGTGAGCAATAGTGCACAGAGAAGAGTAGTAGTGTGCAAAGAGTATGAAGAGAAAAGAGCAGCAGTGTGCAGAGAGGTAAGCAACAGACAAACCAAAGCAAACAATACAGTAGATCCCCAGTAGTAGAGTAAAACAGTCAAGATTACTCAATCTTGGCTTTTAGCCTATTGAGTAGCTAATATCCAATAGAAGAATGAGAGTTTGTATAGAAAACAGTATAGAGAGAGCACTGAGTGTTTCTGAAAGAAAGTTTAGAGAGATTGTATTCGTGTTTGTGTGTCAAGTTAGAAGAGAGGAGTAGTAGTTATAGTTTTGGAGAAATAGTAGAGAATAGGGTAATATCTACCTAATTATAGAACAGTACCAATTTGAATCAATCGCAGGACCTTAATTCAAATTAATCTGGGATTCATGATTCGAATGGGAATGCAGCTATATCATATAAGGAAAGAATCAATCAGACAACTAATTACACCATAGTAAAGTAGTAGGCCAAATACATAATACTCGAATAAGGAAAACATATACTGAATATTCTAAAAAATATTTAAGTGGACAAATATGGTAAGAATACAAAATTAACTATGAAATTAGTCAAAGAATCACGGACGAGACTAAAAATCATAGGGAATCAGTGCTAATTATAGAGAGCATTTCACAAGCAAGGAAATAATTCAATAAATCAGTGTAAGAACCTTTAAGGAAAACGCTTACATAGTAGGGATTCAAAGAGATGCACATAATTATTCGAATAACAATTAGACTTATAAACACAATAGGCGTGAAAAATCAGAGAACATTATGCAAGAAATCACAGAAGTGTAGAGGGTTGGAACCCTAGTAAAAAAGTTTAAAGCATGGAACTCAGAAACAAACATGCTCGTAAAAAAAACAAACATATAATACATGCATACATAATACTCAAAGGAAGCAGAAGATATAGTGATCTTGAAAGGTGGTCGAAAACCCTAGTTTTGAAAAGAAGAACAAAGGCGTTGAAAAGAACTTGAATAATCAGAGAAATCGAGTGACAAGTACAAAGATTAAACCAAAAATTGTTTAAAAAAGATAGAGATTAAATAGATTTAGGCAAAAAAAAAGGGTTTGCAAATAAATTAGGGAGATGAGGAACCTGGCCGTGAAACACGTATATAATGCCATAGAAGGCATCATCGGACAAAAACCACTGGATAAAATCCGGCGAAGGACCCAAGCAAAGCCTTCAACGACCGTCTTTCATGGCGGAGGTCTTTGGTCTACGAGCTTCATAGGGGAACAACGATGATGAGGGTTCTATGGCGACTGGAGATCGAGAGAAGTGAGGGAGGGGTATGGTCGGAGAGCCGATGAGTTCCATCAGAGAAGAAGGAACTAGAAGGTTCTAGAGAGAAGGGGGAGCGTTTGTTAGAGAGAAAGAGAGAAAGACGGTCTGAGTGAATAAAAGTTTGGGGAAGGGGTCGTTCAATTTAATTAAGGTAATAGGATCTGGACCGTTGATCTTATTTGATCAACGACTCAGATTAAATCAGAGGCGGGTCGGATAAAATTAATGGGTATGGGTTATTGAAATTGGATTTAAAATTGGTATGAAATAGGGGGTTGAATTTGGGCTATATCTTAAATAAAATCTGGCTATAGTTTAAAGCCAATTTTCCCCAATTAATTTTATAAAATAGATTAAATAGTTTAAAAAGAAAAATTAAAAACATATAACTAATTAATAACATATAAATATTAATATACAAATACTAGAAATAAATTTATAACTATGAAACACAGTTAATTACAAAATTGTCCATAATTGCAATTTTGTGCAATTAGCCTTAAAAATTCCAAATAAATTTGTAAAAAGTGTGAAAAAATTCCATAAATTATATTTTGTTGTAAATATGGGAGTGAAGCACATTATTCACTAAAATAATAATTTGAAAAATAATTTTGGCCTTCATACTGTCAAAAAAAGCAGTAAATTGATTTTAAAAGATATCAAAAATTAAAGAAAATTACCATAGTTCTCTAGCCTGCTTATATATGTATCCATATACTATTTCAAAAGTATTTTGGGTGAAAAAAATATATAGGTAAAAATTGGGTATCAACACTAAGAAGAGAGCTGTGGAGTGCGAAACTATAAAGATGACGCATCAAGTGAGTTCCATTGTACACTCCATGGCTCCAAAGTTAGAGGATCTTGGTGCATTCACAATACCATGACCATTGGAAGCACAGATTTTGCAAAGGCCCTATGTGACTTGGGGGCAAGTATCAATCTCATGCCTTACTCGATGTTCAAAACTTTGGGGATCGGGCAACCTCGCCAGACTTTCATGAGGCTTCAAATGGTGGACTGATCTATGAAGCGGCCCTTGGAAATTATTGATGATGTCCTCGTTTGGGTTGACAAGTTCATATTGCCGGCGGACTTCCTGATCTTGGACTGCGAGGTGGATTTCGAGGTGCCTATTATTCTTGGAAGGCCTTTCCTAGCTACAGGGAAGGCCTTAGTTGATGTAGAAGCGGGAGAAATTGACTTTCCGCATTGGTGATGAAAAAGTGGTTTTCCATGTATGCAAGTATATGTGCCAACCAAATAGCACCGAAGTGTGTCCGTTTGTTGACATTGTCACGGTGGTGATAGTGGATGATGCAAGCGCAATGGCAAATGTTAAGGACCCACTCAAGGCCGTGATCTTAAACATGGAGGTTGAGGATATTACGAAAAGGGTGGAGTGTTTGAATGAACTTCATGGCATGGGCTCATATTCCTATGAACCAAGGAAGCTATCTCTTGATCTTGAAAATCGCAAAACTCCACCCACCAAACCATCCATTGAGGAGCCACCGGTGTTGGAGTTGAAACCACTTCCTCCTCACCTCAGGTATGAGTTTCTTTTTCCTAATTTCACTTTGCCGGTTATTATTTCTTCTTGCTTAACTAACGTGCAGGTGGATACCACTTTGGCGGTTTTTCAAAAGCGCAAGCGGGCAATTGGATAGACCTTGGCGGATATTCGGGGTATTAGCCCCGCATTTTGCATGCACAAGATAATATTGGAGGAGGATGCTAGGCCATCTCTTGAACATCAAAGGAGACTCAATGAGGCCATGCAAGAGGTGGTTAAAAAGGAAATCATCAAGTGTCTTGACGCCAGTGTGGTATATTCAGTTTTGATAGTTTGTGGACCTCCCCAGTTCAGTGTGTGCCAAAGAAGGAAGGAATGACGGTAGTGACCAATAATAATAATGAGCTGATTTCGACTCGTGCTGTGATGGGTTGGATGGTATGCATGGACTACCAGAAATTGAACAAGGTTACAAGAAAAGACCATTTTCCCTTGTCTTTCTTGGATCAGATGCTTGATCGTCCGGCATGCCAAACGTTCTATTGTTTTCTAGATGGGTACTCCGGCCATAACCAGATTCTCATTGCCCTAGAGGACCAAGAAAAGACAACTTTCACATGTCCGTATGGCACATTCACATTCTCGCGTATGCCATTTGGACTGTATAATGCTCCAGCGACCTTTCAGAGATGTATGATGGCAATTTTCACCGATATGGTGGAGGACATATTGGAAGTCTTCATGGACGATTTTAGTGTGGTCAGGGACTCATTTGGTAAATGTTTGCAAAATCTTGATCGTGTGTTGGCCCGTTGTGAAGACACAAATTTGGTGCTCAATTGGGAGAAATTCCACTTTTTTGTGGAAGACGGAATTGTGTTGGGTCATAAAATTTTGAAAAGGGGCATAGAGGTTGACAAAGCAAAAATCAAGATGATCTCAAGGCTTCCTCCCCCTATCTCTGTCAAAGGGGTGAGGAGTTTTCTATGACACGTGGGCTTCTATCGGAGATGCATCAAGGACTTTTCTAAGGTGGTGAACCTATTGTGTAAGTTGTTGGAGAAGGATGCAAAATATGTGTTTGATGACAAGTGCATGGAGGCCTTCGAGCTTCTAAAACAAAAATTGACGACTACCCCCATCATAATCGCACCAAATTGGAGCTTACCCTTTGAGCTCATGTGCAACGCTAGTGATGTTGCAGTGGGGGCGGTCTTGGGCCAGAAAATCAACAAATTATTCCATCCGGTGTATTATGCTAGCAAGACTATGAATGAGGCACAAAGAAATTACACAGTCACCAAGAAGGAATTGCTTGCCATTGTATTTTCCATGGACAAGTTTTGCTCGTACCGAATGGGGCCCAAAGTGATTATCCATACCGATCACACCGCCCTTAGGTACTTGATGACTAAAAAAGAATTAAAAGCAAAATTGATGAGATGGATGCTTCTTCTACAAGAATTTGATTTGGAGATCGTTGATAGAAAAGGAAGTGAGAACCAAGTGGCGGACCACTAGTCTAGATTGGGGAGGAAGGGAAGACTTCGGATGGCCTTGAGATAAATGATTCTTTTTTGGATGAACAACTCCTCTCGGTTTCTATGCTTGACATGTCGTGGTTTGCCGACATTGCTAATTATTTGGTTACCAGTGTGGTCCCATGCGAGCTCTCTTCAAACCAAAGGAAGAAGCTTAAACAGGATGCTTTGGACTTATATTGGGATAAGCCATACCTTTTCAAAATTTGCACTGATGGTGTGATTCGCCGGTGTGTTCCCGAAGAAGATCAATTGAGTATTGTGGAAGCTTGTCACTCTTCGCCCTATGATGGTCATCATGGTGGGGAGAGGACGACGTCTAAAGTATTGAGTTGTGGGTTCGATTGGCCTTCATTATTTAAGGATGTCGGTGATATTGTGAAAAGATGTGATGAGTGTCAACGTGCGGGAGGAATTTCAAAGAAGGATGAGACTCCCCTTAACACGATTCTTGAAGTTGATTTTTTAATGTTTAGGGGATCGACTTTATGGGACCCTTCGTGAGTTCTTGTGGCAACACTTACATTTTGGTAGCCGTGGATTACGTGTCAAAATGAGTTGAGGCCATCGCCTTACCCACCAATGAAGCTCGTAGCGTGGTGGCTTTTTTGAAGAAGAGCATGTTCACTAGGTTTGGCACACCCAGTGCCATAATTAATAACGGTGGCTCTCATTTTTGCAACAAGGCTTTCGATTCCTTGCTCACCAAGTATGGGGTAAACTACAAAGTGACCACTCCCTATCATCCTCAAGCGAGTGGCCAAGTTGAAGTCTCAAACCGGGAAATCAAGAGTATTCTATCAGAGACTGTCAATGCAAATAGGATCGATTGGTCCAAGAAATTGGATGATGCTCTTTGGGCCTATCGTACAACATTCAAGACTCCGATTGGCATGTCACCATATCGGTTGGTCTTTGGAAAAGCATGTCATCTTCCGGTGAAATTATAGCATAAGGCAATGTGGGCTTTGAAAAAGTTGAATTTAGAGTGGGATGTTGCAGCCAATCTCCGGGTTGAACAATTGAATGAGCTTGATGAGTTCTGATTTCATGCATATTCCAGCTCGTCCTTGTACAAGGACAAGATGAAGTACCTCCATGACAAGTATGTCTGGGGGAAATAATTCAAAGTTGGTGATATGATTCTTCTCTTCAATTTCCAGCTAAGGTTGTTTTTGGGAAAGCATAAGTCCAAGTGGAGCGGTCCTTTTGAAGTGGTTGGTGTTACTCTTTTTGGTGCCAATGATCTCAAAAACAAATTAGTGAAGTATTCCAGGTCAATGGGCATCGAGTCAAGCATTATTTGGGCAAGTTTGATGATAGCCACGTGGTGGCACTGATTAATTTGAAGTAATTATGATGGTAGCATGCGTCGTGCCGTGATGTTAAATCAGGCGCTTCTTGAGAGGCTACCCATGTCTTTTGTTTTTCCTTATTTTTCTGTGTAGAATAGGGTTTTTGGGCTGATAGTTTGTGAAGTGTTATAGGGATATTGTTGAACCAGTGCAAAGAAAAATGTAATAAGTGAACAGTCTCTGACCAGTGCACACGCGGCCGTTCACCAATATAGTGGGGTCCACGTGGGCTTTACAAGTTGAAGGTGTAAAACTCAGAAGACCCTATGCGGCCGCACACCACTTTTGTGCGGTCCCCGTAGGAAGAATCATAAATGACCACTCTCTGAAGTTTTCCACGCGGTCGCGATCCAAATCAGTGCGGTCCGTGTGGGTGTGGCCAAATGCACCAAGCCTCTGAAGTTTCCCACGCAGCCGCATGTGGTCCGCGTGAGCTGAAATCCTGCGCGGTCCGCGTGCCACTTTTGTGCGACCACGCAGGTGAGAGTTGCGCCCACTATTTTCTATAAATTGACACCTGGGGCCTCGTTTTACTCTTTTCGCAAAACTTTCACCTAAAAGCTCTCTCTACTATTCATTCACTAACATTGTGCAATTAGCATCAGTTTCATCAATTCATTTTGTAACATTTCATCTTCTAGTTCAATTCTTAGTTTATTTTTTGTTATTTTCATTAAATTCCATTAGTGTACTTCTTATTTTCTTCTTTTTCTTCTTAGTCAACAGATAAAATTAGGATTTGGGTATAGTTTGTTGACCCATAGGCATATAAACTACGGTTAATAACTACACTTACTATACTGAACGAAAGATGCCTACCAGTTAACTTTCCCTATGCAGCCGCATAAATTTTTGTGCGGTCTGCGTGTGCTTTCAATAGCAATTTGAGTACCCTCTCGTCACGGGCTGCTTTCACTTTGTTGCGGTCCACGTGAACCCAACGTGGTTGCGGTCCAAGACAATGTGGACCACGTGGACTTGGGTTCACAAAGTTGTCGTTCTTTGAGGTTGAATTGTACGGACCGCATCAACTTTTGTGCGGTCTGCATCACTGTAGCTATGCGGCCGCGGTCCAAAATAGTGCGGACCGCATGGCTAGATTCATAGAAGGTGAACAAAAATGAGTAATTGTGCAGACCGCATCCATTTGTGGGCGGTTCGCATCCATCCTACGCGGCCACAATCCAAAACATTGCGGTCCGCGTAGGTACTGTATGAGAACCTTATGTGAACCAATTTGGTCAGTGCGGACTGCGTGAATTTTCTGTGCGGTCCGCGTAATTCCTGTCTGCAACACATGTTCTGCAATTTCTATTTAATGCTATAATTGTGTGTTCTCATTTTGTGCTTATACTAACAACCTTAGATGTAATGCTTTGGCGACAATGGTGCAGAAAAGGGCCGGAAAACAAATACAACGTGGGGGATCGGATAAACAACCCGGGAGGGGTGGTGCTTCCTGAGGGAAGACTATGCGGAGAGTGATAAAACTCACTCCTAAAGATAAAGAAACAATAAAGTAGCAAAGAAAGATCATTGGGACAGTCGACAGGGCGGCTTCGCATTCAACTGGGAGTGAGTACGCACCCTCCCGGGACATCACTTCCGATTCAATCCCCACTCATGCATCAATAGAGGTCCCCACTCCTGAGGACTCTTCTCTGGAGGCTACAACCATGGAAACTTCCAGAAAGCCAGTTAATGTAGTATCGAGCTCGTATGATAAGTTCAGAACTGATGATGGAGAAGGAAGCAGATACTCCACCTCTCCCACAGCTTCAGTATCAGGGGAGAGTCCGGGGTATGCCGAGGGAGAAGAACCAAAGATCGGGGGGATTGACAGAACGAGGAAGCCAGAGGCTTGGGAGAACAGATTTGTCAGTGAGGTAGCCTTCCACCGGTATAGGGAATGGTGGACAAAGAGAAAGCTGATTCCGGAGCGGCGTTTTATTGATGCCGATTTGATCCCTCACATCCCTCACGTACAAGCTCAATTCCGTATGAGAGAGGGTTGGGGGTTCTCTAAGGAAAGGGTCAAAAATGCAAACGAACACATGGTGAAAGAGTTTTACAGCAATGTTCACCATGTGGTTTGGGATACAGAAGCAAAAAAAGTGAGGGACAAGACGATGGTGTTTGATGGGAAGTCTTTGAATGACTTTCTGGGGTTTGGGGAGGAAGACGAGACTTAGTACTTGGTAAAGCATGCAATAAAAGAATACGCTCGCCCGTGGTTAGACGGGATTCTGGCTACTCCGGATATAGTTCCTGTGTGGTTGAAGGCACATAAGAAAATCTACAGAAACACCCTCAACTTTGAAGCTAAAGGTTGGTTGACCTTCGTGTGCAATCGGCTAGACCCGACCACACATGATCATTCTTTTCCAGTTGATCGTGCGGTTCTTGTTGCATCCATCATGGCGGGTTTTTTGTTGAACATAGGCAACATATTGTCTCGGGTGATCTCCCGTGTGCGGAATGAGTCGACGACCAACTAACCCTTCCCCAACACATTGACACTCTACTTCCGAGGGATGAAAGTGAAAAAGAAGAAATTTGACATCATGGTACCACCGGTGTGCCCGTACTCTTGGTATGATCAAAAGGGTCCGGACAACACTAAGGGATCCAAGAAGGGTCAAGCCTCCACTTCCATCGCAGCTGGCAAGTCTGAAGAGCCAGCTGCCATTAAGCAGACTACTACTCAAACAGTGTCTCCAGGCCCCATCCACAGCTCTTCCTACTACCATAGACGACCCGGTGATTCCGGTGTCAAAGACTCACAAATTTACGTCAAATCAGCTCATACACACACTTGCTAGTATAGACAATTGGATGTTGGCTGCGACATCCAAGTTGTCCATACTGACCATTGCAGTTCAGGCAGAGAGAGCCCCAGTGACTCTTGAGGTGCCTGCCACCATTGATGAGACTTTGAAGAAAATCCTGGCCAACCAGGAAAAGATGATTGCGGAGCAGGCAAATTTGACTAAGGCAGTTGGGGAGCATAGCAAGGCTCTCAAAGACTCGGCCAAGGAGCATAGAAAATTAAGAAAGACGAAGGCTTCCAAGGAGTCGGTAGCAAAGTTGCCGGTACACAACTTGGTAGCGGATCAGCTACCACTTGATTTTTTGTTTGCTGAGCATCTGTGGAGACTTCGGATATGTAGCCATATGAAGTGGAGAGGCCGAGAAAGAAGAGGAAGCTCCCCAACACTGAGGGGGTCGTGATAGCTGTGGCACCTATTCAGGAGGTCCCATCCAGCACTGCAGATTCTGAGCTTCCTCCAGCCCCAACAGCCATTGAGCCAGTTCGGGAGCATGCAACGGATGTTCCCGTGGCACAGCAGCAGCAGGCTGAGGACCGGCCCGAGGTCCCGACCAGTACAAAGGACACGACAGCCATTGACCAGCAGACAGCAGCTGATGAGGCTTGAGGGGCCGCTCCTATATCCTTTAACTAATTTTATTTGAATTATTTGGTAGTTAGCATTGGGGACAATGCTAGCTCTTATTCGTGGGGGTGTGGCCCTACTTTTTGTTTTTCAATGATTGTACATATTGACTACTATTAGTACATTCGTAGTTTTAGATTGATATGTATATAACTTTTGATTCTGAACTCTCTTAGTTGTATATTCTACTTCCCCTTTGTATATATTCATTTGGTTTTCATTTGAGATTTATTTCTATTTTCATTATTTTCGTTAAATTTTTCGTTCTAGTTGCAAAGTTAGGCTCGTAGCCTCTGGTTGGTTTTGTTTTAGCATCAGCAATAAGCCCTTGGTTTTCTTAATGCCACGGTTCTTTCCAATAGAATGTGCGCGAACCGGGTGGCTCTTCCCAATGATAGATAGCATGACAACTTTCTTAAGGGTTGAGTCAGTTTTTGATTTTTCTTTTTAGTTTTCAAGTTTTTTTGTAATTAAGGGTACATCAGGCAAGGCTTCACTTGGGCCTAGCACATTTGTCTTTGATCCTATGGTCAAAGACATTAAGTTATGTTTAGGATGGTGAAATTCGTGACTTGAGACTCTTGTGTTGACCAAACAATCATCATATGGTCGTGTTGGGACATTGTGCACTTGAATCATATCTAAGGTTGTTGTGGTCCCTCGACTCCGATAGCCTAGAACTTGCGCCGAATGTTTGTTGAGGCAAAATAATAGGTGGAACATGACTTGAGAAATGATCTTAGGCTCTCATTGATCCAAAAGTGCAAACTTGAACAATTCCATGACCTACCAATCAAATGATCCCTAGTTCACCCCTTTTGAGCCTCTAACCTTATTATTTCATGAACCAAATTACAATCCTTACCCATTCTTAATTAGACCTTCTCTTGGCACCCAAATCTTCCCATGAGTAGTGGCAAATGACTAAGTTTGGGGGAGGGAAACAAGAAAGGTATCAATGTGGTGGAAAGGCACAAAAGCAAAAAGAAAAAGCAGGCAATGAAAAAGACAAAAAGACAAAAAGAAAGACAAAAGGAATAACAATAAAAAGGACAACAAAGGTGAAAAAGGTGTGGAAAAGTATATAAAAAAGGAAAAAGTTGTTGAGTTGTAAAAGAAAGAGTGATATTGCATCCCTCTAACCCCAAAAGAAGTGAATTACTTAATTGAGTCAAAAAGGTGTGCCAAAATAAATCAAATGAAGTGCCAGAGGGAAGATTGAAACCATTGAAACAACATCATATCCTACCTCTACCCAAAAGCCTTCATAATGACTCCGCAAAAGCCCTATGTGATCTTGAGTTGAGAGAAGCCTAAATTAGTGGATACTTACATGAAGGGCAAACATATGGTGCTTAAAGCCGGTCTTAGGGCTGTTTCTTTGTGAGAGATGAGAGAGAGTTCATTCACCTCATTTTGCGTGCAATTATTCTAAAAGGTGAGGTGCAATAAGTGAAAGTTGAAGATTTGTGAGTCTAGGTCCCACAATGACCGATGTGTTTGAGAAAGGCTCCTTGATGAGTTGTGTCAACCCTTGATGCTCTTGTGTCGCACTTGATCCACAAGTGTTCAAATTTTAAAGGTGTTAATGATACATATGCATTAAGGGCAATTGCTAGTCCCAACTGAGGCTCATTGAGGTTACCTTAGGAAGAACAGGATTTACCGGGGTGTTTTTCAGTGAGGGATAGGTCATATTTTTATTTGCTTGAGGACAATCAAAGGTTTAATTTTGTGGGAGTTGATATCTTTGAATTATACATGATTTATACCCCCTCTTACCTGAGCTTTGTGTATAAACTTCTTCAAATTAGTCTTAAAATTGCTTACAAAGTGCGTTTGATTGCAGGTTTGAGCGACAAGATGATGAATATCACAAATCGGCTCAAACGAGGAGTGAAACCTGCTAAACGTCAACAGATAACCAAAGCGAGAAGAAGGTTACTTGTGCGGACCGCACTGTTTTGATGTGCGGCCGTACAGATTAGTTTGCAACAAGTCAAGTCAAAAGTGACCGGTGGACCGCACTATTTTGGTGTGCGACTGCATAGGATACTTCAGAGAGTGACCAATACAGAGGACAACCCATGCAGACCACACCCATTTCCATGCGGTCCGCACTGACAGGAGGCTAAAGTTCAGAAACTCAAGGCAACAGGCCTACGCGGCCGCACACCAAACATGCGCGGTCCGCGTAGGAGGAGTTCAGAGAACCAGCAAAATTGAGAAAGTCTCTCATGCGGCCGCATGCTACTTTCACGCGGTCCATATCACTGTAGTTGTGCGGCCACATGACATTTCCACGGGTCCGCATACCATGACCTGTGCAGCCACGTGTCATTTCCATGCGGTCCGCATCCTCAAGACCAGAAGCCGGAACTGAAGACCACAAGCCCTACGCGCCCGCATGCCATTTTTGTGCGGTCCGCAACATACCCTCTAGGGCACTCTTGTCCGGTTTTTCTGTGTAGTATAAGTAGAACACCTTACTTTTTTAGGTTAAGTTTTATCATATTATGTAGCAGCTGAGCTCGTGACTTTCGTACTTAGCCTATTTTAGGCAATTTTCTTAAGTAATTACTATGGAATCAAGTGGATTAATTTTATAATTAATGATTATGTAAATCTCTTCTATTATTTCTTCCTTTTCTGCTTTTTCCATGTCTAGCTAAACCCATTAGCTAGGGTTGTGGCTCAACCCTAGTTTGGGTAATTAATGGGTATTCTTAATTAATGCTTGGATGATATTGGGTGTTTGGTATTTGGATTGTTTGTATGATTTTACTTAGATTTAGTAGTTGTAAACACTAAGTCAAGCTGGGTGGGTTTTGTCTCTTCTTGAGAAAGAGAGTCTATGACCTCACATTCAACCCAACAAGAATTTTGGATGTACCCATAAGAATGGTAGTCCCAAGTAACGGGTTAAATCTCGAGAGAGTAATCACCTTACTTGAACCTTGAGTTGCTTGGGCAAATTATCCTACCCAATTGGTCTCGAGAGAGTCAATTGGGAAAAATCACTCTCTCTACCGAGAGGTGTGAGAGTGAGTGCTAAAGTGCAACGGCAATCCATATTCCCAATAATTATCATCCTTATGTTAGAACTTAATACCCGTTAATTAGCCACCTAGGTGAGTGTCATGACCCTAGTGCCTTTCTCTTATTGCTTAAATCTAACATTACATCTTAGTATGACTTTAGCTTACAATCGTAGTGATAATTTTAGTTGAAACAAATAGAAAACACAAAAATGATAAGAAGACCAATTAGAAGTCAAAACGCATCTCTAGGCTAGCAAATATTTCAACTCCAAATTGAAGCTCCCTGTGGAATTATGGACCCCGATACACTATTGGGTTATTAGTAATCGCACCCACTCATACTTAGGTATGAGTCCGCTCCGATCATATACCCAAAAATACGGCTGACAACATCCTTCATTCGTTTAACTTCTAATACTTGTTAACCACCCTTATACCCTTTTGTATCATTTAAGACAATTATGATTAACTTCTTATCATCTTAAACATAATACTTTCATATATTTATGTTAACTAATATATGAAATGAACTAACACATGTGTATATGGGTTGTAACATGAGCTGACCCCAAACCACCACTAAAACTACACCATACAACATTCACTTCCCCTGATCCCTATTCTACCATAGTATCCCCTTAGATCATCACCAAATAGAACTAGTTCCGGATCTGAGAGAGAAGCAGACGAAGGACAGTGTCTCAAGAACTCTGGATTTTCTTTGAAAGATGAGAACATACGATTAGTACCAATTCGGCTTAAAATCAAAAAGTTCGGATGATTTTTTGAAAAGCCGTTGTTCATTCGCTTATGTCCAGCTATTTCTCGACATTATTTCCCTTCATTTCATGTTTTTTTTTCTTCTTCTTTCTCTCTTCTAGTCTGTTTCTCGAACTAGGTGATATCCATGCTAACTTTAAAGTGGTTTTAATTGGAAATTTATGTGGAATCTTAATTCTTTATCTTTATTTTTATTTCATTATTTCAAGTAAGTCTTTGTTGCATATTTAGATTTGGTTCATTAGCGTAATAGTGCAATTAGTGTTTGTCTTCACTACCTTTGATATCATGTTTATCTGATTAGCCCAATTTCATTGTGTTAGAATTTTGGATGCCCTGTATTGCATTTTTTAGGGGGCTTACCTATCTGTGTTTTTGGTCTTTGGATCATAAATAGGGCTTCATATTTCAGAAGCCCAAAGAAGGGATTAGCCCATGCTGTTGCATACCCATATCAGTTAACCTTGGGTCAGTTTGACCCATTTAGCAAGCTAGGGTAAACACAGGGTTTGTAAGGGTTAGATTAAGAATTAAAGATCGGGGAATCTTTTAGTAACTACCTGAGAAACCCCCAGAAGCTTCTAGTAAAGGGTCTAATAGTAATTAATGGGCTAACTTGATAAGAAAGCCAATAAACAAGGGACGAAACAGTTAATAATTTTGAAAATAAGAGAGGGACTTAGGTGTGAATAGAAATCTGAAGATCGCCCAATGTTTTTGCCTATAAAAAGACATGCCCATCGCCTTATTTAACAAGTTTGAAAATCTGAAAAATCCCCATACATTTTTCAAAAAGATCGGGATCTGAAAATTTTGAATTTCAAATTCAAAAATCAAAACTGAAATCTGAGAGTTAGAAAATTCATTTTAGATTTTAGATCTTTAAAACTCCAAAAATACTATTCTATTGAAGTCAGATCAATTTCGAGTTTCATCTCCTGCATTCGAGTTTCTAGCTTAGACTAAAGATGAAAATGACTTGAAATTCCTTATGTTTGGCTACTAAAGTTCCAGAGTTTATTTCTGGGTTTAATTTCAATTTTGTTTGGGTTCATTCAAGCTGTTTTGGTTGGTTTACTGGGACTGTTTGTGTTAACAACCTTCATGGACTGTTCGATATAATTTTTGGGCTTACAATAGAACACAAGCTGTTGATTCACTGTTGAATTTCATCTGTTGTTATGCTTTTGTTTGAGTTGATCCTCACCTTTATTTTACTTCAATTCCATGTATTCTTCAACCTCAAATGATGTGTGAAGAACTGAATCGATGAGTGTGTTCGAATTACTGAATAAATGACAAATTGCTCATGTTATTTTCATATTTAGTTTACTTGTATGCACATTAGTTTGAATGTCAGATTACACAATATTAGCATATAGAATTTAAATGACCTAGACCTTCTAAGTATTATAATAATTGGACGTTTTTGGACTGGAGTTACTTTGTTTGTTTCATTTTGTTCTATTAATTCAATAATTCTCGTGTAGTTTGATCCCTGGAAATTAATGAGTTTGCATTACTAGCCTTTACACTCCATCTCAGAATAGTTGCAAGCATGAATGCTGTTGGAGAGCTTGGATTCAATTAATGAATTCATAGTTAAACAAAATTTGAAAATGAAGGTCTCGTATGTTATCTGTTATCAGTAAACTTCAGTATGAATTTCAAGTGTTATACAATATACTAAGTCACTAACGGCAGTAAGAAATGGTTAATACGTTGCATTTTTCTATCATTAGGCAAATTCAGCAGTTCTCATTTTAGATAATTAGTACATAACAGATTTTGGTTAAAGAGGCATGTATTGATTCAGTTAATTAATATAAAAGCATAGATCATAACCTGAATTTGTTAATCAGTCTTTCTGTTACATATAGATCACATGTTTGTTAGTATCATTTGGCTGTGGGCACAGCATTGGGCTTAACTCCAATCGAAGCCCATTTATATTGCTGGACTTCTGATCTACTAAGTTTTGGACCCAAATGTTTGGCTTACCAGTCTGGCCATATTTGATTATAGTCAAGAACTCTAATTCTTTGTGGGATTTGATGTTTTGAACTTGAAATATAATTTTAGTCTTTTCCAAGATAAGTAGCAGATTTGAATTTAAGGAGTCTTCAACTAATGGAGGTTCTTTTGTTTGGATTTGGACTTGACCTTGGGGCCCAAATTTATTCGAATATTTTAGCAATGGATCATTAACAGTGCTAATAAGTTAGGGCTTTTAGAGACAATCATTAATAAAAGAAATAATAGTTCATTTTAGGATATCCTTAAAATAAATGAGGTGCGCCACGCCAAACAAAATTCATAAACTGTGTGGCCCTCTTATTTATACAAAAAATATTTAGAACTCAGGACATGCCATTTAGCAAATTTTGCATGGCCTCCTGCAAAGTTAATAACACGTTAGTCGCTTTAGGCGCGTTCTTTAATAATTTTACCTTCCTGAATTCAAGTGTGCATTTCATGCGACCCAAATCCAAATCCCAAAATGTTGAATAAGATGTATCGAGGGTCCGGGTGCATTTCATGTGACGTGATCCAAAAATATATTTTAAATAATGTTTAATTTCCTAAAAATTATTATTAATCAAAAGCGGTAAATAATTTCAAATTGGACTTTATAATAACATGTATTAAAATTAAATTTCATCCAATTATAATTGTTTAACGACCGTGCTATAGCTACGGGATTTGGGGGTGCCTAGCACCTTTCTTCGGGTCAATAGAATTCCTTACTTAGAATTTCTGATCTGAAGACTTCATTTGGAAAGTCGAAAATTTTCTCGATTTGGGATTCAAGATAAATCAGTGACCTGGGACGCCAAAAGCCAAACCTATCCCAAATGGTGACTCTCAATAAATAAATAATTCCAATTTGAATAATGTCACTTCAAATACAAAAACTCCCTTATACATTATCCTTTGGGGTAGGTGTGTAAAAAGGAGGCATGACAGCTCTGGCGACTCTGCTGGGGCGGTTAGCCACGTAGAACTTGACCTTTCCAACTTCATTTGCCTTTATAGGCACTACAGTTTTATTTTTCCTTCCAAGAGTGTTGATTTCGAAGCAACAACCGCCATGGTCAGTCGAGGTCGACTTGATGCACCTACCGAGGCTGGGTGCTTTTTGCACATTGGCTAGGGGAGTGGGAATTGATTGAGCTAGGGTTCGAAGAAGACAGTTCAGAGTCATAGACAACAATATCAAAGTGCTGTTATGGCTGGAACTATACTCACATATAAGGGAAAAGGGAAAGGGAGTTCACATAAGAAAAGCACAACAGGTTGCAGAAACATACTAAAGAAGAACATAACAGACTAGGAAGTAAACACATAGTGAAGAGGCATTATTTAACTAAGAATAACGTACCAGTTTCAAAGTAAGAATAAGTACAACAATAGAGCAATCACGACAAGTAAACACCGCAGGAGTAGACCTAAGTTCAGCAAAACACTTGAAAGTTTTAGAGAGAGCTCAAAAATGTTTCAGAAAGCACAAAGTGAAGAAGAGAGTAGAATTCTGTGAAAGAACTCAGTATTCACTATGTAAAAGCATGTGTTTTTGTGCAGAATAGTCTGTGAAAGCATGTGAAAAGAACATGTCTTTAGTGCAAAAGGGCATGCCTTTTTATAGTGCAAAAGGTGAGTAAGGAAAAGGTAAGAGAATGGTTTTGAATCAATCACAAGCTGTTTCCCCTTGGTTGAGGAATTAGATTAAAAATGGGCAAAATAAATAAGGAAAGGATTCATGTTAAAAATCTTTTATAAAGTAGTGTAATAGAGGTAAATACACATAGCGTTATTTAAGAAAATAGTTTAGCAGTACACGATTTAGGTCAAACAAGCAAAGACAATCAATCAACGGCCAGTAAAATTAGGATTCAAATCTTAGTGTGAATGAATCAAACCAGAAAAAGGTGAGAAGGAGTTTAATTTAAATAAAATCAACAACACATAATCAAACCCTTTAAAAACGAAACTCAAAATTAATCACAAACTAGCTAAAGGCCTTTTAAAAGAAGAGAATTTGTCATATAAAAGGCATACAGACATGTGAGACAAGAGAGAGTTGTTGTAAAACTAGAAAGAAATCAGAGTAACCAAGAAAGTTAGGTTCATAGACTCAGAATGAGTCTGAAAAAAGAGTCAAGCGTTGAATGGAATCCTAGTCCAAACACAAAGTCAATCTTGCCAACCCCCCCCCCCCAAATACTAGGGTTGCATAGATGAGAAAACAACAAATAGAAAAGGCTCAGTAATCTCTTTCTGTAACTTGTGAGAAAACAAACAGAGAGAACAACAAGTTTGAAACACAGGGAATATATTTAGGCAAAGCTTGACACTCAAACAAGTTCAGAAAAGAAAACGGGATACATGTTTAGGAAAATAGTAGATGAAATATTCTTAGGGTTCAAACATAGTCCAGTAAAGGTAAGCAAGGAGCAAAAAGCTCAGTAAAAGTATAGGAGAGGGACATATGAGATAAACATGTGAAGCCCGCTTATAGAACCCAGTAGGGAAGAACGGAATACAAATATAGAAGAACATAAATCATACGGCAAACATAAGAACACAAGAGAGAAAACTCATAGGAACATGGTACAGACAGATTCACACAAAGAAAGAATAAGAAGAAGTGTAAAAAATTATTTTGAGATTTTTCAAAAACTCTAAATTGAAAGAAAACTAATTTTGAAAAGAAAAATTGGGGAAAAGCTTTAAAACGTTGAATATAGCACAGATTCACCACAGATCTAAGTACATAAAAGAGGAAGAAACCTCGAATGGCTTTTAGGGTTTCTCTAGAACCCTAGGAATGAGAGGGCTTGGAAGAGGTCTAGTCTTGACTTAGAGATGGCCATGGCTAGGCTTCTAAAGCTTGAATACGTCGGATCAAGGCCGAAGAGGCCATAGAAACACATATCTGAGAAGATCTGAACGAATGCCGTTGAGGTCAAACATCAAAATCTCGAACACCCAGGGCATAGGAGTGATGGAAGGTGAGTAAAGGTCGTCCATGGCTGCAACGCCGTAGACTCTTGCGAGATTATGGACGGAGAAGATGAGGGAGGCGATTAGGGTTTCGAGTGCTTGAGAGCTTTTTGAGAGAGAAGAGAGTTCGAAGGCGGCTGTCTGAGAAAAATGAGGGTTAGGGTCCGGGTGTTGGTAGAATTAAAAAGGAAAGAGTCGTTTGTGGTCGTTGATCAAAATGATCAACGGCCCGGATTAAAGGGATTCTGGGCGGGTCAGATTAAACTGGGTTTTGGCCAAGACAAATTGGGTTCAAGATTGTGTAGTTTTTAGGCTGAAATTGTAATGGAATTGTGGTTACAATTGAAATGAATTGAGGCTTCAATTGAAATAACCAGTTTTTCCCTTTTATTTTTATCAAAATAGTAAAAGATGTTCTAAAAACGAAGTAAAGGTACTGAGTGAATAAATTGTATATAAATATTAATTTAAAAATATTGGGATCAATTTTGTAATTGTAAAATGCTATTAAAACCTAAAGAATCTAGTATTGCAATTATATATAATATTTCTTTAAAAATACCAAACGAATTTGTAAAAATGTGAAAAAATTATGCTGGCTATATTTTGGTGTAAATATAAGAATATGATAAATTATTCTCCAAATGGAAAGATTTGGGGATAATTATTGGAGTTTAGATGAAAAATAGGCCATAAATTGGTTTAAAACATCCTTTAAAATGCAAACCTTTTGGTGTGCTTATATATATATATATATATATATATATATATATATATATATATATATATATATGTGTGTGTGTGTGTGTGTGTGTGTGTGTGTGTGTGTGTGTAGGGTGTAAAAATACATAGGAAAAAATTGGGTATCAACTACTGCCCCTCTTAACCCGAGGAGGATGAAAGAGTTGTCGGGTAAAGACAAGATGGCCAATTTTGACCGGATGGGCGATTGAAAAGCATTTGACCAAGCTCTGGCTTCTGAGCCACCTAATATCCCTGGTTTTGTAGGAATCAGGCCATATGTAGTTCAGGAACAATTGACGGAGTGTGTCGAATGTGGATTCGAAAAGAAAGGATGCGATGATTAGAATTGAAAAGGCGTTTGGAGTCAAATAGGCTGTGGAGAACCATAGCAGAATCGCTCCTGTTGAGATGGCCGTTTTCTAGTTGGTGTACCTACAAGTGAGCAATGTAGCGTGTATTGTGCATAATTTAAACGTTATGCAAGTTCCCGTTGGACCATGAATGTTGTCTTTGGACGGTTAGGATGACGTCCTCAGACTATGATGTCTTGGGCCATGAATAATATAAGTAAAGGTTCGTAGGCCATGAAATGATGTTCTCGGGATATGAAGATGGTGCCTCCAAACTATGACGCCTTTGAATAAGTTGGCGATCTTTCATCCCATGAAAAGGTGCCAATCTTTCAGCCAAATGAATGCAAAGGGTGGTGATCTTTCAGCTAGAGAAAAAATTTAAATATAGGTGGCGATATTGTAGTTGTACAGATGGAGACAATGCTTAGTCTCGAAAGGCAGATAAGTAGCCTTATGCAGGATGGAGGTAGAGCTTAACCTCAGAAGGAAGATATATAGCCTTATGCAAAATGCATATGGAGACAGTGCTTAGTCTCGAAAGGCAGATAAGTAGCCTTATGCAGGACGGAGGTAGAGCTTAACCTCGGAAGGAAGATAGATATCCTTATGCAAAATGGAGATGGAGACAATGCTTAGTCTGGAAAGGCAGATAAGTAGCCTTATGCAGGATGGAGGTAGAGCTTAACCTCGAAAGGCAGATAGATAGCCTTATGCAAAATGCAAACGGAGATAGTGCTTCGTCTCAAAAGGCAGATAAGTAGCCTTATGCAGGATGTAGGTAGAGCTTAACCTCGAAAGGCAGATAGATAGCCTTATGCAAAATGCAGATGGAGACAATGCTTAGTTTCGAAAGGCAGATAAGTAGCCTTATGCAGGATGGAGGTAGAGTTTAACCTCGAAAGGTAGATGAGTAGCCTTATGCAGAGATGCAAGAATGTAAAGAGTGAATAGTAGTGAGATTTTCGTAGCTGATTGTTGATTGGGATATCGTGGCTACTGGGGATGTTGGGTGCAGTCAGTAAATTTGTGAATAATCAATCGTTCTGATGGTTTCCCACCTTCAAGGTACGAGTGTGTGAATGTATTTAGATTATTTGTGCCCTGCATCCAAAGAAAAAATTGTGAGTTCTGTAGAAGGGGGGAAAGGTTAGTTCATCTTCCCGTGGCCCCTGACGTCACGTACTACTAGGGTAGCGTGGCTAAACGACCTCAACATGGTTCAAGACATTGCGACCTCAACATGGTTCAAGACATTGCGACCTCGCTTCCTCCGGAATTTTGAGGGTCCTCCTCAAAATTCTGCCCCAGTTTACTGGATTGGTGTTTCTGACGGCTGCACTGAATGAATGAAAATGAATTGATCTCAGAATTTTGAGGGCCCTCCTTAAAATTCTACCTCAGTTTACTGGGTTGGCACTTCTGGCAATGAAGAGACTAAAGAACTGACTTTGGAATTTTGAGGTCCTCCTCAAAGTTCTGGCCTAGTTCCAATTGCGAGCAAAAATGAAATTATTAAAACGTGACCAAACCCATAGGGCAGCATACGTATCCCCTCTATATCTGTTTGTTGCGTTGTCTCGTTGCAAGTCACAGTCATTGGTTCATCTTCAAGATAGATAATAGTAATGATGTGTAAATAAAGTAAATGATAGAGAAAATAATAAGAGTGAGATATATAAATAAAGTTAGTAATGATTTAATTGAATTCATAATTTTTTGAAACATTGGATCTCTTTTCAGAAGAAGACAATGCGAAAAGAAAAAATCAACTAGTAAAAAGTAAAGATGCGATGCATGGTGCTTGTTTAGCCTTGCTACCCCGAAGCTCTTCGGGCCCTGGTGGTCCTTATCGACCAATTAGTGAGGTGTTCCTCTTGATTTAGAGCTTGTATGGAAGGGCCTTCCTCCCCTTCCTCCTCGAAGATAACACAACATTCCATATCATCTTCCAGAAACAAGTTCTTCATCGTTGCTAGTGCCTCATCTTCCTCCGATCCTTATATGATGTCAGCCGGCTGGAAAATCTACTCTAGACGAGGTATAGGGTGCTACAGTGGATAGTAGGAACCGTGTCATTGTGGTGACCGATGGTTGAACTCCTCCCAGGTGTATTCATACCCTAAAAAAAAGTAGTACCGTGTTTCTTCAGCTTGATGGGTTTGGTGATTCCTTGGAGGTTCTTACCAAGTCCTTTTCTGGGCTCATACCCACTCCAATTTAGGATGCTCTCGATCTTGTTGTCCCACCATTTGTCTTTGTCCGCTGCGTTGACTCGCTTGATGTGGTGGTATGTTTCTCTGCCTATTCTCCTTCTACCTCCAATCATTGGGATGGTCTGGCGACTGTACATGGGATTACTACCGTCGCCATGAATGATCACCTCCTGATGATTCTATTCGAACTTTACTGCTTGATGTAGAGTTGATGCCACAGCTCCAGCGGCATGGATTCAGGGTCGTCCTAACAATAAGTTGTAGGATACTGGGATGTCTATCACTTGAAAGTCAATATCGAACCAAGTTGGTCCCATCTACAAGCACAGGCTAATTTCTCCAATGGTGGATCTTTGGGACCCATCGAAGGTTTTAACATTGGTAACTCCATTTATCCAATGGTGGATTCCAACTTCAAGAATGATCCAAAGGGAAAGAATTTAAACTTCTCCTGTATCAGGGCTTCAGTGCCATAAACCAATCAAGTAAGAGCGACTTCATTTGAATTTGATTTCGGCTTACTGTTCCAATTCTTTGTTTATTTTCTTACAGTCCTTATCTTCAACACATTATGCTTCTTGGTTCATTATTTCAAAATCTGACAGCATTTTAGGATCTGGGCATGAAATTCGCAAGCATAACATGTTATTAAAATCTGTATTTACATCACCGAAAAGAGAATAAGAAAGGTGACAAGATTAAGAAAAGAGACATTCATGTATGATGAAATATTGATTTCATTTATTTGAATATTTAAGAAAGAAGATAGAGGAGTTTACTCAGGAATGTAAGACGATAAAAAAAATTGGGATGACACACTGAAATAATTCGAAAGGCAGAAAAGATAGCAAGACTGGCTACGGAGACTCTTGTCTGATAGGGAAAGTTTCTGGGTTGGTGCCCGTTTTTTGTTTCTCTTCTGCCGCGGAAATGGCTACTGTGGATTTCAATGCTGGATCAAATTCCCCATCATCAAATCATCCTGAGCATGCCATGTCCTATTTCTCAAATCTAGTAAAGTCAACCCTATATTTGTCTTCTTCTTTTTTTCACCGTCAATTTGTCTACTTGCCTTTCTGTGACTTGGAATCAACAACTGTTGTGCTTGTTCTATTTGTTGAGAAGATTCTTTTACTTCCGAGGGATCTTGGATTATTTGTGTGACTCGCCATTGCAAACCAACAAACCGACCACCTTTAACTAGCTTTCATTTCAAAACAACAAGCATGTTAGCATGAACACTTTTTCTTTATTTTTTTAACCACTTTATTTTTTTTTCCTTTTTTACTATTATTTTATTTTTCAAATTATTCGATCAAACCTGATGTGGGTTGCCTGCGTATCATGTGAAGACATGAATCAGATCTTTCGTAGTTCGAGAAGATAAGGAATAAAGCAAATAAACTAACTCTTTTTTTTGTGTGGATATTTTCTAAAGAAAACTTCGAAAGAATAATATATATATATATATATATATATATATATATATATATATATATATATATATATATATATATATATATTGGTATTTAATTGATTTGTTTTTAGGAATTTTGGAAATAAAAAACTCTTGAAGAAGAATGGAAATATTTTTGGTTTTTGAGGAGAATTTCAAAATAAAATATATTTGGATTTTTAAAAAGTAGGGGCCGGACCCGATTAAGGTTGCCTACGTATCTCACATCCGGTGAGAATCAGACATGCGTGGTTCATATATGTTTCAGGAATAGGATGACATTTTTTTTTGAAAAACTTCAGGCCATTTTGTAATATTCTTTTTGGGGTAAATACCGAGATTTTTCAAAGATCAGGTAAATTTTCCCTTTAATGTTTTCTCCCTTCTGGTTTTCCCTCAATTTTTATATTTTTATTTTATTATTTTTTTGAAACCGGTCAACATGCACAAGCGGAATCAAACATAATGCACAAGTAGCACATAAGATGTATCCGGATGGTCTTGCAATTCTCAGGTACACCTGTCCTAGACGGACCCAACCCCTGTGTTGAGTCCCCAAAGTCAAATGCACATGATGCAAACAAACATTCCAACTAGGGATCTGGCATGAGGCTATGTTATTCTAGGCTTAAATCTTGGGGGAGTGTTTTAGACCTGGCTTACCCAAGTGGACAGCTCGAGCCGAGGTTGGGGCAACGCACCGGAAGTACGAAAGTTTACCTGGCCTCGTTACTTGACCCAGCCTCGTTCTAATTGACATGACTTCTAATAGAAAAGTGGGTCGCGCGCACGTGTGCACCATAAATTTAGAAGACTTAGAAGGGCGGCGTAAGAAGGCAGTTTAATACAATTAAAATAATATCAAAGCAGTAAATAAGTGGCAATAAACACATTAGACCCAAAAATACAGTAATAACATCAAATTAATAAAGCCAAGTATAGATAACATTTGAAGCTCGTATTCTAAACCCTGAAGTAGAAGTTCTGGGTTATTTTCCCCAGCAAAATCGCCATCGCTGTCACACCTCCTTTTTACACACCCGAAGGGGATAGGGAGTTTTTTCAATTTAAGTGACATTATTCGAAATGAGATTATTTAATCAATTCAGAGTCGCCACTTGGAATAAATTATTTGGTATCCCAAGTCACCGATTTATTTTAAAATCCCAAATCGAGGAAAATTTTATTTATTTTTTAATGTCTGCGAATCAGAAATTCTAAATAAGGAAATTTGTTAACCCGGGAGAAGGTGTTAGGCATTCCCGGGTTCCGTGGTTCTAGCATGACCGCTTAGTGATTATTACTTGGCTTATATTGTTTAACTACTCATCTTTATGGCCTATATACATTTATCTTTTTACCGCTTTTAATCACTTGATTCGCTCGTAATTAAAGAATTGAGTTATGCGTACATATACTCTTTTCTTTTTGCGCGTCAAAATCATGTCACATGAATGTATCCATAATTAATAACGCTTTTTTTATTTTTAAAAAAAAAAGGTTTGGTTGAAATTGTGCGAACGCATCCTTCATTTATTTTAAAAATCGTAATTACATTACACGAACGTGTACATAATCACGATGATTGATGGTTAACACGCGTCTAGAGCATGCTAATTTATTTAGAGTACTCCAATTATTTATCTTTTTATTAGCATTATTATTTATTTTACTTATTAGAGCAGAATCTTGAGTTAATTAGCTAATTAACGCATTACTTGATTATTAAACCTAAGTTCTTTTACAAGACCAATCTTTAGCATATATAATTTCTCATTGATTTAAGCTCCACTTTTCATTCTTTATTAACTCAAACCTAAACGTTAGGAGTAACTAAATTTTAATCCTCTTATGCAAGTTTTTTTCATTAGTACTAAGATTAAACTATTTAATATACTACTAGTGCTATTACTTTCTAAAGATTTCAAAAATAAAAATTACGCAAAGAAATAAAATGAACTAGCTAAATCATCTTAGAATTGAAAATAAATACAGAATATTTAAACTATTATACTAGAAGGACATTCCCCTCATATATATACTAATTAGAGTACTTCAACCTATACTGAAGTTAGCAATTTGCCAAAAAGAAAGTTCTTGTACGAAATTTATATGGATATCTACATTGCAAGTAAATTAGTTTTATTATTATTTTATATGATGCAAGATTGACGATTTTTAACGACTAATGGAGACCTCTAAATTAATATATATTTTTTAACGATGTTAAGAAATGCAGTAAAAAACAAAATTGTGAATTTTCTTGTTCTAAAATACTTTATCTATTTGGCCAAAGGACCATTTCAACTTCTAAAAGAAAAATAAACCAAACTGTAGGTATAAGATATCTTAGCGGTATTTTAACCAAACTTTAAGAATGACATTCTCATTTGTTATTTAACAATCTTTACAAACTAGTGAAAATCATTATATAGTGTCAATAATTAGTGTAGTATAACAAAGTAGCTTCTATAATTAAATTTTTAACTTTAGCAGCAAATGATTGTTCAACCAATTATAAGTTACTTTCACAACACTATATATAGCGTTAGAATTAAGATTAAAAAAGATTAAAGAGAACTAAACAATGGAAAAAAACTAAATAAGATACACATCACATTAAACATTGCTAAACACACAAAATACATACAAATTCAAAGACTGAAAAATAATAAAGATAGAGAATATGAACCTTTGCAGAAGCTATCAATAATGTAAAACAAGACCAGAAATTACAAGAAAACTGGTGAGGATAGCGAACGTAACTCGAATCCAAACCTCGACTGAACTTTCGTCGCTTTCCAAATGAAAGAACTTTTTCTCTCGATCCTCCCTCCTTAGTTCTTTGTTTTCTTTTCTTCTTTCAACGTTAACTTTTTTTTTTCCAAAAGATCCCCTTTCTCTTTTCCTTTTTTTTAATAACAGAAGTCTTTTTCTCTTTATATAGATGAGTATGAGTAGTTTTATAACTTCTAAGGAAGTGGGGAAGTGGGGATTGAGAAGTTAGGAACGTGAGAGTTAGTGGGAAAGGAAGTTACGTGAAGTGGGAAAGTAGGGAAGTTGGGTTGTTTTATTTTATTTTTTATATATATATTTTTTAAACTTTATATATATTTATTTAAATTTTCAGAACTCCTTTTTAAATTAAATAAAAGAAGATAAAAAAATACACACACGCATATAAAACTTACTTTAGATTTAAAAAAAATCTAATATTTACATTATAGTTTAATAATACTATGAAAAAACTATAGCTTACATTTAAAATTAGAAGAAACCAAATATATATATTTTTGTAAATTTTCTTCTATTTAAAAATAGGAACAAAAGTAATACTCTAAGGATGCAAATAAATTTTTTTTTATATTGTTTTTCTTTAATTTTCATAAATGAAACATATTAAGAGAAAAATAAAAGTTTATATATAAGATTTAAATATTTACTCTAAAATAGTATAGAATTTGAGTGAGGTAAAAAAATTATGTGTTCACAAAGTGTTATTGGGAGCATGGCATGTGTAGAAAGTTTGATCATGAGCAGGTTGTACTGGTGGTTGTGGGGTATTTTGTGGAGGTATGGGGTTCTGGGCATTAACATCAGGAGCGGCAAGAGTGATTGATAGGCTTGCCAAGTTTCGAACTTGGCCCAATTCTTCCCGAAATTTCAGCAATGTTTTCTCATGATGAGCAACAGTCCCCTTGGTAATTAGAGTATTCTAAGAAGTCTCCTCAATTTCCTTTCTAGCATTGGCATCTCCCATTCTGCCTTTGTTCTAGTTTTTTATAGTACTCGGAAGAGGAAGAGGTGGAGGGCCCTTGGATCTTGTAGAGTATGCTGATGGTGCCAGAATGCATGAACTAACCTTTTGGGGAAGGGAATAAAAAATAAAATAAAAACAAAGGTAAAAAGTTAATGAGGATTCTGAGAAAGAGAATATTGTGATATTTAAACACGTTGTGCAGGAATATAGTCGTTTCCTAAGTTGGGTGCCTCGTTGTGCCCAAGGTAGGCCTAGCGACAAATTAAATTTGGAGAACTTATTATTCTAAATGCCTCATTTTATTGATAAAAATAAGACGAGTCTAAAAATGCAATTTAAAAATAACGGAAATAAAGATGTCACTAATGGCCAGTGGCCTTATTACATTATGAAAGAAGGAAATAGAAGATCCTAACTACTTGGTCCCAGAAGGACCTTCCCCAGATTCGGCATTCTCGCCTCCATCGTACAGCTGCATCAACTCGTGCAGTCCTAGCAGCAGATAGGCTCGTGCCAGATGCCCACCCGCACTTTCCTCGGCATTTTGGCAGTCTTCAATCCTCTTTAAGAACTTTCCTTCCAGCTCTACTAGACCTCGCTCCAGATACCCTAACTACTTGTCAGCGTTGACAGCCATATCCTTCAACTCGTCGATCAATTTCTTATGAGCTTCTTGTTTCCTCTAGTAAATGAGTCATTTCCAAATCCCCGAAGCAAAATACCGATCGATCACTATCTCAGAACAGAGTTGCAACTTCTATGATTTTGTTGTCAGGCTGGATTTCCAGAAGTGAAGGCAAATTTCCTAAGTATTTGCGGACAAGGGTCTGATTGCTGGCATGAAGGTCCCCCCACCAGTTTAGCAGCCTTGGGTGAATGTTGGTTACCATACCGAATCTAGGGACTTCGTGCCTCATTCTCTGCAAAACAAAGGGTTAGACCCAGACTCGACTATCTAAATCAACAATTAGCATAAAGGCATTTAGTTCGCCAAATAAATGCACAGAACATAGAGGTGTCCGTCTGGGTTTCAAGGGAAACCCAATGAACTTTGGACTAGGCTATCTTAATGAGTCATTATGCTGACAACATAACTGACTCGGCTAGGTTTGACCATGATGCATGAACAATTTAACAGAATAAGGTTTCTAGTTTTGAAGTTCTAGACAAGTACCCTTGAGCGTAAAACTCAAGAGGGAAAGGCGCAGAACTGTCGGCTACATTGTTGATCGACTGGTTTTACCGCAAATATGCCTTTGCCAATTTAGGGGTGATAATGTCGGAAGAGCGCAACAACTCATTATAAGAGTTGCTATAGTATTTGCTTTTGTACGAGTGAAATATGATGTTGAAGATGCAATTACAAGAATGAAACAAATTGACATGTATTTTCACACACATAAGATAAATGATTACAATAAATGCTCAAAATTATAACGGTATTGAAATAATAAAGCAGTAAAGGAAAACAGTTAAAGGAAAGAAAAGACATGAAGAGCCAAGTTAGTTTTCGTGATGAAATAATTAAAGGCAATTAATGAAGAAATAAGGTCAAAAAAAGCATGTAATGGTAGAAAGCCTAAAGAAGTCCCCAGCAGAGTCGCCATGCTGTCGACGCCCCCTCTTTCATTCGGACGGAGGGTCCAGAAATTGGGTATACGATATTATGGGGAGGACAGCTCGTTATTCTCTTACGAGAATTGGGTTATGGAGTTTTGGAGAGTTGCCACCTAATGATTATAGTGCATTAGGACACTTTAAAGAGATGAAGAATTTTGATAAGAAGGAAAACTAGAGTTCGGGTAAGGGATTAGAAATTATCTCGAGGAGAAGGTGTTAGGCACCCCTCAAGATCCACTAGTCTAGTTTCCGGCCATGCTATAATTGTGCCATTAAGAGAATAGAAGAAGCAAGTAAAGTTTTCACATAAAAATCACGAATAAGTTTGAAAACTTAAAGAAAAGAAAGGAATATTCCTGGAAAAAATGATTATTTGAAGAAAACATAATTTAAAGAAAACATTTTCAAGAAAAGGAAAAGGGGTCCTAGGTTTATATAAAATATGGATAACATCAATGTAATATCCATCAATCACTCCTCAAAAGAGGGGTCGCAAGTGATATTAGCACACCGGTCATCATATCCATATTTTACCCTTCCCACCCCGTTAAGGTATTTAAACGCGATTAGTCTCGTTTACTCATTGCATGCTAGTACCCGTCCCTACATATCAGACCTGGGTATTAGGACTTCTAATTCTAAAGGGGAAAGAAAGGGATATAGGCATATATGGAGTTCAAAAGTAAAATTCTAATTGTGACATAAAAAACAAGTAGCAAATATGGGGATGAACAAAACAAATAGGTAAGGCTCAAGTAAACCCATTAATCAAACAACACTTAGTTTAGCATGTCTTAGAACATACTGATTTGGTCTTTAAATTAAACTTAAACAGTAAATGGACTTGTTTAACACATATATTTAGATAGAAAGTCCGCATTAGTCAATTTGGATCCAATTGTCAGAAATTAAGGTACTTTAAGCGAGTGATTTAAAAAAAGTATTGGTTTCATAAAATAGTCTAATGCAAAAGGGTTTTGCAAAGAAGGTATTGACTTCACTAAATTGAGAAAAAGGAATCATGAGACTCTGAGTATAAAACACAGAAATGTTTGTGAAAAGAGTTTCAGAGACAGAAATATGTAAGGAAAGAGTAAGTTGCAAAACTATTTTAAAGACAATTTCAGGGACTGAGTAAAAAATGTTTAGACAGAATATTTTGAAAGAAACAATTTCAGAAAAATACTGATATGAGGGACTTAAAAGCATACTGAGTCAAGAGATTTTTGTCAAATGCTTAAGACTTCTGAAAATGTTATTGTATTAAGACGTTAAGGACCAGTTAATAGGTCATTATTACTTTAAGCGAATCAGACGAGTCTGATGCAAAATCCTACATGCATGATATCTATTTTTTAATTTTTTGAAGCCTGTTATTGCACTTGTAAAAAAAAAAGATGATTGCGTCAATTAACCCTACAGTTTGCCTATTGCACATGCATTTCCTATATACATGATATCTATATGCGAATCTTCCAGGAAATTTGGTTTTAAAATCCTATATGCAGAATCTCTAATGATTTCCAATATGATTAAAACGTTAAACCCTATAGGCATGACATCTATATGACTTGAATTGAAAATATTAGACAAACCTATAGTGGTAATTAGCTATTTATAGATACCATTTTCTATATTACGGATTTTAGATACTTTTTTTGTTGTTATAAGATATATTTAAGCTACTGTATTCATGAATACAACAGCAAAACTAGGCGTGAATCATGGAAGTCCAGCTAATCAGTTGTTGTATTCGAGTGTATTCGACTGTATTCATGGTGTGAAATGGGATTACAGCTGGACAGATTATTGTATTCGACTGTATTCACGGCATGAATGAAACGGGGGATTACACTGTTTTTAAACGGAAATAGAATCAATTAACATAATAGACTCCTAATATAACTCAACAAACTCAATTATAACACAGAAATTTTGTATTTCCATTTATAAAAAAAATTCTCAACCCAAAAACATAGCAATCTTTAGAGAAATTATTTAATACATCTGAATACATAAATTATATTAATTAAAAAAATATATGAATACATTCATGGCATATAGTGAGACAGTGAATACAATAAAATATATAAATACAGCGGGATACATTGAAATACAATGAAAAAAAGACATTGAATACGATGAAATACATTAAATACAGCGAGATACATTGAATTACAATGGAAAAAAAGGACAACGAATACAATAAAATACATGAAAATACAGCGTGATATATTAAAAAACATTGAAATATATTAACAGAAAATTAAGTTTCTTAGCCCCAAACTCCGTCGTCTTGTTCAAGAAAAAACCCTAATTTTCGACGAATCCGCCGTCAAACAAAAACCCTAAACGCTACATGTCTTTTTGTAAGTGGTATCTAACTTATAGAATGTCCATCGCATGTATTTGTATTGCAGGAGAACTAAATTGCTGTTGTCTACCTAAAACTCCTTCATCAACATATAGTCCTCTCCAGATGAAAGACCCGTGAAGCACATAAGGATTGACCAAATTTTGGGTTGCACAAAATTGAAGAGAAAAGTTAGAGAAGTCTTCGTGATTTACCAGGAAAAATCACCATTTGTGGCTAATGGTAGGTAATGTGGGTGAGAGGAATTTTGAGATTGAGCATCGTGTTAGAGAGAGAAAAAAAAAAGTGTAATTGAATAGAGTATTTAGTGGCTTAGGGGTAGGAGGTAACCAAAATTAGATATTTTGCTATAAACATTAAAATATATCTATAAAATATAATTTTTTTAAAATGCTATTTATTTAAAATAAATAAGGTGTTAACCTTTGTTATAGGAGGTAAAAATTCCTTAGAAAATTAGTCAACTAAAAATCTCAAGGGGAAAAATTTTGTCACAACCAAGCCCATGTCATGTATTGTTCACTTTGGCCCAACAAACCTCGCAGATTTGTCCCTTGGGTTGCACTATCATCAGCCCAAAAGTGCGCGTACCATGTGCATTTTGGTGGTGCCTTGTAAAGCTTCATTTTCTCTCCCATTCCGATGTTATCATGAGGGTGGGCCAAGCAAGAATGTCAAGACTTCAAGGTTGGCAAGCTTAGGAAGAATGAGTGTGAAAATCACCTTATGCGAATATAAGGTGAAAATGAAGCTTGCCACTGATAGGTTATTTGCAGCCGAGACTGCAGCCTACTGCTGACCAAAAACACGATATAGCATGCTAACCGCCATTGAGTTAATGCTGCTATTTACTTCGCTTTGGTATGCATTTAGATGGTAAAGATGCTATGCTTGTAAACACTGAGGCCCTTCTGCTGCAAATGGTAGTAAAACCATTACTTCTGTTACATTTTTTTAGTATCTGCTTCAGTTGAAGTTAGCCGAAGAGAATGAAAGTTTTTGAGTCTGTCTGTACCAAACATCGGCATCGACAAGAGTTGTTTCTTTTTCCTTTATTTCATGTTTAAAATGCTTGGATGGAACAAAATGTGTTCGATGTTCTTCAATGGACATTACATACCTATACCCAGCTTCTAAATTATCGCCCCGCCACTGCTGTGGGAAATTTATGGGATCAGTGAACATAGTTTGGACTTCATGATGACGGATTTAGTAAGTTGCATTCCGTAAGACAACAGGCTTCGATGATCTAACGCACACAAATTGTACATTTGAAAGAAAAGGGACCCCCATTAATCACGAGTTACCAAGTTGTTATCTCTCTTGAAAAGACTAACAAAAAAGGAAAAGTTTGCAGTATTGGAGAGGACATACTTGAATTAGTACCTAGTCAAATCAAGAATTAGACATTTTTGGGGTTTGGCTACTCTTTAACAGTTCCATTGATACCCGGCTTTAAAGATTTTTTATTAAGAGTACAACAGTTGTTTATTTTGTTAATGGAGGCCCCAACATGTCCACCTTTCTTTTGCAGGGGAATTTGATTCTCGACACTGCACTCAGCAAGCTAGTATTTTGAAAATATAGGCTAGGACGAAAACTGCCCGTGACTAAGAAAGAGTCCACACACATCAATACTAGCTATGCTTGCACCCTGCTTGCTGATTAAACAGTAAACATATTCTGGCCATACATTGATGGAAACCGAAATAAGGTCTCTTTGTGTTTTCTGTTTCTTCCTTCCTTTTTCCCTTCTTTCATCTTTCTTTGCCTGTAAGAAAATAAAGATGCCAAGAAGTCATCAATCCACATCCAAGAAACAGTGACGGCCGAAGAGTCTGCTATATAGAAGCTAAAGCAAATTTAAAAGACTTCCCTTTCATCAAATCTTACCTTCCATTCTTGGCAAAAGGGAAAATCCGTATGTCCTTGAGATTTATGAGTTATATGATACAGTGGTGAAAAAAATCAAGGCTGCTTGTTCGACATTGATGTGCACATGTAAATATGAAATAAGGAGCAAAACAAAACTACATCTCCGGGAATAAGGTCCAGAATGAATGAGATGGCGAACTCAGCCTAAAGGTGGACAATTTGTCACCAAAACAACTTAAATATTCTGTACTCTGGCTATCAAAATGCCAAATCAAATATTTGCTTGTAGTCATCCACAAAGTGTACATCAAGGCCTTCCTTGACATTAGGAGCAAGCTCGTCAAAATCTCTGCGATTGGCTGAAGGGAATATTATAGTTTTCACATCACTTCTTCTCGCTGCTATGGCTTTCTCCTTGACCTATTATTGAACCAAAAGGTAAAGCTTTTGTAAAATCAAGGCACTTCAGAAAAGGAACTCAACACTGGTGGGGTCAAAAAGAAAAGACCACTCTTATTATGCTTACACGTGCATGCATGTAAACACATACAGACACAGGAAATAATCAAAGCATAAAGAACATTAAAGACAAAATCAACGAAAAATAAAAAGAAAACATGATAGATGATCCGACATAAAAGCTGCATGAGATTATAAGGAGGTGTAGGAATTGTTAACATACCCCACCGATAGGAAGAATTTTTCCAGTTAGTGTGACTTCCCCTGTCATTGCCAGGTCCTTTTTAACAGGCTTTTTCATGGCAAGAGACAGCAAGGACGTTATCATAGTACAACCAGCACTAGGGCCATCCTTAGGGGTAGCACCTGCAGGAACATGAAGATGAAGCTTACTATTTGCAAAGAATTGGTTATCAGGCTCCTTTTCCAGCAAAATGGTCCGGGCAACTGTATGGGCAATTTGGGCACTTTCTTTCATAACGTCGCCTAGTTGTCCTGTTACATTGAGAGCCCCTTTCCCTTCTCCTTGCTCCACCAGAGATGTTTCTATATAGAGTGTTGAGCCACCCATTGAAGTCCAAGCAAGACCCATCACAACTCCAACTGGTGTCTGATCATATATGCGCTCCGCATGGAAAACAGGTTTGCCAACATAATCAGCTAGGTTTGGCGAGTCAACAACCACTTTATTTACTGTTTTACTCGCTTCACTTTCTGTTGCTTTCTCAGTTTCCTGAGTATGCTGTTAAGACCACAACCACTCAGAACCAAAATTCAGTTGTAAAGACACAATAGTCATTATATTAAATGCAGATAAATATGTAAACATAAAATCATGCAACGCCAAGGAAATACAAGGACATTATTCATTAGCAACTTAATTTGGTAGAACTCGGCCAATTCTATATATTTTACTTTCAGTTCAGACAAATATGAGGCAAGGGGCGGACCTAGAGCAAAGAATATGGGTTCCCGGAAACCCGGTAACTTCTGCATAGACCTTGTAATTATATTAAGAAATTCACTAAATATTTGTAAATATCTAACAGTGAACCCAGTTATTATTGCATATTAATCTAAAATTATGGTAGGAACCCATAAGTCTCAAATCTTGGATCCGCCTCTGATATGAGGGTAGAAATACCATCAAACATATCAAAATGTGTGTGTGCACGAGCTAGATTATAACAAGCGAGTTAACATTTGGCACAACTTCTTAAAACGAATTTGACTATCAAGTCTAACTTAGCCAGACCAAAGAAACCCCTCCATCCCAAAGAATTTGATTAACTGATTACAGTGTATGATATAAATGCAAATCATGCATAGATACTTTTTAAGATACAAGGGGGACTTAGCATAGAGAATGAATACCATGCGCTTCCCTTGCTTGTTCTTAGTTACCATTTTCAAAGAAAGTACTTCCCCTGCTTGTTTGGTGTAATATTGCCAGATAAGTGATTTCTTACATTCATTTGTTAACCATATTTAATCCAACATGACACAGTAAGACAAGTTGTAAAAAGACACTTCTGTGCCTATAAAACTACCTATTACACTGCATCTTGTATTTTTATTTTTAAGCATAGATAAAACTTAGAAGCACTAAAACAGTGTAGCATACATAGTTACAAATAGCAAGAATTACCTGAAGTACTAAACACTATATTTTTGCTTTTTAATGTTTTTCATTTACCTGTAAACAAGTATCTTCATTAGCAGACTTCTGCATTTGATTCTCGGCTCCCTCTGCTTCAGCTTCAGCATTATTTTCAGAGGCCTCGTCATCACTGCTACCGTTTGCTGACTCAGCTCCAGCTTGAATTTCTTCCTTAGACTTGATTTCGTCTGATAGATGGATAGATTCTGCTTTTACCTCATCTACCTCCGTATTCTGAGGCTCAATCTCTCCATCTTCTCTGACAAGCTTTAGAGCTATCTGAAAAGCAAGGACAGGATGTGCAAAGTATCAGATCATGAAGACGACTCACAGCGTTCGTGTTGGATTTCATGAAATAACCATCAGTTTTCATCAAAAGTTGACTAGGCACGAGACTCAGACAATTTCATCATTAGATGTTTTATACAAAAGAGGACAGGTCACAGAACCTTGCGATAAATCTTTTCAATCTGCTTCTGCAGATTGCGTACACCGGCTTCTCTGCAGTAATTTTCTATTAAAGCAAGAAGAGCTGAATTGGTCACTTCAACCTGAAATAAAGAATTCATGAAGCCAAATAAAATTAGATTATTGCAAGAAACGCTTCAGTGTAACTTGTGAAATATTTCGAAAAACAACATCAGGGCATCAATTGGAAGTTATTCTAAAACCACATTGTGAGAAAGCACGGGAGAAGAATATAACTGAGATTAAACATAATACAATGAGCCCTATATATAATACTAATAACCTAGAGTTCTACTATAACTAGAGTTCTACTATATTTACATATCTAACACTCCCCCTCAAGCTGGTGCATATAAATCATATGTACCGAGCTTGTTACATATGTAGTTTAACATCGAACCCAGGTTTCTAGACCCGAAAGCATCGATTCCCAAAGACATCGTTGAAAATTTGCTGAAACAGATGAAGGAAAACTGTTTTTTTTTTTTTTTGCCGGAAAATCACTGTAGATGCCGGAAAAACTTCAAAGTTGTCGGAATTGAAAAGTAAAAACATGAGTAGGCTCGGAATTTGAGGGCGATGATACTGTCCTGAAGAAACTTTTTGAAATTCTGGCCGGAAAGTCTCTGTAGCTGCCGGAAAAGTCGCCGGAAAAATTGAAAGTTGTCGGAATCGAACGGAACAAGGATGGGTAGGGTCGGAAATTAAGGCCGACCAAACTGTCCTTCTGGAGCGAAGCCTAAAACTGGCCGGAAGCAGCCCCACGCGCCGGCGCGTGGTCTGACGCGCCGACAGCTGTGGCGGCGCGTGGCGGCGCGTGACGGGGAGTCTGCCGGAGAAATTTCTGGGGTTTGGTCGGAATTCTGTTCCGAGTCTTGTGGTGGTGTTGGTTTCTGCACAACACTGATAATTAGTGACTTTGACGTAATTAGTCACTTAGGTCACCGGAAAATTGCACGGTGACCGAGTTATTTCTTCCCGGATGTCGTTGGAATGACGCACAACGATAATTATCTCACCAAAGCTCTGATACCATGTGAGAAAGCACGGGAGAAGAATATAACTGAGATTAAACATAATACAATGAGCCCTATATATAATACTAATAACCTAGAGTTCTACTATAACTAGAGTTCTACTATATTTACATATCTAACACACATATACTAACTGCTAGGATAGTTACACGTGTTAAAATATTTAAACCAAACATCAACCATTCAAGGCTTTGAATTGCAATCAATTGCTAATATAAATCATGCACACATAATTTTCCAGCTTGATATCACATCTCTGCATCTGAGAAACGGCCCTCAGCATGTTAAAAGCCTGAGAGACAGAAAGATGACATATACATGGGCTCAAATGTTGCATCTTTTCAACTTGATTACATATCAACTCGAGTAATTTTACAGGAGCATTAGGGAGCTAGCATTTCCCGAGAAATGGTACCCAAAGCTCTACCCTAGTCCTGTCATACGTTTGCCATTAGATAAGCATAAAGGCACTACCATGTCATGAAAAGTACCAACAGCCCACAAGATACTGAAAAAATTAGAACAGCTCCTATCCGCTTTGGAGGGCCAAAACAGGCCAAAGTTGCCATCAGCCCTCCCACATATCAACTTATTAACTTCTGACGCCCATATTTAGGGTGGTTTTTTTTTGGGGGGGGGGGGGGGGGGGTTAAGTGGAAAACGTTAATTATTAAAGTATATAGGCACAGTAAATGACACCGCAGATATAGATGAGGTCAAATGTGTCATTTTGATGCCCTTAATCAGTAAGTATTCAGCTCCCTTTTCTTCACCAGAGATCCATATGGCATGTAACTCAACTGAAGATCACATTAGAGAGCAAAATATAAGATCCTCCGAATTCCATTGATCTCATCTTTAAGGCTGTGGGAGAACATATTTACTGCAGTCATCTTATACCTTAAGCTCCCTCAATAGACATTATCAAGTGTTTTTTGGAGTCATCATCACCAATCTTGGCATTGTATGATGATTCCTTGTACAGTAATAATAAATTAACTACTGTGTAACAAACTAGTCTAGTTTTTCTTTTACATGATGGTCAAATTGAAGTCAACAACAAAAAAAAAAAACACTTGCATATTTTAAACATCCATCCTGCTTTAGTCCATGCTACGTGTGAGAAAACACAGGAGAAAAATATAACTGATACTAAACATGATACAATGAGCCCTATATATAATACACATAACCTAACCTACTCCTAATAAACATTGGATTAGGCTACTCCTAATACTCATTGGATTAGGGTTCTACTATTACATATTCTAACACTCCCCCTCAAGCTGGTGCATATAAATCATATGTACCGAGCTTGTTACATATGTAGTTAACATCGAACCCGGGTTTCTAGACCCGAAAGCATCGAGTCCCAAAGACATCGTTGAAAACTTGCTGAAACAGATGAAGGAAATATTGTTTTTTGCCGGAAAAATACTGTAGATGCCGGAAAAAATCACTTTAGATGCCGGAAAAACTTCAAAGTGGTCGGAATTGAAAAGTAAAAATATGGGTAGGCTCGGAATTTGAGGGCGATCCAACTGCCCTGAAGGACCTTCGTCAAAATCTCACCGGAACAGTGCTCACGCGCAGGCGCGTGGGGCGCGTAAGTCGGATCTACCTTGATAAATCTGGCGCGTGAAGGGCAGTTTTCCGGCGGAGTTTGCTGGGGTTTGGTCGGATCTCTCTTGGGAACCTTGTGGTGGTATTGGTTTTTGCACAACACTGATAATTAGTGACTTTGACGCGATTAGTCACTTCGGTCACCGGAAAATTGCACGGTGACTGAGTTATTTCTTCCCAGATGTCGTTGGAATGACGCACAACGATAATTATCTCACCAAAGCTCTGATACATGTGAGAAAGCACGGGAGAAAAATATAACTGATACTAAACATGATACAATGAGCACTATATATAATACACATTACCTAACCTACTCCTAATAAACATTGGATTAGGCTACTCCTAATACTCATTGAATTAGGGTTCTACTATTACATATTCTAACACCACGCTCAAATCTGTTAGACAATACCATCCAGCAACCCCAGCCCACCAGGTACATGTATCCCTACCAGTAAGAAATTCATTATACCTCCATTTACCAGTAGAGATTGGCGACTACCACGACAGAACCACCTTCAATTGCGCTTATATTCTCAGTAACGTGTGGCACAGTGGTGTTAATGATGCACTAGCACATTGGCTAGCAAGGGCAGTCACAGTTTGGCTCGGTCAGGCAAACATTCCTCGAGAGAAAGCAGCACTTGAGAGGATATATACAGCAATGTGGGCTCATTCAGTTGTTTATGTGAACCACTTAAATACTTCTTGAAAAGTATAGTGATGGAGGAGTTTGTATTGAACTTTATAATCCATTAGCTTTGGAGGTAAGTATATTCTAAATGTAGAGGCTTAAGATGAAAATGATATCAATACATCTCACAGTATATTTTCTAGGAAATATCAAAGCATATGGCAAAAAACCTATAATGGGATTTACTATATCCGTGCGATTTTTTTTTCCTTTAGCCATGTTCCATATGGAAGGGTGTGTAAAGAGCTTGATCCCCTGAACTTTCCAATCATATGTTTTATTCCATAAACTTCTAACTGAATAAAGCTTTTCACATTTTACTTTAAGAAGTTGCATTCTTGCCCAAGCATGTTTCAAACATTTTCCCAACAGACCACTGTCTGCTTCTGAAATGACAAAAATTGGAAGCACAAAAAATACAAAACTATTCACCCGATAATGAATATGCACAGGAGATAATGAAAGAGATGCAACTAGAGACGTTTCTATAAGACATACCTGCTCGGGCTTGATCCCACATGTTTCACGAGTAGCTTTCTCCAAATAATCCCTGGCTATGTGCATTTTCTCATCCGTAATGTAACCAGCAATTGAAATTACTTCCATTCTATCCAAAAGAGGATTAGGTATCATTTCTACGACATTGGCTGTGCAGACAAACAAAACCTACAGCCGCAAAAAGGAAAATGATCGACCTCAAATTATGCACTCAAAAAATGGATAAATGCGCATATGTCATTCTCGTATAAAGTACAGCGGAATAGGTAATTGTATTAAGCAAAGAGGATAGAAAACACTGAAGGTGTCAAAGCTCCTTTTTTAAAAATTTTGGAAGTACATTAAAACCTAGAGGTTGGATTTTATAATTTCTTCAGGTTCATATATAACTCAACATCCATAACAAGGTTTTGATATAGCCTTCCTCCTCATAACCAAGTCAGACCCAAAATAGTACCAAAATAATCGAAAGATGCCATCTTCTTTTAACAGAGCCCATTGGAAATATAACACATATTTACCATTGTGAAAAAGACATAGTAACACACAGTAAATTATTACATTAAAGGACAAAACAAATGAAATTGTATGCGAATATACCCATCAGCCTTCTCTCTCTAGCCATGTTGATTTGCTGATGTTTGATATAATAAAATGAAATAGTACCGGTAACTATAAAGTCATCATATTTGAATTATGGGCCAAATTCTTTAATCAATAGGTAAACTAACGCTCAACACTCAGTCTATCTCATAATTGTAAAGTCGTCATATTTGAATCATGGGCCAAATTCTTTAATCAATAGGTAAACTAACGCTCAACACTCAAAGTCTATCGCTCCAATTATCGGCAACTTCAAGAGGAACAAAACCATATCCCTCATCAGTAAAGCCATCAAAGATAATATGAACAGACAGTAGGAAATCTCATGCATCAACCTTTTTCCTATTGAATAATCACCGAAACCAATGCCAATGAAACCTAGTTTTTCTCAAGTCTCAAGAGAAAAACATTCTACTTACACTAATCCTATTACAGTCATAAAGACAGAGACAAAGGACACAGACGTGAAATAAAATACTTCCAGATAACCTTTCATTATGGACAATAAAAGAAACATGTTCAGTCACGAAACTTTTTCCAAACTTAACTAAGGTAAGAGACGAAAGAAAACATCAATCAGTAAAGAAAAAGAAGGGGAAATTAAAAGGTGAAAAAGCGAAATGATATTAGATATTTGCAAGATTTTTAATATCACATTAGTCCCCACTCATCAAATGATGGTGGAGGGCATTACATAAGGGCCAATAAACAGCCACAACAATTTGATAATTGCTCCAGGAAACAATTAACCTTTGATAAATCAATAGGAACATCAAGATAATGATCCAAGAAATTTGCATTCTGTTCTGGATCAAGAAGCTCCAACATAGCACTAGCTGGATCACCAGCATGTCCTCTTCCCAACTGCCATAGAAGAAAAAATACAAAGCTATTATTAAATTTGATCGATAATTATACACATTCTTCAAACATTTAGATTGCAGAAGAAATCAAAGCAAAAACATAACATGTTCATGCTCAAGATTCTTCCGGTGGTCATACACAGAAAAGTAAGATTTAAATAGTGAAAAAGAAGTTACACTTCACTCATAGTCAAAGCATATAATTGAAGTATGAACTCACAAACCATAAAATACCTTGTCAATTTCATCAATCAAAACAAGAGGATTAGCGGTTCCCACACTTTTTAAACATTGCACCATCTTCCCCGGCATGGCACCAATATAAGTTCGTCGATGTCCCTTTAAGTGTATCCCAAAGTTAGTCATGAAACTTCAAGATTATCTGCACCACAAAACAACTCTATTTTAGCTGGTTAGATATTTCTGTTACCTTTATTTCAGCAACATCGGACAGCCCTCCAACAGAAAATCGGTAAAACTTGCGGTTCAATGCACGTGCAATTGAACGACCTATACTGGTTTTGCCCACCCCAGGAGGGCCAGAGAGGCATATGATTTTCCCTGTTCAAACAAAAATAAGCAATGAGTTTGTTTCTAGTTCCTGACTCAGATTCATAAATTAAACTGAGATAAATCAGGTAAAGCCGCACATATGAAAGACAGTGCCAGTGTATAATTGCGATTAATATCATCACATAATTGCAATTCACATTTTTCTAGAGTTACCCTTTGTCTGTTATTTCCTCAACACTTCATAGTTTTCAAAGATTATCCTCAACAAACAACTACATCCCAAGTTCAAATGTCCCAAAGATATACAAGTGCAACTGGCAGTGAAAGTAAGTTATCAATAAAATACCATAGGCAGTGAGTGCCCAATCATGGACAACACAGTATCAGAATTTAAGAAGAACACCAATAAAGTATGTCCCAAGGTGCAGCCATTTAACTCACATTAGTTGCTTTTCAAGGGAAGAAATTAAGCTCTTTACTCCACAGATAATCAAAAGAAAACATTGGAGGAACTCTCGACTGTCACAAAAAGTATTACCTAAGTTTGACCAATAAATATTTCTGAAATGCCCTAAAATGTTCATTTCTTCCAATTTACTCGTTCCAATTTGATGTCAATATAGTATGTGGGAATCATAAATCTCATGCTCTAAGGATACAGGTATATTATAATGTTATGATTTATGAAAATGGACAGTAAGGAGATGGCTGGATCATTTTCCATTATTTTAATATGATTATGGCTGAACTTCATAAAACTGAGGATTTTATTAATAATGAGGGGCATTATTTTTACAAAAATAAGGCATTTACCGACCTTGCGAGGTTCCTCTGAGTTTTCCCACAGCTATAAATTCCAAGATCCTTTCCTTAACATCGGTTAACCCATAGTGGTCTTCATCAAGAATTTGTTCTGCCCGTAGTACATCAAAGTTTTCATCACTGCATTTTGGATCATAAAAGGAGAAAAATTCAGGAACCAATGAATACACCCAGTGCAGAGATCAAAACTATAAAGCCAACACCACCATCATCAGCATCAAACAACACGAACTATGACAAATCAAGCCCCCAACTTAACCTACATAAGGAGCTCATCATAAGTACAATACTAGTTTTGATGCTCTCATGAGATCCTGGTCTGAACTCATACATTGGGATGGTCAAGGAAGCATCCTCAAAGCCAGAAGCATGACATGTAAGAACCCAAAATAAGGAACAGGAGGAGAAAGAAAAGTTAAAGACAAATAGATATTACTCAATAGAATTTAGGCAAGTCACATCACTAGGCAGTAAGGTTAACTTGGAAGCCTAGCAAATTTCAGAGAATAACATTTTTATTTCTCATGACTGTTTAGCCAGCTTCTCTGCCCTTTCGGGTAGGGGTAAGGCCGGTGTACGTATTATCCTCCCCAGATCCCACTTTGTGGAACAATACTGGGTAGTTGTTGTTGTTTAGCCAGCTTCTCACAAACAGATTCCTCTAGTACAGCTAACAAGGATAAGGATAACATCAGTTGGATTGAACCCAAGACAATTTAAGGTAGAATAGATAGACAACAAACCTGTAACTACCCCATGGCAAGGCAGTCAACCAATCAAGATAATTACGTGTCACGTTAAATTCACTCGAACTAGCTTCCAACAGTTGCAGTTTTGTCAGTTCTTCTTCAATAACTTGCATAACATGTACTGGTATTTTTTCTTTATTAGGCTCCAATCTTTCCCTGAACTTTGCTGCAGTAATAAACAAATATAGCCTCACACTATTAGATGTAATTAAAAAGGGAACAAAAAACTGCAAGTTTCCCTTAGTATTGACCAGAAAAATCCAAGCTCTTAAAGCGAACCTAATCATTAGGCAGTTTCTTCTCTCAATTTCAACACCAAATCCAGTTCTACCAAAACAATGTTACAACGCGGAGCTCAACTTTATCTTTGTGAAAATTATACAGAAAAAATAATGAGAACCACATTTTAGGGTTTGCAGTAACGTCTATTATCACCAAAACCTGGAAGAAGCACTTTCTTAAGCATCACACTCCTCAACAAGAGCAAAGGAGAGAAGAAAGAGCTCATGACAGAAAAAGCAAGTAGGCTTCTAATTAGGAAATGCACTGAAGGGATTCAAGAGAAAAAGAAGACATTGGAGGAGGAAGATAAATCTGAATCATGAGCAGTCCATAACTTGAATAAACAACAATGCAGTGCTAACAACGGAAAATGTGGCCTTCCAGTAAATCCATGTTGAATTTGTGCCACATCACCAAATATGGTAGACAGTAACCTTTCGGAAATTAAAGTTGAAGGATTCCAGTATTGTCTTATTAAGTGCTTTAGTGAAAACACAAAACTGCCCCCTATAGGTATAATGTATTCTAATCTATCAAAAGTTTGGAATGTCTCAAATATTTTAGAAAGCATGTCAATAATGTTGGTTGGACTGTGCTTCTCAAAAAAAAAAATGTTGGTTGGACTGTGTACAAAGAAAATACAACCTTCAACTTCCTATATGTAAAGCCAATTATCCCCTGACTGCTATTCATGCTTCAGGTGAAGATTTTCAATGGTAAACAGGAGATCAATCAGCCACCATAAAACTTTTACAACAGAAAGGGCAAAACATATTGCAAATGGCCTTTTCTATGTTACTGCTAAATGGAACTTTACCAGGGACAACATAAGATGTTTCACTGGCCAGATGGGAAAACACGTCTGGCCGTAATAAATCCAAAAAGAACATTATCCATTTCAATAATAATTAAGAGACAACTAACCAGAAAGAGCTGTCTTGTCATCAGTCTCCAAACCTAGTTCCTGCATTAAAACAATCAAAATCACGTCATAAGGAAGTATTTTTTTTCAAATCAACTTTTTGTTTTAACTGTGAATCAAACATAAGAATCAGAAGCTTAACATATATATTATCTATGAATAAACATATGTAAGTACTAAGCTTAAGGATGATAACACAAAGAAAGCTGCACATAATCCACATGCCTTCTTTATGGCCTTTAATTGTTCATTCAACAAATAACGCCGTTGCTCTCCGCTTATTTTCTCTTCAATTGCTCTTGCTATTGATTCCTGCAGAAAACAAAGACGACGTAAAATGTTAAATGCATGCATAACAGCTATTCAAAGTTCTGGTATGCGTCTTGACGTGCATTTACCTGAATCTTACTAATCTCCATTTCTTTCTTCACTAGCTCCAGGGTAAGCTGTAGCCGCTTATGCACCTGATGCAGGTATTATGACAATAGCTATGAAACAAGCGGGAAATTCATTTTATCTCACGCACACACTGTATTCTGATCCCTCAGCAGATAAAGGCTCAGTTCGATGAAAATCATGAAATAACCATTGTAATGCGAGTTTATGATTCTTATGAGGAAATACAAAAAATTGGTAGCTGTTCTAAACTGAATATTTTTCCTTTCTAATTTTCCCAAAATAAGTAGCTCCACTTGAACAAAGAGACAATTTCTTTTTATGAATTAAGTGGTGAACAAACTGATAACTTTTTTAGGTTCCTAACTTTTCGAGCAAAGAGTACCAATGAGAAGCGATTTTACCCATCAGCAAGAAATGAAGCTTTACTGCTAAGCTATATGCTTTGATCCTCCTTTTTTGTTTATCTTGCAACCATTTTCCTTTTCAGAGCAGGGACGCACTGACCAAACATATATTTTTTTGTAGTTACAATAGGAAGCAAATGGCAAGGAAAAATTCTTAGATCTACCTCCTAGTAATAAAGCATCGCTCTCTTCCACAGTGGTTAGAACTCACAATACTCGTAGACCTCTCTCTTTGGGGTTTGTATTGAAAAAAGCACATGTACAGAAAATATTATGTATCTAACTTCTTGAACCACAAACTTACATCTAGCTCTTCAAGCACTTGCTGGCATTGTAGCTTGTTGGCTCCAGATATTGCTGCTCCAAAATCTGCTAACCTTGCATAATTGAAATCACCAATATGCTGCAGCTTCAAAAAGTTAGAATGTTGAATGATGACAGACAGTTATGCGCATGCAATAAATAAAGACGCACAGATATATCGATCTATATCAAGAAGACAAAGATCTATTAGTTGAGTCATTATATAGGCAAGATCAATGAAGAGCTTTTAGACATTTTTTTTCTTGAGGAACGAAAACAGTGCTATTATATATCTCCAGCACTAAGGTTGTGCTGGGAACCAACATATCTACAATTCCAAAGAGCAAAACCAAAAATAATCCTCGTTCTTCTTACAAGGATTCAATAATGTCTAGTAAGAAGTCGTCTTCTAGGAGTTCTTTACACCACAACTGAAATTAAAGAAGACAATTCATCTTGAGTACAGCTGCTTCTTAGTTCTTTCATCAAGACATCTTGAATTTCTTTCCTTCCGTATTGTCTCAGACACAAACAGGAATTGTTCACCACCATCTCTTCTGCCTCACAGTCCCTTCAATGTGGTTCCAGCATACCAGCAATTCTCCAGTAGACTTTAGCATAACGTGATTCCTTTCATGCTTAGAAATGGTTGACATAGCTGATCAGTGACTTCACGGTGTATAAAGATGCTAATGCTCTCTGATTCCTTTTCACATAAATGGCATTTTGAGCACAGTTGCGTTCCTCCTTGAGTTAAACATGCATCTTTAACAACCAACCAAGAGAAAGAAGCTACCTTATATGGACATTTAACTTTCCAAATATGTTTCTTAGGCCAAATGATCTGTTGTCCAGTATCATTGAAAGCTATATAAACAGACTTATTGTGTGATGCCTTTACTGTGATGCTTCCACACTATTCTGTCTGCATTTGCTATAGTTCCTTGAAATTGTTCCAGAACCTTGAAGAGTTCAGCTATCCTACTTTAGAAATCTTCTGAAGTTGAGATTCCACCCCTGTTGTCCCCAAACCTCATGAATGCATCAGGTGCCTGTGCCTCAGTAAGACTGAATAGGAAAGTTAAAAACTCCTTTAAAGGCTGAGAACCAACCCAGATGACATACCAGAAAGATACTTTCATCCCACTTCCAACTTCATAGCTAATATTGTTTGCAAAAGAAGGCCAAAATCTCCTGATTGATCTCAAGACAGTAACACCAAAAGGCGTAGTTACTTTTTACAGCACCACTGACACTCCTGCTCATACTTCGCACTAATACCCCCCCCCCCCCCCCAAAAGCTTGACACTCATTACTAAACCTTCATAATCTTTTCATAAGGAAACACTACTATGCAACCTCAAATATCTTATGCCTAATCCCTCCTGCATTTGCTGTTAATCACAATACTCCACTTGATACGATGATGATATCTCCTTTACATATTGCCTTGCCAGATGAAATTTCTTCTTAGTTAATCTATTCTCTTTTCCATTTAAGAGGTAGTGGAAATAGAGGCATCATATATGGAAGCAATGAACCGAGAACAATGTTTACCAGAATCATTCGACCTCTCAAAGATAAGTACTGAGTACTGCCAATCTTTTTTCAAATTTCCTCAAAACCCCATTCCAAACATCAACTATTTTGTTTTTGCTCCCAGAGGCATCCCTATATAACTTGTTGGGAGAGAACCCACCACACATCCAAGTATCCCTGCAAGTAGCTGAACTTCTAGTACTTCATCCACCAAAAATAGAACTCTTCCTCCAATTAACGAGTAGAGCTGGGACAGCTTCAAAATATGTTAGAATTAGTTTTAGATGTTTGATTTGTTTTACTTTAGCATCAAAAGAATCAAAAGTCATTTGCACATTAAAGATGAGAGATTTCCATGTTGCTTCTGTTATTAGAGATTCTGAAGCCCTTTAGTCATCCTTTATGCTTAGCCAGCATTACCATATTGTTAAGCCTTCCATAGCAGTGATGAAGGAAAATACAAGGAATCTCCCCTCGTGTTTGACTCCAATGAGAACGAGGAAAAAACTTCAGGTGAACCATTTATCATGAGAAAATCTCACAGCAATGATGCAAAAAGACATCCATTTGATCCATTCCTAAGCTGATAGGTCTAAAATATTACTTCCCTTACTCTATTCTTCTTTGGAACGCAAGAGTGCATTGGGAATTTTCCCAAAATACTCATGAGAATGAAAATACCCCGGAGTCTTCATAATATCCACCTTGAGAATATCCTAGCAAGAATGAAAGAAACCCATAGAATATCCATCTGGCCTTGGAGCTTTATCAATTGCACATAACCTAATACAATCAAGCACCTCATGTTCTTCAAAAGTTCTCTGCAATCATATTGCTTCTTCATCTGTAACCATAGGGCATTTCTCATAAGTAAACTCAAACTTCCATTGCTCAAATTCAGTATATAATTGCTAGTCGAATGAAATGATCTCTACGCTAATGATCACACGATCATCCTCTAATTCTCCATTAATATCCAGCTTATCAATTATGTTGAATCTTCTATGGGCATTTGCCAACCTTTCAAAAGCATTTTGTTTTTTCCCCGTATTTTAACCACAAAACTTGATAGACGAGACGAGGGTCGGTGTTTATGAGAGGTTAGAGGTATAGAGACAGACTCTCGAGTCTAAGGGTTTCAAAATAAGCAGATCTAAGACAGAATACCTGGAGTGCAAGTTTAGCGCCGAACCGAGCGAAGTAGGCGGAGACGTGATGATTGGATCTCAGGTCATCGCCAAGAGGGACAGTGTCAGATATCTTGGGTCGGTGATTCAGGGGGACGGAGAGATTGACGGGGACGTCACTCATCGTATAGGAGCGGGGTGGTCAAAGTGGAGACTTGCATCAGGAGTCCTATGTGACAAGAAAGTTCCACAGAAACTCAAGGGGAAATTTTATAGAGCTGTGGTTAGACCTGCCATGTTGGATGGGGCGGAGTGTTGGCCAGTAAAGAACTCTCATGTTCAGAGAATGAAGGTTGCGGAGATGAGGATGCTCAGGTGGATGTGCGGGCTCACCAGGTTAGATAAGATTAAGAATGAAGTTATTCGAGAGAAGGTGTGGGTGGCTCCGGTTGATGAAAAGATGCGAGAAGCGAGGCTGAGGTGGTTCGGGCATGTGCAGAGGAGAAGTCCCGATGCCCCGGTGAGGAGTTGTGAGCGGCTGGCGATGGTCGGCGTACGGCGAGGCAGAGGGAGGCCTAAGAGGTATTGAGGAGAGGTGATTAGGCATGACATGGCTAGAATGCGGGTTTCTGACATGACCCTTGATAGGATAGTCTGGAGGTCTAGTATCAGGGTTGTAGGATAAGGGCCCCTAGAGTTTTTCATACTCCTCACCCGGGGTTGGGTGAGGCTTGGCGGGGATATCCATAGATGATTTGTGTATTGGATCGTGTCCCCCTTATGGTAACAATTTTTGTGTCATCAGCTGCATCTAAGTTCTGCAAAATTTGTGGCAGACTAGGACTTTCTTGCTCAGTCATCCATTTGCCGATCATGGTGTTGTGAAAGGAGTCTAGAATGTATCGTGTTTCAGACAAACTAATGGCATTAATCCACTAAAAGAGGATCAAAACTGAGACCCAAAAGGTTCATGGCTAGAAGACCAAGCCCCCTAATTGAAAGTAAAGGTTGAATCATCTGAGCCTATATCTATTCTTTTTGACGACCCAAAAGTCGTGTTAAGCTTCCAAACATCATGACCTTTCATGTGCCACTCCCACATCTGTCCTCACTTATTTTAGAATCTGAAATACAGTCACCAACCCCCACATGGACGATCTTTTCTACGGTAGCAGGCCTATCTCAAACTTCATCATAGGACCTAGCAGGTCCATCTTCTTCTTCATTTCATCGACTGGAGATAACTGTTACCAGCGCTACACTCCGAACATGTTTTTTTTTATAAGGTAACATATATATATATATATATATATATATATATATATATATATATATATATATATATATATACATATAGTAGACCACACAAAAGTTGTGTAGTCCCCTATAATTACAAGGTGGGATACATGAGAAAATTCTCCAATCCTTTGTCATCTCACAAGGATTCTAAAACATCAAAAATTGATTCATGATCTTCTGAGTACTCTCCTTTACACCAAAAATAGAAAAGAACTAAACACTTCATTTTGATCTTCTGAATACTGCTCGACTTCTCTTCAAAGCATTTTGATTTCTTTCTTCCCATATTGTCCACCAAATGCAAGCTGGGACAATTCTCCATCTCTCTTTATGAAGATTGGTTCCCTTCTCTGTTCCCGCATGTAATTACACTCCGAACATAATTTATAAAGAAAACCCTTCTTCACAATTTCTAGGGTTTTCAAAATCTTCTCCATCTGCCTCGTCACCTTGATCGAAGTCCATTTAGGATGATTTCTGTTAGATATGGTCTTGTCCCACATTGAAATAGGAGTAGAATATCCTTGTATAGTATAGCTATAAATAAGAACCTCTTGTACTGTATTGAACACACAATATATTAATACATATCATATTTTCTCCCGCGCCTTCTCACATGGCATCAGAGCTATCGTGAGAGTATAAATTCCAGCAATTCCGGAAAGTGAAGTCAGTCACCGGAACTCTTTTTCCGGTGACTTTCAAAGTTGTTTTGCGTCTGCTTTGTCTCTGTCAGTATTGTGTAGAAAAATCCAACACTACAACAAGAGTAGTCACTGTCCGGCGACCAAACCCCAGTGAAAATATCTGGCGGTATTGCAGCTGTCGGAACAAATTTTACGGCGAAGTTACGACGTCGCGTAGGCCACCTTCCGGCCATTTATTGGCGACAACTCTTCAGGACAGATTGTTCCCCTTACAATTCCGAGCCTACCCATCCAGGTTACACAAAATTTTGACCACTTTTGTATTTTTCCGGCATGAATAGTGATTTCAAAAGTGGACTTCCAACCATTTTTTGAAAAAGTTCCTTCAGAACAGTTGGGTCGTCTGTTAATTCCGATCCTACCCCTACTGTTTATATTTTATTCCGACCGCTTTGAATTTTTTCCGGCTACTACAGTAATAATCCGAGAGCTATAGTATTTCTGAAGTGAACAGTATTTTTCGGTGCAGAATAGTGTTCTGTTTTCCTGCTATGAACAGTGTTTTCTTAGCGATTTCTTCAGTTTTCCCAAAAGAGTTACTAATTTTCACTATTTCAAGTTAACCCTACTACTATTAATTGTAGCGACATGGGAACTGATGCGTCAAATGGTCGGATGGTTTCTTTAGTGGATTATTTTGAATTTCTTCAGTACAAAGCAGGTAAGCAGGCATTTTCTGAGATAACTTCCGTTGTTCAGACAGGTAATTGCGTGACTTGTGTATCTCAATCTTCATCCTCTAAGTCTTCGGTCATTGATTCAGGTTGCTGTTAGAAGTCTAACTGTATTAGAAGTCTAGTCTAAACTGTATTAGGAGTAGGCTAGGTTATGTGTATTATATATAGGGCTCATTGTATTATGTTTAATATCAATTATATATTCTTCTCCCGTGCCTTCTCACATGGTATCAGAGCCTTGGTGAGAATATTATAGCTGTGCGTCATTCCAGCTACTTCCGGGAAGAAAGACCTCGTTGCCGTGCAATTTTCCGGCGACTTAAGAGGCTGTCCGTAACTAAAACTACCCTTTTTGTTGGTTCTGTACAAAATCCGAGACCACCACGAGGTTCGGAAGAGAATTCCGACCAACCCCAGAAAAAAATCACCGGAAACCAGCCAGCCACGCGCCCCCACGCGCCGGCAATACCCTCGGCGCGTGAGCCCACGCGCCGGCGCGTGAGGGCCTTTCCGGCCACTTTTTCAGTTTGCTCCAGGAGGACAGTTTGGTCGGCCTTCAATTCCGACCCTACCCATCCTTGTTTCGTTCGATTCCGACAACTTTCAGTTTTTTCCGGCGACTTTATTAAATTTTCCGGCAGCTACAGTACTTTCCGGCCAGAATTTCTTCAGGACAGTTTGCTCAACCTTGAATTCCGAGCCTATCCATATTTTTATTTTTCAATTCCGACAACTTTGTATTTTTCCGGCAGCTACAGTGCTTTTCCGGCAGCTACAGTAATCCTGTTTTTCCGGCAGCGACAGTTTTCAGTCCTCTGTTCAGTTTCAGCGAGTTTTCAGTTGATAATCCAACGATGTCTTTGGGACTAGATGCTTTCGGGCCTAAAAACCAGGGTTCTGGCAGTTCCGGTATTATGATTACCTCAGAACCTTTAATGGGCGGTTCAAACTACCTAGCTTGGGCTTCGTCTGTCGAGTTGTGGTGTAAAGGCCAAGGTGTTCAGGATCATCTAACCCAAGAGTCTAGTGACGGAGATGCAAAAGCCAAAGCACATTGGGAAAAGATTGATGCTCAGTTATGCAGTATTTTGTGGCGATCTATTGATTCCAAGTTGATGCCCTTGTTTCGTCCATTCCAAAAATGTTATTTGGTTTGGGAAAAGGCTCGTACTTTATACACTAATGACATATCTCGTTTCTATGACGTGATATCGCGGATGACAAATTTGAAGAAACAGGAATTGGATATGTCTACTTACTTGGGTCAAGTGCAGGCAGTTATGGAGGAATTTGAGACGTTGATGCCAGTTTCTGCTAGCGTTGCAAAGCAGCAAGAGCAACGACAAAAGCTGTTTCTAGTTCTTACTCTTGCTGGGCTTCCTAATGATCTTGACTCAGTACGCGATCAGATTTTGGCTAGTCCGACTGTCCCCACAGTTGATGAATTATTTTCTCGCTTACTTCGCCTTGCTGCAGCACCAAGTCACCCAGTGAGTTCATCACAGACACTTGATTCATCTATCCTCGTCTCCCAATCCGTGGACAATCGGGCTTCTCATACTATGGAGTATAGACGAGGAGGAGGTCGTTTTGGAAGATCTAGACCCAAGTGTTCTTATTGTTATAAACTTGGTCACACTCGTGATGTGTGCCATTCTTTACATGGTCGACCAACAAAAAATGCTTATGTTGCTCAGACCGAGCCTACAGGTAACCAGGGATTTTCTGTATCTGAAAGGGAGTATAATGAGTTCCTTAAATATCGAGCAAGTAAGCAGACGTCTCCACAAGTAGCCACTGTTGCTCAGCCTGATACTTCTGTTGCTGGTAATTCTTTTGCTTGTGTTTCCCAGTCTAGTCCTCTTGAACAATGGGTGGTGGACTCAGCTGCTTCTGATCATATCTCTGGTAATAAATCCCTTTTGTCAGATATTACGTATTCACAGTTTCTTCCCAACGTTACCTTAGCTAATGGGTCTCAAACTAAAGCAAAAGGAGTTGGACAAGCAACTCCTCTACCCTCTGTCACTCTAGATTCCGTCCTTTATGTCCCTGGCTGTCCTTTTAATCTTGCATCTGTGAGTCGTTTGACTCGTGCCCTCCATTGTGGAATATACTTTATTGATGACTCTTTTATTATGCAGGACCGCAGTACGGGACAGACGATTGGAACAGGACTTGAATCAGACGGACTCTACTACCTTCACTCCCTAACATCCTCTAAGGCCTGTCTAGCTGCAGATCCTCCAGACCTACTTCACAGTCGTTTAGGACATCCTAGCTTGTCCAAACTTCAGAAGATGGTGCCTCGTTTGTCCAGTTTATCCACATTAGAGTGTGAGTCATGTCAGCTCGGGAAACATACCCGCACCTCCTTTCCTCGTAGTATTGAGAGTCGTGCAGAGTCTGTTTTTTCTTTAGTTCATTCGGATATATGGGGTCCTAGTAGAGTATGTTCAACCTTAGGATTTCGTTATTTTGTTAGTTTCATTGATGATCATTCAAGATGTACTTGGATTTTCTTAATGAAAGATCGTTCTGAGTTGTTTTCTATATTCCAAAATTTTTGTGCTGAAATTAAAAATCAATTTGGTGTTTCTATTCGCACCCTTCGCAGTGATAATGCCTTAGAATATTTGTCCTCTCAATTTCAGCAATTTATGTCCTCTCATGGAATTATTCATCAGACCTCTTGTCCTTATACCCCTCAGCAAAATGGGGTTGCAGAAAGAAAGAATAGGCACATTATTGAGACTGCTCGCACACTTCTCATTGCATCTCATGTTCCGCTGCGTTTTTGGGGCGATGCAGTTCTCACATCTTGCTATTTGGTTAATCGGATGCCTTCATCTCCCATCCAAAATCAGATTCCGCATGAGGTATTGTTTCCTCAGTCACCCTTATACTCTGTCCCCCCTCGTGTGTTTGGGAGCACTTGTTTCGTTCATAACTTAGCTCCTGGGAAAGATAAGTTAGCTCCTCGTGCTCTCAAGTGTGTCTTCCTTGGTTATTCTCGTGTTCAGAAGGGCTATCGTTGTTATTCACCTGATATTCGCAGGTACCTTATGTCAGCCGATGTCACATTTTTTGAGTCTAAGCCTTTCTTTACCTCTTCTGACCATTCTGACCATCTGGCTATATCTGAAGTTTTACCTATACCGGCCTTTAGTGAGTCTATCTCTCCTCCTTCACCTTCCGCTACAGAAGTCTTACCCATTCCGAACGTTGGACCACCTACTGTGGCTCCTCCTAGACTCCATGCACAAGACACTCCACTCTTGACATATCATCGTCGTCCTCGCCCAGCATCCGGCCCGGCTGATTCACTTCCTGCACCTGCCCCTGCTCCTACTGCGGACTTGTCTCTTCCGATTGCACTTCGGAAAGGTATACGGACCACCCTTAATCCTAATCCCCATTATATTGGTTTAAGTTATCATCGTTTGTCATCACCCTATTATGCTTTTCTATCTTCTTTGTCCTCTGTTGCCCTCCCTAAGTCTACAGGTGAAGCATTGTCTCATCCAGGGTGGCGACAGGCTATGACTGACGAGATGTCTGCTTTACATGCGAGTGGTACTTGGGAGCTCGTCCCTCTTCCTTCGGATAAATCTACTGTTGGTTGTCGTTGGGTGTATGCAGTCAAGGTTGGTCCAGATGGTAAGGTTGATCGTCTTAAGGCTCGTCTTGTGGCCAAGGGGTATACTCAGATATTTGGGCTTGATTACAGTGATACCTTCTCTCCAGTGGCTAAGATAGCATCAGTCCGCCTTTTTCTCTCTATGGCTGCTGTTCGCCATTGGCCCCTGTATCAGCTGGACATTAAAAATGCATTTTTACACGGTGACCTTGAGGATGAAGTTTATATGGAGCAACCACCTGGGTTTGTTGCTCAGGGGGAGTCTCGTGGCCTTGTATGTCGCTTGCGTCGGTCACTTTATGGTCTAAAGCAGTCTCCTCGAGCCTGGTTTGGTAAGTTTAGCACTGTTATCCAGGACTTTGGCATGACTCGGAGTGAAGCTGATCACTCTGTATTCTATCGGCATTCTGATTCACGTCTCTGTATTTATCTAGTGGTCTATGTTGATGACATCGTTATTACCGGCAATGACCAGGATGGTATTACTAAATTGAAGCAACATCTCTTTCAACACTTTCAGACTAAGGATCTGGGCACACTAAAGTATTTTCTGGGTATTGAGGTCGCACAGTCTAGCTCTGGTATTGTGATCTCACAACGGAAGTATGCCTTAGATATTCTTGAGGAGACCGGAATGACAGGTTGTAAACCTGTTGACACTCCAATGGATCCGAATTCTAAACTTCTTCCAGGACAGGGGGAGCCTCTTAACGATCCTGAAAGATATAGGCGGTTAGTTGGTAAACTAAATTATCTTACAGTGACAAGACCTGACATTTCCTTTCCTGTGAGTGTTGTGAGCCAGTTTATGGGTTCGCCATGTGATAGTCATTGGGATGCAGTTGTTCGTATTCTTCGGTATATAAAATCAACTCCAGGTAAAGGTTTATTGTTTGAGGATCGAGGCCATGAGCAGATTGTTGGATACTCCGATGCTGATTGGGCAGGATCGCCTTCTGACAGACGTTCTACTTCTGGATATTGTGTCTTAGTAGGAGGAAATTTGGTATCTTGGAAAAGCAAGAAACAGAATGTGGTTGCTCGGTCTAGTGCAGAAGCAGAATATCGAGCAATGGCTATGGCGACATGTGAGCTTGTTTGGGTCAAACAGTTGCTCAAAGAGCTGAAATTTGGTGATGTTAGTCAGATGGGACTTGTGTGTGATAATCAAGCAGCTCTTCATATTGCGTCAAATCCAGTGTTCCATGAGAGAACTAAGCACATTGAGATTGACTGTCACTTTATCAGAGAAAAGATACTCTCGGGAGATATTGCTACAAAGTTTGTAAAGTCAAATGATCAGCTTGCAGACATTTTTACCAAGTCCCTCACTGGTCCTCGTATTAACTACATATGTAACAAGCTCGGTACATATGATTTATATGCGCCAGCTTGAGGGGGAGTGTTAGAAGTCTAACTGTATTAGAAGTCTAGTCTAAACTGTATTAGGAGTAGGCTAGGTTATGTGTATTATATATAGGGCTCATTGTATTATGTTTAATATCAATTATATATTCTTCTCCCGTGCCTTCTCACAGTTGCATCGGATCATATTTCTGGTATCAAATCTCTTTTCACTACTATTTTATATTCTCAATCTCTTCCAAGAGTCACAATGGCCAATGGGTCTCAAACCATGGCAACTGCAATAGGTCAATCATGCCCAATTCCTTCCTTACCTTTAGATTCAGTTCTTTACATCCCTAATAGTCCTTTTAATCTCATAGTTGTTAGTCGCCTAGCCAAATCACTTAAATGTGCCGTTTTATTTCTTGATAACCATGTTTTTATACAGGAACATAGTACAGGGCGAATCATTGAAACCGAGCGTGAATCAAATGGACTTTATTACCTTATCCTCGCTAAATCACATGGACTCACATCTTGTCTTCCTTCACCAACTTGTCATGTTACGGATTCACCAGCTTTATTACATAACCGGTTGGGACATCCTAGTTTGTCAAAACTTCATAAAATAACACCTGGTTTATCTCACTTGTCATCTCTAGAGTGTGAGTCTTGTCAGCTCGGTAAGCATACTCGCTCTCATTTTCCTCGATGTATTGATAATCGAGCAGTCACCATTTACTTTAGTCCATTCAGATGTTTGGAGTCCTAGTCGGGTCAGTTCTACCTTAGGATTCTGCTACTTTGTTAGTTTCATTGATGACTATTCTAGGTGCACCTGGATATTTTTGATAAATAATCGATCTGAGTTGCTTTCTATATTTCAGACCTTTCACACTGATTCAAAATCAATTTGGGGTTTCTATTCGCACATTTCGTTGTGATAATGCCCAAGAGTATGTCTTTCCCATTTCAGCAGTTTATGAAAACTCATGGGATTATTCATCAAACATCTTGTCCGTACACATCTCAACAAAATGGGGTAGCTGAAAGAAAAAATCGACATCTTATCGAAACTGTTCGTACCCTACTCATACAATCTCATGCTCCGTTGCGGTTTTTAGGGGGTGTAGTTCTTACATCTTGCTATCTTATTAATCGTATGTCATCTTCAGCTATCCAGAACCAAGTTCTATTCTCTGTTATGTTTCCCCACTTACCTTTGTTCTCTCTTCCACCTCGTTTCTTTGGAAGCACTTGTTTTGTCCATAACCTTACTACAGGAACAGATAAGTTAGCTCCCCGTGCTCTTAAGTGCATATTTCTTGGTTTCTCGAGAACGCAAAAGGGGTATCGATGTTATTCTCCTGACCTCCAACGGTACCTTATCTCTGCTGATGTTACCTTCTTTGAAACCCAATCATACTTCACAGGTCCAGGTAATCACTTAGATATTTCTGAGGTACTACCGGTCCCTTCTTATAGAGATTCAATCACTATCTCCCATCCATCTTCTTCTACGTCTCCGGCTCCACAACCTATAGCTCTCGTTCCACCATCTATAGCTCCAGGTCCAATTCCTCCACATAATCCAGTTCAACCTTCTGCAGCTCCTCAACTCCTGACTTATCATCGTCGTCCACATCCAGCATCACGCTCAAGTGATTCACGTCCTGCATCTGATTCTGCACTTACTGCGGACTTATCTCCTCTTAGTCAACCAATTGCACTCCGCAAAGGTGTACCGTCCATACTTAATCCTAATCCTCACTATGTTGGCCTAAGTTATCATCGTCTGTCGTCACCTCATTATGCTTTTATAACTTCTTTGTCCACTATTTCTATTCCTAAGTCTACAGGTGAGGCACTATCTCATTCTGGATGGTAAAAGGCTATGATTGATGAGATGTTTGCTTTACATGCAAGTGGCACTTGGGAGCTTGTTCCTCTTCCTATAGGTAAGTCTACTGTTGGTTGTCGTTGGGTTTATGCAATCAAAATCGGCCCGGATGGCCAGGTTGATCGGCTTAAGGCTCGTCTTGTTGCAAAAGGATATATTCGGATTTTTGGGCTTGATTATAGTGATACTTTCTCTCCCGTGGCTAAAGTAGCATTTGATCGTCTTTTTTTGTCCATGGCGGCTGTACGTCATTGGCCTCTTTATCAGTTAGACATTAAGAATGCTTTTCTCCACGGTGATCTTGACGAGGAAGTTTATATGGAGCAACCACCTGCTTTTGTTGCTCAGGGGGAGTTTAGTAGTTGTGTATGCAGATTGCGCAGGTCACTATATGGTCATACACATTGCGCAGGTCACTATATGGTTTGAAACCGTCCTCTCGAGCATGGTTTGGTAAGTTCACCACAATTATTCAGGAGTTCGGCATGACTCGTAGTGAGGCTGATCACTCTGTGTTTATCAACATTCTACTCCGAACTTGTGTATTTATCTGGTGATTTATGTTGATGATATTGTTATTACTGGCAACGATCATGATGGTATTACTAATCTAAAGCAACATCTCTTTCAGCACTTCCAAACTAAGGATGTGGGCAGACTGAAGTATTTCTAGGTATTGAGGTCGCTTAGTCTAGCTCAGGTATTGTTATTTCACAGCGGAAGTATGCTTTAGACATTCTTGAGGAGACTGGAATGATGGGTTGCAGACCTATTGACTCTCCTATGGATCCGAATGCCAAGCTTCTGCCTGGACAGGGGAAGCTCTTAGAGACCCTACGAGATATAGGAGGTTGGTTGGAAAATTGAATTACCTCACAGTGACTAGACTTGATATTTCTTTTCGTGAGGTTTGTAAGTCAGTTTATGGATTCTCCCTGTGAAAGTCACTGGGATGCAGTTGTTTGTATTCTTCGGTATATAAAGTCGGCTCCAGGCAAAGGATTACTTTTCGATGATCGAGGCCACGAGCAAATTGTTCGTAACACAGATGTTGATTGGACTGGATCACCTTCTGATAGACGATCTACATCTGGATATTGTGTTCTAGTAGGAGGTAATTTGGTATCGTGGAAGAGCAAGAAACAAAATGTAGTTTCTCGATCTAGCGCCGAAGCGGAATATCTGGCCATGGCTATGGCAACATGTGAGTTAGTTTGGGTCAAGCAGTTGCTCAAGGAGTTAAAGTTCGGAGAAACGAGCAGGATGGAACTAGTGTGTGATAACCAAGCTGCTCTTCATATTGCGTAAAATCCAGTGTTCCATGAAAGGACCTAAGTTGCACGGACTCTTCAATTTAGGTGTCGTCCCCGTCCCGATACGAGACTTGGACGAGTGCTGGAGCGGCAAGCGTCCCAGATTCAATCAACCAACATCGGACGCTTTGACCGGAGTCCATCGACAAATTTCAAAGAAAATTTGAGATTTTGATTTCTCAAAATAAAAAAAGTAAACATATTTAAGTTATGAAAATGGCATACCTTCAATCTTGTAGTATTTTTGTCTCATATTTGCTGCTTTGTGTGTGGAAGAAACCAAAAAATCAAAGTGTTATGTTATGATTTTGGACTTCATGTAAACCCAGTAGATGAAGATGGAACTTTGCCTTAAATTGCTTCCTTTTCCTCTTATGAGGGAAGAACGACGAAAGGACGTGAAGGAGTTTGAATGGAGAAATTTACAAGATGAAAAGAAATTGGGTAATTTTGCGCGTCTGCAAAAAGTAAGATGAGAAGTTGGGGAGGAAGATGAGAAGTTGGGGGAGATGACCTAACTCTGCAATTCCTTTCTGTAAAGCGTAATGATAAGGACTCTTTATTGAACTTTGTAATTGTAATTGTAACAACAACAACAATTACTACCCAGTATAGTCCCACAAAGTGGGAATAATTGTAATATAATATAATAGTAAATAACCCCTTATTCCCCATTTTATGTTATTTGTCCCCTTTATTTTCCATAATTGTGAGTTGTGTCATTGAAAGGTTTTTAGTTGTCATTTGCAAATATTTTTTCCATCATACAATAAATAGGAATAATTTCTAAATTAATTATTAGCATATTAATTTTTTGCTAAAAAAATTATATTTTTTAATAGTGCAAAATTAATTTATACATAATTATTTACTAGTTGTACAAATTTATCTTAACTTAGTAGTATTGTATAATTTTTAAATATATAAATTTTATTTCAAAAAATTAACTATATCCAAATGTACAATCAAAATTAGGAAGTTTGAATCTAATAAATAATATATATTATATAGGTCAGAAAAAATAATAGATATTGACATAAATTATAAATTATATCGTCTAACTTTAATGTCGAAGTTTAAATTCTCAAATTAAATTGAACATGTGACCAACGTGTAACCACCAATATTTTTATAGCTCTATTTTTTATTATTTTAAATTTTCTTAGCCGTATCCCCGCGCACCCGTATCCATATCCGGATTCGCACCCCCGAATCTTGACTTTTAGATTTTGCCAAATCCGACACTCGGAACCGTCCCCGTATCGGATACCCGCACCCGAGTCCGAGCAACTTAGGAAAGGACTAAACACATTGAGATCGACTGTCACTTTGTCAGAGAAAAAAAACTTTCAGGAAATAATGTTACAAAGTTTGTAAAGTCGAATGATCAACTAGCAGATATTTTCACTAAGTCTCTTGCTGATTCTCGTAGTAGTTACATGTGTAACAAGCTCGGTACATATGATGTGTATGCGCCGGCTTGAGGGGGAATGTTAGATATGTAGTCTTGTCCCATATTGAAATAGGAGTAGAATATCCTTGTATAGTATAGCTATAAATAAGGACCTCTTGTATTGCATTGAATACACAATATATTAATACATATCATATTTTCTCCCATGCATTCTCACAATTTCTTAGAGTTGTCTCTTTTTCAATTTCCAGCCAACCCCCACAAAATATCACCTAACGCTTTGAAGACTTGGTAACCCCTCTGAAACTGGTCGAAAGGAGTAATGTCTCCTACTCCAAATACATATGTACTTTCTGGTGCATTTGGACAGAGAAACAAGAGATGGAAACTCAACTCCTATAGGTTCTTTAAAGGCTCTGTGTATTGCCAATTTGTTTTGTTGGTCTAGACTGTACCCTATCAACAATACTGATCAGCTTTTGGATTTCATTAGTTCCTTAACTCTGGCTTAGCCAATTATTCATAGGAGCCGGAATATTGTTTGTAAGCTCAAATGCCAAATCATGTACTTCTTGCATCTTCCTGATGCCATCTATTGAAATCACTTACTTTATCAAAAAAAAAAAGGACTTGAAGGGACGCAAATGCTTCCCTTAGAAGCAATCAATAAGTCCCTATCCCTTTATCCCTCCACTCCCACTTCTTCAGCAAAACATGTCACAATATTATCTTTTAATTTTGACACACTTCATAACAATCAGTAGCATTTCTTTAGATATTCAGCAGAGAGAGGATTTACGGATAAATATGTATAAACTTCCTAGCTCCCAATACATCTTATACAGTTGTTCAGTTGTATAAACTTGCTAGTTGCTAGTGTCTCTTTAGGAGTATGTATAACAATATGCATACAATTGGTTCAGAGAACATTTATGACCTTCCATTTCCTCGCCGTCTTGCATCTTTTAATTAGTCTCCTCTTTCCGTATGGCATCAACTATAAGGCAGAGAATCTAGTCATGGATTTGATTACCACCGACACGAACATAGGATTTCCATTAAAAAGAATGGCATGAAATGCCAACTTAGGGCATGATCTAAGTTAACACAATCCACCATTATTGTGGAGCTTCACACAATACTGTGGGCTAGAGTATCAAAAGGCAATGCATTTTGAGAGTATATTTTTTTATTGGAGTTATCACCAAACCAAGCAATTTGGACTTAACATTTAGCAAGAAATAACTAACACCTGGATATAAGTTTGAACATGATCCTTCCAGAGAGAACTTGTCTTCAAAACATCCCTTAGGGTTGATAGAACTTCAAAAGATGTCGCCTTTATAACATCATCATCCTTGTTGTACGGCTGTTCCTGCAACATAATTAAGAAAGCAAATTTTAGAAACAATTTCGAACTGAACATCAAGCTTTATGAGTTTATCATTGCTGGGTAGAAAGAATGCACAAAAAACTGAGGCATGCCTTGAGATGATCAACTTTCACTGTAAGGGGTTCTTCACTGACCTGCAAATGAATCACTGTTTCAGTCCTCAAAGTGTTACTCTTGTACATTTCACAAAATGGGCTATTGAGACGGAAAAAACAACATGGTGAATAAAGTAAGGAAATCTGACAGTGAACATTCAAGTGTGACAAATCTACTGCATGGTCGTCAAATTGTTACACTAGTACAACAACAACAACAACAACTACCCAGTATAGTCCCACAAAGTGGGGTCTGGGAAGGTAATATGTAGACAGGCCTTACCCCTGCCCGGAAGGGCAGAGAGGTTGTTTCCAAATTGTTACACTAGTATATTGAAGAATTTTTTTATGAAACAAAAGAAATAACCACATAAGGAAATCTGACTGCAAACATCCAACAACAAAATAAACCCAGTGTAATCCAACATGTGGGGGTCCAAGGAGGATAGCGTGTGCGCAGACCTTACCCTACCTTGTGAAGGTAGAGAGGTAAACATGTAACAGTATGTATAATATAATAGGAGAATTATTAATGAGGAGCTCAGGGGTTGAGAGATTTAAGTCCAATAGAAGAGGATAAGAGGTCCTCAATCACAAAATAAAACGAAAAATAAGAAGACACAAGACCCTCCAATGGCTAAGTAAGCCATAGATGGCTGATCATGCTAGAGTACTCCAGCTTTACAGCTAAAGCCAAGAATACAACTCTATACCAAATTAGAGCTCAAATAAATAGGATTCTATTCAAACTTTTATGCGTTTTATTATATGTTTAAGCCCTAGGGCTTTGGTCTAGTGGTAAGAGTACAGCCCGTGATATGTAGGTTGGGCGCCAATCACAGTTCGTGCCCTGGTGCAAACAAAAGCCAAGTATTTAGGTAGACAACGGTAGAATGGCGAGCCCATTATCCACCGAGTTTGAAACTGTGAGCCACTTACCCTCAGATTTCTCGGTTATCAAAAGTCTAGGATTTCATTCAAACCAAATGCATCGGCAATCAAACAGATGCTAAACTAGCACATCATAGAAGAAACTCAATAGCTTTTCTCTTCTACAACCCCGAAGTGCAATAAGAAAGACATTCCTATGACTTTGCAGGAAACCAGTTGTCCAAAATTATTACAAAGTGCTACTTTCTGTTGCAAACAAGTGATCAAGAATAACTAAAAGAGAGTTTCATTCTATTGGTAACACATCATACACAACTGGGAAAAACAGCTCATTTAGCCGCAAATTGCAACAGACCTCTATCGCTTGACAATGCAGCTGCTCAGTTATATGAAGCGAAAAGGAGAAAGACTGGGTGTTACTGCACAAAAGGTAGGAAAGAGAGAAAAGTATACAAGTGCAATGAACCCAAGATGTCAAATCGGCAGTCTCAAAATCAGGAGATGATGGATATATAGATGAAAAATAAAACTAAATAGGACACAAAGAAAACATATGGAGCTACTTATAACCAAAAAATAAAGCAGCCATCTACTTACCACCTCTGTCATACGTATCCGCCTGTGACCAATAAGAATAACCTGGTCGTCTTTAATACTTGTTATCTGGCTCATCATAAGTTGCATTAACCTTGATCAGAAACTTCTTCAATAAAGTTAAAGCAGCAGAAACACAAGGAACAACAAGATGTACCTGAGCAAGTGTACCAACTTCATGAAGACGGTTCAACATGTCTTTTCCTTTAAGCTCATAGATGTTTTTATCTGTATCTGAGGCAGACACAACATTAGGATCAGTCCCTTGCTCGTCTTTCATAAGGAAAGCGCCAGCATAAGGTGCTTGCCTTTTTCGACTTTCCAGCAAGGCTGCTAATACCTTGGGATCCTGCAGTTAAATTTACGGATTATGTGGAGCCTCAGATCACTTTGTTGCATGCCATTACAGTATAATCTATCTTTTTCTGGAAACTAACAAATGAGGCTAAAGAATATTATAATTGAGCAAAGACGCTCTCCTAATTGAAGGTTTTAGCTTTTCAAGTTTACAACTTCAGCCAAGAACTTTCCATCAATTAAAGTAGCATTCTTAAAGCTGAATGCTGGTTACAGACTTAAGAGGAAATAGACTCCAAAAGACTAGCTGAAACAGTACAGCTTTCAGAAAGTTGACAGTAATTATACACTTAATGTTAAAAGCATATATCTATTTTATTTTGAAAATCACGAAGACTAACTAAGACATGGCTTAACCCATCCTAGACAAGGTACCGTACCTTCACATAAATATGCATATAAAACCCTGGAAATAACGGTCTGTGTGGAAGCGGCAGTGCTAGAACCTGCACCAAGAGAACATGCATCATTATAAATTATAAAGAATTAAAAAGGTACAGCCCACACAGATGTTATGTTATTTTAAGTATAATAAATGACATAAAGCCCTTAATTGCAAGTCTTACAGGAAAATCTTATCCAAAGATAAAACCATAACCAACCAAGAAGGCAAGAAATGGGTCACATCCATTAAATTTTACAAACAGATGAATTATGAGCAAACAAGAAGCCTCCAAGAAACAGTGTTTCTTTGCATTCGTTCAGTATCTCTCTTTTATAGGGAAAGTTGATAAATACCATTTTTACACTGATCTAGCAACAACTAGCAAAAACTGAAATACACATATGAATCTTCTTTTCAAAGAAAAACGAGATACTAGGGCAACCTATTACTTTATCGTCACATGTACTTTCGAATGCTTTACTTCTTAAATAACCTAGAAGCTGTTGATTAAATTGAAACTAAAGCATGAAGTAACCCTCTCTAGGACTCCAAATATAGGATGAAATGCTAAAAGTTAACATCCATCAAGGTGCCTTCCGTACGGCCAGAAGTGAGAGGCATGAGGCACAACTGGTTGAATGTTGACTCTGAGAAGAGCATATGGGAAGGAGAGTATTCTAATTACAATGTTAATTGGACAAGCAAACAAAAAAAAATCTTTTGATTAACAATGTGCATCACCAGCTTCTTGCAGGTGAGAAATCATTCAAAATCATTAGGAACTTTCTGAAGCATCAGTCTTGACATAGAGCTGATCAATTTGCCTCTACAAGGTGGGAGTTACACATGGTCCAGGTGCCTTCCGTACGGCCAGAAGTGAGAGGCATGAGGCATAACTGGTTGAATGTTGACTCTGAGAAGAGCATATGGGAAGGAGAGTATTCTAATTACAATGTTAATTGGACAAGCAAACAAAAAAAAATCTTTCGCTGAACAATGTGAATCACCAGCTTCTTCCAGGTGAGAATCATTCAAAATCATTAGGAACTTTCTGAAGCTTCAGTCTTGACATAGAGCTGATCAATTTGCCTCTACAAGGTGGGAGTTACACATGGTCCAGAGAGAGAAGGCAAGAAGTACCCAAGGATCGAAGGGTTTCTAATATCAGGAGATTTCAAAGAAACAATCTCAACCAATACAACTGCCAATGTGCTCAAGACAAATCAATCTTCTTGATTATGGGATTCACTGTAAAAAAATGCTCCATTTAAATCTGAAAATTGTGAGACAATAGAAGAAGCAGATGAAAAGATAAGTTGATGAACACTTATTACATAACACAACAACAACAACAACAACCCAATATAATCCCACTTAGTGGGATCTGCGGACGGTAGTGTGTACGCAGACCTTACCCTTACCCTTGGGTAGAGACGCTGTTTCCAAATTGACCCCCGGCATCCTTCCCTCCAAGAACTTCCCACCTTGCTCTTGGGGAGACTCGAACTCACAACCTCTCGGTTGGAAGTGGGGGTTGCATACCATCAGGGGTTGCTTGTCTTTATTACATAACACATGACACATAATTTTCAGGTGTGAAAAGAACTATTATCTTTGATGTTGGACTAACTTAACACTAACATTCTACTAACTAACATTGCCAATGTATTATGTGTCCTCCAACTCAAGGTAAGAAGAAGTGAAGAACCACCTAGAATTTGCTTTTTCTGGAAAACACGGAATAGCGAACAATAGTGGTAATAGTAAAGCATCACCTAGAAAGTGAACAGTTCAAAACGTGATCAGTCACCAGAACACCATAATAGATTTTTTCGCTGCAAGTCGAAAATAGCCCAGCTAAGGAAATCATTAATATTCAGCATAGACTAAGGGAACCGATTCTCAATGACCAGAGAGAACGCTATACCAGGAATCTCAAAACCAACCTTGGTGTTGTGTAAGGTGGCAGCTAATGTGGCTCGAATTGGCGGGTAAAAAGTGAGTGGAATAACAATGAAATAGCGTCCAAAATAGATATCTGGAACAATAATCATAATACTGGCCTGAAAGATGGTAGAAAACTCATTGGAAGAATGGCCAAAATAGTTCTTTTACACTGTAAATGGGACATGGTTGGGATGTTGGCAGAAACTCAATGGAAGAATGGTTAAAAAGGAGGAATTTTACAGCTAAAAAGATGATTGAGAAAGAGGCATGATACAGTCAAATGGTCTACAGAAATAGGTATGAGGTTAACGATCACCAAAAGCAGAAAGAACAGTAAAAAAAGTTGACCAATCGGGTAGCATAGGCTGCCCCGTATTAAGATCACCAAGGGTATGTGATACGATCTGAGAAAATAAGAAAGAGGATGAATTGGTCACTTCATGAATATTGGAATACAAGACACATCTATTTGTACCTAACAATCAAATAGAAAAGACAGAGCTATGTGTAGGTGAGAAATGCATAAACTTTATGATATCTTTCCAATGTGAGAATTTAACACTACTAAGATAACACACATTAACATTTGAACAAGAACAAGTGGGTGCTACAAGATGGTCTGTTCAGATGGTCAAGGTATGACAAGAATAATATCACATTGCCGAAAATCCAAGCCGTGTGATTGGAAAAAAAACTTGAAATTACTTACCGATGATCTTAAAAGATGAAAATATGTTATTTTAAGTATAATAAATGACATAAAGCCCTTAATTGCAAGTCTTACGGGTAAATCTTATCCAAAGATAAAACCATAACCAACCAAGAAGGCAAGAAATGGGTCGCATCCATTAAATTTTACAAACAGATGAAATATGAGCAAACAAGAAGCCTCCAAAAAACAGTGTTTCTTTGCATTCGTTCAGTATCTCTCTTTTATAGGGAGAGTTGATAAATACCATTTTTACACTGATCTTGCAACAACTAGCAAAAACCGAAATACATATATGAATCTTCTTTTCAAAGAAAAACGAGATACTAGGGCAACCTATTACTTTATCGTCACATGTACTTTCCAATGCTTTACTTCTTAAATAACCTAGAAGCTGTTGATTAAATTGAAACTAAAGCATGAAGTAATCCTCTCTAGGACTCCAAATATAGGATGAAATGTTAAAAGTTAACATCCATCAAGGTGCCTTCCATACGGCCAGAAGTGAGAGGCATGAGGCATAACTGGTTGAATGTTGACTCTGAGAAGAGCATATGGGAAGGAGAGTATTCTAATTACAATGTTAATTGGACAAGCAAACAAAAAAAAATCTTTCGCTGAACAATGTGAATCACCAGCTTCTTCCAGGTGAGAATCATTCAAAATCATTAGGAACTTTCTGAAGCTTCAATCTTGACATAGAGCTGATCAATTTGCCTCTACAAGGTGGGAGTTACACATGGTCCAGAGAGAGACAAGGCAAGAAGTACCCAAGGATCGAAGGGTTTCTAATATCAGGAGATTTCAAAGAAACAATCTCAACCAATACAACTGCCAATGTGCTCAAGACAAATCAATCTTCTTGATTATGGGATTCACTGTAAAAAAATGCTCCATTTAAATCTGAAAATTGTGAGACAATAGAAGAAGCAGATGAAAAGATAAGTTGATGAACACTTATTACATAACACAACAACAACAACAACCCAATATAATCCCACTTAGTGGGATCTGCGGAGGGTAGTGTGTACGCAGACCTTACCTTTACCCTTGGGTAGAGACGCTGTTTCCAAATGACCCCCGGCATCCTTCCCTCCAAGAACTTCCCACCTTGCTCTTGGGGAGACTCGAACTCACAACCTCTCGGTTGGAAGTGGTTGTTGCATACCATCAGAGCAACCCCTCTTGTCTTTATTACCTAACACATGACACATAATTTTCAGGTGTGAAAAGAACTATTATCTTTGATGTTGGACTAACTTAACATTAACATTCTACTAACTAACATTGCCAATGTATTATGTGTCCTCCAACTCAAGGTAAGAAGAAGTGAAGAACCACCTTGAATTTGCTTTTTCTGGAAAACACGGAATAGTGAACAATAGTGGTAATAGTAAAGCATCACCTAGAAAGTGAACAGTTCAAAACGTGATCAGTCACCAGAACACCATAATAGATTTTTTCGCTGCAAGTCGAAAATAGCCCAGCTAAGGAAATCATTAATATTCAGCATAGACTAAGGGAACCGATTCTCAATGACCAGAGAGAACGCTATACCAGGAATCTCAAAACCAACCTTGGTGTTGTGTAAGGTGGCAGCTAATGGGGCTCGAATTGGCGGGTAAAAAGTGAGTGGAATAACAATGAAATAGCGTCCAAAATAGATATCTGGAACAATAATCATAATACTGGCCTGAAAGATGGTAGAAAACTCATTGGAAGAATGGCCAAAATAGTTCTTTTACACTGTAAATGGGACATGGTTGGGATATTTTTGCAGAAACTCAATGGAAGAATGGTTAAAAAGGAGGAATTTTACAGCTAAAAAGATGATTGAGAAAGAGGCATGATACAGTCAAATGGTCTACAGAAATAGGTATGAGGTTAACGATCACCAAAAGCAGAAAGAACAGTAAAAAAAGTTGACCAATCGGGTAGCATAGGCTGCCCCGTATTAAGATCACCAAGGGTATGTGATACGATCTGAGAAAATAAGAAAGAGGATGAATTGGTCACTTCATGAATATTGGAATACAAGACACATCTATTTGTACCTAACAATCAAATAGAAAAGACAGAGCTATGTGTAGGTGAGAAATACATAAACTTTATGATATCTTTCCAATGTGAGAATTTAACACTACTAAGATAACACACATTAACATTTGAACAAGAACAAGTGGGTGCTACAAGATGGTCTGTTCAGATGGTCAAGGTATGACAAGAATAATATCACATTGCCGAAAATCCAAGCCGTGTGATTGGAAAAAAAACTTGAAATTACTTACCGATGATCTTAAAAGATGAAAATATGTTATTTTAAGTATAATAAATGACATAAAGCCCTTAATTGCAAGTCTTACGGGTAAATCTTAACCAAAGATAAAACCATAACCAACCAAGAAGGCAAGAAATGGGTCGCATCCATTAAATTTTACAAACAGCTGAAATATGAGCAAACAAGAAGCCTCCAAAAAACAGTGTTTCTTTGCATTCGTTCAGTATCTCTCTTTTATAGGGAAAAAAAATAAATACCATTTTTACACTGATCTTGCAACAACTAGCAAAAACCGAAATACATATATGAATCTTCTTTTCAAAGAAAAACGAGATACTAGGGCAACCTATTACTTTATCGTCACATGTACTTTCCAATGCTTTACTTCTTAAATAACCTAGAAGCTGTTGATTAAATTGAAACTAAAGCATGAAGTAATCCTCTCTAGGACTCCAAATATAGGATGAAATGTTAAAAGTTAACATCCATCAAGGTGCCTTCCGTACGGCCAGAAGTGAGAGGCATGAGGCATAACTGGTTGAATGTTGACTCTGAGAAGAGCATATGGGAAGGAGAGTATTCTAATTACAATGTTAATTGGACAAGCAAACAAAAAAAAATCTTTCGCTGAACAATGTGAATCACCAGCTTCTTCCAGGTGAGAATCATTCAAAATCATTAGGAACTTTCTGAAGCTTCAATCTTGACATAGAGCTGATCAATTTGCCTCTACAAGGTGGGAGTTACACATGGTCCAGAGAGAGACAAGGCAAGAAGTACCCAAGGATCGAAGGGTTTCTAATATCAGGAGATTTCAAAGAAACAATCTCAACCAATACAACTGCCAATGTGCTCAAGACAAATCAATCTTCTTGATTATGGGATTCACTGTAAAAAAATGCTCCATTTAAATCTGAAAATTGTGAGACAATAGAAGAAGCAGATGAAAAGATAAGTTGATGAACACTTATTACATAACACAACAACAACAACAACCCAATATAATCCCACTTAGTGGGATCTGCGGAGGGTAGTGTGTACGCAGACCTTACCTTTACCCTTGGGTAGAGACGCTGTTTCCAAATGACCCCCGGCATCCTTCCCTCCAAGAACTTCCCACCTTGCTCTTGGGGAGACTCGAACTCACAACCTCTCGGTTGGAAGTGGTTGTTGCATACCATCAGAGCAACCCCTCTTGTCTTTATTACCTAACACATGACACATAATTTTCAGGTGTGAAAAGAACTATTATCTTTGATGTTGGACTAACTTAACATTAACATTCTACTAACTAACATTGCCAATGTATTATGTGTCCTCCAAATCAAGGTAAGAAGAAGTGAAGAACCACCTTGAATTTGCTTTTTCTGGAAAACACGGAATAGTGAACAATAGTGGTAATAGTAAAGCATCACCTAGAAAGTGAACAGTTCAAAACGTGATCAGTCACCAGAACACCATAATAGATTTTTTCGCTGCAAGTCGAAAATAGCCCAGCTAAGGAAATCATTAATATTCAGCATAGACTAAGGGAACCGATTCTCAATGACCAGAGAGAACGCTATACCAGGAATCTCAAAACCAACCTTGGTGTTGTGTAAGGTGGCAGCTAATGTGGCTCGAATTGGCGGGTAAAAAGTGAGTGGAATAACAATGAAATAGCGTGCAAAATAGATATCTGGAACAATAATCATAATACTGGCCTGAAAGATGGTAGAAAACTCATTGGAAGAATGGCCAAAATAGTTCTTTTACACTGTAAATGGGACATGGTTGGGATGTTGGCAGAAACTCAATGGAAGAATGGTTAAAAAGGAGGAATTTTACAGCTAAAAAGATGATTGAGAAAGAGGCATGATACAGTCAAATGGTCTACAGAAATAGGTATGAGGTTAACGATCACCAAAAGCAGAAAGAATAGTAAAAAAAGTTGACCAATCGGGTAGCATAGGCTGCCCCGTATTAAGATCACCAAGGGTATGTGATACGATCTGAGAAAATAAGAAAGAGGATGAATTGGTCACTTCATGAATATTGGAATACAAGACACATCTATTTGTACCTAACAATCAAATAGAAAAGACAGAGCTATGTGTAGGTGAGAAATACATAAACTTTATGATATCTTTCCAATGTGAGAATTTGACACTACTAAGATAACACACATTAACATTTGAACAAGAACAAGTGGGTGCTACAAGATGGTCTGTTCAGATGGTCAAGGTATGACAAGAATAATATCACATTGCCGAAAATCCAAGCCGTGTGATTGGAAAAAAAACTTGAAATTACTTACCGATGATCTTAAAAGATGAAAATATGTTATTTTAAGTATAATAAATGACATAAAGCCCTTAATTGCAAGTCTTACGGGTAAATCTTATCCAAAGATAAAACCATAACCAACCAAGAAGGCAAGAAATGGGTCGCATCCATTAAATTTTACAAACAGATGAAATATGAGCAAACAAGAAGCCTCCAAAAAACAGTGTTTCTTTGCATTCGTTCAGTATCTCTCTTTTATAGGGAGAGTTGATAAATACCATTTTTACACTGATCTTGCAACAACTAGCAAAAACCGAAATACATATATGAATCTTCTTTTCAAAGAAAAACGAGATACTAGGGCAACCTATTACTTTATCGTCACATGTACTTTCCAATGCTTTACTTCTTAAATAACCTAGAAGCTGTTGATTAAATTGAAACTAAAGCATGAAGTAATCCTCTCTAGGACTCCAAATATAGGATGAAATGTTAAAAGTTAACATCCATCAAGGTGCCTTCCGTACGGCCAGAAGTGAGAGGCATGAGGCATAACTGGTTGAATGTTGACTCTGAGAAGAGCATATGGGAAGGAGAGTATTCTAATTACAATGTTAATTGGACAAGCAAACAAAAAAAAATCTTTCGCTGAACAATGTGAATCACCAGCTTCTTCCAGGTGAGAATCATTCAAAATCATTAGGAACTTTCTGAAGCTTCAGTCTTGACATAGAGCTGATCAATTTGCCTCTACAAGGTGGGAGTTACACATGGTCCAGAGAGAGACAAGGCAAGAAGTACCCAAGGATCGAAGGGTTTCTAATATCAGGAGATTTCAAAGAAACAATCTCAACCACTGCCAATGTGCTCAAGACAAATCAATCTTCTTGATTATGGGATTCACTGTAAAAAAATGCTCCATTTAAATCTGAAAATTGTGAGACAATAGAAGAAGCAGATGAAAAGATAAGTTGATGAATACTTATTGCATAATACATGACACATAATTTTCAGGTGTGAAAAGAACTATAATCTTTGATATTGGACTAACTTAACATTAACATTCTACTAACTAACATTGCCAATGTATTATGTGTCCTCGAACTCAAGGTAAGAAGAAGTGAAGAACCACCTTGAATTTGCTTTTTCTGGAAAATACGGAATAGTGAACAATAGTCGCAATAGTAAAGCATCACCTAGAAAGTTAACAGTTCAAAACGTGGTCAGTCACCAGAACACCATAATGGATTTTTTAGCTGAAAGTCGAAAATAGCCCAGCTAAAGAAATCATTAATATTCAGCATAGACTAAGGGAACCGATTCTCAATGACCAGAGAGAACGTGATACCAGGAATCTCAAAACCAACCTTGGTGTTGTGTAAGGTGGCAGCTAATGTGGCTCGAATTGACGGCTCAACAGTGACTGGAATAGCAATGAAATAGCGTCCAAAATAGATATCTGGAACAATAATCATAATACTGGCCTGAAAGATGGTAGAAAACTCATTGGAAGAATGGCCAAAATAGTTCTTTTACACTGTAAATGGGACATGGTTGGGATGTTGGCAGAAACTCAATGGAAGAATGGTCAAAAAGGAGGAATTTTACAGCTAAAAAGATGACTGAGAAAGAGGCATGATATAGTCAAATGGTCTACAGAAATAGGTATGAGATTAATGATCACCAAAAGCAGAAAGAATAGTTAAAAAAAAAAGGTTGACCAATCGGGTAGCATAGGCTGCCCCTTATTAAGATCACCAAGGGTATGTGATACGATCTGAGAAAATAAGAAAGAGGATGAATTGGTCAGTTCATGAATATTGGAATACAAGACACATCTATTTGTACCTAACAATCAAATAGAAAAGACACATCTATGTGTAGGTGAGAAATACATAAACTTTATGATATCTTTCCAATGTGAGACTAATTTAACACTACTAAGATAACACACATTAACATTTGAACAAGAACAAGTGGGTGCTACAAGATGGTCTGTTAAGATGGTCAAGGGATGACAAGAATAATATCACATTGCCGAAAATCTAAGCCGTATGATTGGAAAAAATCTTGAAATTACTTACCGATGATCTTAGAAGATGAAAATAGAGAGGTATATGCTTGAGCGGAGATGAAGATGAAAGAAGTTGGAAGAATTGAAACCTTTAGAAATCATTAGGTGAAGCAAAAGAGATGATTGCAAATGAATTACCCTTAATGGAAGACTTGATTAAGGAGTTGGCGGACTGTGCCTTAGTGGAGGAGGTATCAAGGAAGCAAAATCAATAACATTGTGGTTGAAGGAGGGGTACAGAAATATCACATTCTTTCTTCCTCCTCTTTTTTCTTTTTTTGGGTGGAAGAAAGTGAAATACCACATTCTTTCATTGAAAGGGTTGTGCTAATTCAAGCTACAATAGCATTAAAAGAGTTGCTCACTGATGTGAGGCTCTCTGACGATCCTAAGAAGATTGAGAACAAGAAATCTTTAAAAAGACGAGTAGATTTTAAAAATTTGTCAATTGGCATTTCATTAAAATACTAATGCTAATTGGAGCTACAATAACATTAGAAGTGCCGGTCATCGATGTGAGGTTGTCTGAGGATCTTAAGAAGATTGATATCAAGATTCTTTAACACTACAAACTGATTTAAAAAAGTCTACACTACTATTCTTTCGTCTCAAACGGAATGGATGGGTTCAAAATATGAGGATCAAAGCATCTAATAATAAAACCGTTCTTTTTGAGACAGAGGGTATCAAAGCTGTTCTTTGGAAAATAAAATGTTGAAGACCTTCACAGCATTATATTACGTCAAGATTGGGAAGGCCTTTTACTAAAGAATAATTGAGTGTACGAGTCTACGAGAAATATAATCTTGGCGATCCACCTTTTATATCCTAGAAAGTTAACTTCTTATTCGACTGCCGGCAGAGTGTTGCAACCAAAGTTAAAAATATTTTCTATATCAAATTGATCCCGATTATGCGTCAATGCCAACCACAAAGATTAGAAATTTCATCATCAGCGTCCATCTTTGCATCTATATGTACAAATTTGTACAATAATGAATAAAATCATATCACAACAACCCAAAGAAGACATAAAACCAGCACTAACAACAGAAGGAACTCACTTAATATCTTCTCTTTTGGTGCACAATCTGACATGGCCACGCCGTTATAACAAAAAGTTGACATCTTTACTTAAGGAGTCATTTTACCATCCATCAAATATTGGAATAAAATGTACTTATATCATGATGGAGCAGGAAAATACTTAATTATGCGCCAAATTATATTAGTTAATAACGATGAAGTCATAAATTGAACTGAGAATGTACATTAGTTAACAAAAGTCACAAAATTTATTTTAAAGAGACGTGTTCTATTGGTGCGGGTGCAAGGAATTATTTTGAACTAACCGTAAGGCAATCTTCAGGCTTAAAAACAGTGGGAACAATAGCGGAAGCCTTAGAATCAGCATCCCCGCCTTCCTCGGCCGGCTTGGCTTCGGATGCAGCAGCTTCGGAATTCGATTCGGACCCATCAGTAGACTCCGAACAAAAGAATCGTCGAGACAAATAAGGGCCCCTGCGATTCGAACTTCTTAGCGAACCTAAGACCCGAAGCAAGGGCGTATTCGAGTCAGTGCCACGGCGAAGTTGAGGGGTAAATGCCGTTGTAACGGCGTGGAAACGACTCTGAAGACATGAGGAAGTGAGAGCCTTCAACATTATTGAAAAAATTGATGGGAAAACGAGGTTTGGCTGACTATATGGTGTACTAGTTTAGGCTAGTTAAAGTAGGGTAGGCTCAGAACCGCCATTGATGAGCTTAGTGGAGGAAGCCGTTTTCTGTGACTTTCATAGTTAAAACCCTCCCTAAACCCTCTAAGTTAATCAAATTACCGACATAGCCCTTCAGTTTTAAGTCTATATTTTTCTTTCTTTCTAGTGAAGTAATAAAGTTTTTGAAAAATCAAAAGAAAAAAATCAATTTGGAACCAAACCTAAAATGATTGCAAGAATTTAAAAATAGCCATAATTTACAACCGGTTGTTGAAAAATAGTCAAGCTTCAAAAATCATCGAAATTTAGCCACTTTTTATGTAAAGATAAATCTTAGCTAAAACACTGATCAAAATCCGGAAAAATACTCCAGTATATTATACTAGAGTTCTGACACAAGTATGCTTGAACTCCATCATATTATACTGGAGTTCCGGGATAGTATGCCGGGACTCCAGCATAATATGATGGAGTTCTAGCATAAGTACACTAGAACTCCAGCATAATATACTGGAGTTCTAGCAAGTATTATTGTCCAGTATAATATACTGAAGTTTGGAGCACTAGTGCTTTAGTCTCCCGTAAATTTTACGGGAGTTCCAGTAAGTATAATTATCCAGTATAATATACTGGAGTTTGGAGTACTGGTGCTCCAGTCTCCCGTAAATTTTACAGGAGTTAGCAAAGTATACGGGTCCAGTATAATGTGCTGGAGTTAGTACACAAATGCACCAGAACCCCTGTATATTATACTGGACCGGTCCATGTACAGTAAAATAGAGACTATTTTTCCTTGACTTGGTAAACGCTGGCTATTTTCATTGACCAGTGTAAAAACTGGCTATACCATGATATTTTGCCAAAGTGATCTTCTTCTTTATTTTTTTCGGTCCAGAAGAAATATATAGTGGAAACACATTATCAGCTTGATATTGTTTTCAAGTATTTAACAAACTAGCTTTAGTATATGTATGATGTACGTGTATTTTGCGTCAATAAATATGAAATATATTAAAAAGTAAATTATTGCATACATTGAAACAATAGCTCAATTTAGTATTTTCCAGACATGCAAAAATGATGAATTTAGTTGAACTAATTATATAATATTTTTAATTAGAAGTATTTTATTATACTTATGAGATATAAATATGCTCGGCTTTTGTATCTCGCCTAATATCTTCTTTAGCATACAAGTAATACAAATTTGGACTACTAATTTGACCAATGACATTAATAGTTTGTTTAGCCAAAACTTTCAAATAAGCTGATTTTGAAAAATATTTTTCGCAAAAAGTGATTTTCATAAAGTATTTTTTATGAGAAGCAATTTATGTTTGACTAAATAATTTAAAAAATACTTTTGAGTAGTAATTGATGTTTGGCTCAACTTTTAGAAAATGCTTTTAAGTATATTTTTCTCAAAGGTATTTTTTGAGGAAATACTTTTAGGGAAAAGTTACTTTTTTCTGCTTTTCAAAATTTCTTCTACTTGTACTCTATGATGACCCAAAATGCCATCTTATGTTTTAGGACTCGATCCAGTATTTCTAGGCCTTCAAAACCTTATTTTATTCCTCCCCAATTTGTGTGCGCAGCCCGGACGTGTTTCCGAGAAATTTTTATGTTGAAAGTTAACAAAAATAATAATTTTTGCCTTTAAAAGTGGATTTAGTTAACTTCGATCAACGTTTTGAGTAAACATACCCGAACTTGTACTTGACAGTTCCAGTGGATCCGTACTGAAATATGGGACCTGGGCGTATACCCTAAATCGAATTTGAACTTAAGAAAATTTGTTGCTATGCTTCATGTTTGCAGATATCGCATTTGCGAGGTCTGGCTCGCAAATGCGAGCCTCATATTTGCGAAGAATGTTCGCATTTGCGAGCATGGGAGGGGACTGGCTAGCTTCCCATTTGCAAGAATAGGTCTGCATTTGCGGAAGTCAGGGATCGCATTTGCGACAAGTTGTTCGCATTTGCGATGGCTACAGAAATGTGAGGAGGTCACATTTGCGATACTTGTCTCGCATTTGCGAAGCTTAGGTCGCAAATGCGATATCTGCACCTGATAAGTCTTGACTTAGACGGAATTTTTCATACATTTCTCTCATTTTTCAAAACCTAGAACACAATAGGCAATTTTTCAGACTTTTTCTTCCCCAAATCATAAGTAAGTGATTTTTTACTAGTTTCTTTCAATCTTTTACCTCTTTTTACAAAATTTCATCATAGAATCTAGATTTTTCATGGTGAAATTGGAGATGTTTGGGCAAAAGCTAGTGATTTCAAAATTTGGAGATTTAGACCTCAAATTGAGGTCGGATTCCGAAACCAATTGTATCCGAGCTCGAAGTGAATGGTTAATCGGGTTTTGGTCCGAATTTCAGGTTTGGATCAAGCGGGACCGGGTATTGACTTTTGTTGACTTTTTCAAAAATGGTCTAAATTGAATTCCTTGCTATCATAGATAGTTCCTAAGGCTTAAATTGAATTGTTTGTTTGGTAATTTGCTAGATTCTATTGGTCCGAAGTCTTGTATGAAGGAAAAGCAGTGATTGAGCTTTGAGTATGGCCGTATAAGCGAGGTAAGTGTCTTGGCTAACCTTAGCTTGAGGGATTAGGTGTTTTCTTACTTGTTACGTGGTTGGATTTTGAGTACAACGTACACGTAAGGTGACGAGTATCTATACGTTGTTGTTGAGTCATAGCATGTGAGTGAATCTTATTCTTGTAAATATTATATATTGATCATGCATAGACTAGCTATTCGACGTGTTGAGCAATCTCTTATCATGTTTTAGTGAATTTGGTATTGATGGGGCTTTTATTCAAAGTTGAGATTCGGATTGTGGAACTAAGTGTTGGTGTAAGACTTGTTGTTCTAATTTCTATCTCCCTATTATTGTTGTCTCTTGTTTTGGTGAGGTAGAGTGATAAAGCACGAAAGGTGATGTCGTGCACGTTTCTATTACTTATATGGTGAGGTAGATTGATAAAGCACGAATGGTGATGTCGTGCACGTTTCTATCATTCGTATGGTGAAGTTGAGTGATAAAGCACGAAGGGTGATGCCGTGTATGTTTCTATTATTGATTATCTGGTGAGCTTGAGAGTAAAAGCATGAAGGTTTATACCGTAAATTTTCTATTTGATGTGTTTATTTGTTATTACCGGTTCAAAGTGTACTATCTGTTTAAATATCTCAACTACTGTGATTCATTATTTTGGTACCCCATTAGCATGTTTCCCCCTCTCGTTAATTTTTGCTTAGCTTCTAAAACAAGTTTATATATGTATTTTATCCTTGCCTCGTCACTACTTCGCCGAGGTTAGGTTCGGTATTTACCATTTAATTGGGTTAGTTGTATTGATACTGCACTCTACATTTTCTATGCAGATTTCTGTACGGGACCGTGTTGATCCAAGTTGAGTTGCTGTCTTCAATCCTACAAGAGACCCAAGGTATATCTACCGAAGTTCGCAGACCCTGGAGTCCCCTTCCAGTTATTCCAGTTTGTTGTTTCTTTTAATTCAAAGACATTTTTATTTTCTTTCAGCTAGTATTTATAGTAACTCTTAGAAGTTTGTGAATTGTGACACCAGTTTTAGGGTAGTTGTGTATAAGTACTTGGGTTATTATGAAGTTTTGTACTCTTTTAATTTGTTTTGGCTTATTTGTTGTTATTTACTAATTTGGTCAAGGGTTAGCGTATTAAGTCTTTAATCGTTGGCTTGCCTAGCAACTGAAAAGTTAGGAGACACCACGGTCCCAACGGTGAAAAAATTAGGTCGTGACAAGTTGGTATCAGAGCACTAGGCTGCCTAGGTCTCATAATTCATGAACAAATTAGGTAGAGTCTGAGGGACCGGTACGAAGACGTATGTGCTTATCCCAGAAGTTACAAAGTGTAGGAACAATTTGACTTCTATTTTTCTCTATTGTGTGATTTGATCTCTCAATGCTAATTGAACTCTCCACTCTTATTCTTTTGCAGAAGGCGAGAATGCGTACCGCTTCTTCAGCTGAGCAGCAGCCAGAGACCCCAGTGGAAGCTCCTACGACGGGCAGAGGTCGAGGCCATGCCAGAGGCCGAGGCAGTGGTAGGGCTCAGCCAAGAGCTCGAGCAGCAGTGCCAGCGGCACAACCTCAAGTAGAGTTTGATGAGGAGGCTCCAGCCTAGACCATTCCAGCAGAGCCAGCTCAAGTTCCAGAGGGGTTTATCGCTACTCCGGTACTTCATGATGCTTTGGTCTATTTAGTGGGCCTTATGGAGAGTTTTACCCAGACTGGCACATTTCATGTAGCACCAGCTATCTCTTACGCTGGGGGAGAAGATCAGACTCCCGCTACTCACACTCCATAGCAGATAGCTCCCCTGTTTCAAACTCCAACAGCTCAGTCAGTTGGGGTAGTTCTGCTAGGTGTTGCAGCATAAACCGACAATGGATCAGTTATGTCTTCTGAGGCTTTGTGGAGATTGGATAGGTTTCCCAAGATTTTCACCACTCACTATAGCGGTACATCTTCAGAAGATCCATAAGACTACCTGGACAATTGTCACGAGGTATAACGGAACATGGGGATAGTGGAGACCAATGGGGTCGACTATGCTGCCTTTCGTCTATTAGATTCTGCTAAGAAGTGGTGGAGGGATTTTTGTTTGGCCAGACCAAATGGGTCGCCTGCTTTGACTTGGTGACCAGTTCTCTCAGTTGTTTCTCGAGAAGTTCCTTCCTGTTACACTGAGAGAGGACTATCACAGACAGTTCGAGCGTCTCCAGCATGATAGCATGTCCGTTCCATAGTACGAGACCGCTTCATTGATTTGGATCGTCATGCTCTTCTTTTACTTCATACTAAGAGAGAGGGGGTGAGGAGATTTATTGAGGGACTTGCTCATCCTATCAGATTGCAGATGGCTAAGGAGATGAGGAGCGAAATTTCTTTCGAGGATGTAGCTAATGTGGCTAGACGAGTTGAGATGGTTTTTGTTCCGGGCACTCAGCCCATTTCTATTCCTCCATACTGCATGGCCCCGCCATAGTTGAAGGATGTCACGATCCTAGTTTACCATTCGTGAACATGTCATGACGGCACCTAGCTACTATGACTAGGTAAGCCTGACAGCACAAAAACAACATCATTTGCAAAAAATAATAAATAAATAACTGGACAAGCTTAAGGAAAACGGTATGTAGATGTCGCTCGGCATGTACAACTCAACATCACAAGTCTGAAAAAATAATCCCAAAGCCTGGAAACTCATGGGCAACACATGCTATAGAAATGTATAATAAAGGCTCTAAACTCCAGAAGTGTCTACATCAAAGAAAGACAGGAAGCTAAGTACTACAAGATGGATTAAGAGGGAGACTCTTCAGTCTACGGACGCGGCAGATATACCTCAAGTCTCCGTAGCTCTCCCTGATCACTGATAATGCACCTGAGAGGAGGTACCTGGCTGTATATGAAAAATATGCGCAGAAGAGGCGTGAGTACACCACAATGATACTTAGTAAGTGTCAAGCCTAATGTCGGTTGGGTAGTGACGAGGAAGGTCAGGACCCTACTGAGGTAAACATAATAATAATAATGTACAGTATGAAAATGGGTAGAATAATGGAAACAACAGCGAAACAAGACAGAATCTACAAGTCAACAACAAATAACCGAAATAAGAATAAACAAGGAAACGTACAGCTCAATACCAATGATGCCATGAGGATATATGAGGATACCGTCCTGTAGTCCTTTCTCAATTGTCCAATGGATCTCCTGGGATACTGTCCCGTAGTCCATCATATATGTATTTCCGAAGGATCCCCAGGGATACCTTCTCGTAGTCCAACTGTCAGTGTACAGAGGGATCTATCGGGAATCTAACCCGTAGTCCCAAAGTAAATGTGCAGGGGGTCTATTGGGAATTGAACCCGCAGTCCCTAAGTAAACAAACAAGGGGGGAGCTACTGGAATTCCACATCCGTAGTCCCAATATAAATACACAACAACAACCAGAGGATAATTGGAACAGAATTAAACACCAAGGCAACAGGGAAATATATCCTAACATGCTTCACGTAATGCAACAAGGCAAATTAAGAAACTAAACTAGATAAGTCAGCTAAACATACTTTTCTAGGCTATCACATGCTATATGGCAAGTAAGCGAAGCAAGTAAGAAAGGAATAGCAACTTGATCATTTGTAGTAAATATCGGGTGTTCAACAATTATCACAAATACGCACTCGTCAACTCACGTACGAGAAACTCAATCATCAAATAACAAGTCCTAAGGGGAGAAGGTCCCCCACACAAAGTTAGACAAGCCAGTTACCTCGAACCGGCTCAAACTCAACTAGGAACCACGCCTTTTCCATGAGTATCCGACTCCAAGTGGCCCAAATCTATTCAATTCAATTACATATCATAAACAACATTGCAAACAACTGATTACACTATTAAATTTAATGCTAGGGCACAAAAATAGGTAAAATAACCAAAATACCCTTAGAACAACGTCTTGGAATCAAATAATATTCATATTTTAAGAATCCTTGTACTCTCACGAGTCTAACCATATAAAAATCTCCCAAATCGGAGGTCAAATGCCCTCCTCAAAACTCAATTGTTTAGCTTATAAAGTTTCACCCAATTGCTCCCATTTTTTATCCTCAATTCGAATTTTAATAATGGATTTAACTACATAATAATGAAATATAACTAGAAGGGATCAAATAAATGTTACCCAATAATCTTTTCTTCAAAACCCTCTCAAAATTGCCCTTCCTCGAGTCAATTTGATTTTTCTAACTTTTGAAAACTAACCCTCGAAATTCTCTTTCCTAAACAATGGTTTATGCTTATGTGAACAAGGTACAGTTTCTGCGGTCCCACTTCTGCGGACCAAGTGGCACTTATGCGGCTTAGCCTAAAGTGAACAATTTCCGCATCTGCGGACCCCTTTTCACAGATGCGAACCGCTTCTGCGGTCCAGTCTCCCACTTTTGCGGAATCTGAAAGCAAGGCTGAAATCCGCTTCTGCGATCCTCCACGCCGCTTCTAGGGCTCCGCACCTGCGGAACCCAAGTCGCAGGTGCAGTTACGACATGTACCAGCACCTTCAACAAATCTCCCAACTCTAAAAGCTTTCCGCCAACCATTCGAAATCATTCCGAGGCCATTAGGACCTCAACCAAAAGCACCAACATCACCTAATACCCTATTCAAACTTGTACCAATCCTTAAAACACCTCAAACAACACGGGAAACCCGAATTAATCGAAGATTTAAGCCTAAGAACTTCAAATTTCTTCTAAATACGTTTTCGATAAAAAACCCAACCAAAACACATGCGAATGACCTGAAATTTTGCACACACATCCCAAATGACATGACGGTGCTACTACAACTTTCGGAATTCTATTCCAACACTCGGATAAAAAATTCACTATTGGACCGGAAACTTTAAAAGTTTAAACTTCGGCATTTCAAGCTCAAATAAGCTGCAATCTAAATACATTCCGAACACGCTCCCAACCACTAAATCACCTAATGGAGCTAATGGAACCATCAGTTTTCCATTATGAGGTCGTCTTCACACTGTTCCAACTACGGACCACTTTCCAACACTTAAGCTCTCATTTAGGGACTAAGTGTCCTAAAACTTTTTGAAACCCAATACCGAACGTCCTGGCAAACCAAAATAGCAGAAATGAACTTACGGGAAGCACTTAATGTGGAATCGGGGCGTAAATTTTGAAGACAACCAACCGGGTCGTCTCCTACACTTAAATATTTGTTTGTCCTCGAACGAGCAACGTACCTAAACTAGTGAAAATATGAGGGTATCGGCTGCGCATATCCCGCTCGGTCTCCCAAGTCGCCTCCTCGGCTGGTTGACCCGCCACTGAACCTTTACAGAAGCAATGTTCTTTGACCTCAACTTTCTGACATGTTTGTCCAATATAGCTACTGGCTCCTCAACATAGGATAGGTCCTTGTACAACTGGACTGAAGTGAAATCCAACACGTGCGACATATCATCGTGATACCTCTGGAGCATCGAAACATGAAATACTGGATGAACCCCAGCCAAATTGGGAGGTAAGGCAAGCTCATAAGCAACCTCCCCAACTCGCCTCAAAGTCTAAAAAGGGCTAATAAATCTCAGACTCAACTTCCCTTTCTTCCCAAATCTCATGACGCCCTTCATAGGCGAGACCGAAAGCATAACCCGCTCACCAACCATATATGAAACATCACGAACCTTCCAGTCTACGTAACTCTTCTGTCTAGACTGGGTTGTAAGGAGTCTGTCTTGAATTACCTTAACCTTCTCTACCATATCCTAAACCAAATCAGTGCCCAATAGCATGGCCTCACCTGGCTCAAACCAACTCACCAGAGATCTGTATCTCCTAGTATATAAAGCCTCATACGGCACCATCTGAATGCTGGACTGATAACTGTTGTTGTAAGCAAACTCCGCCAGTGGCAAGAACTAATTACAAGACCCTCCAAACTCAATCACACACGAACGGAGCATATCCTCAAGAATCTGAATAGTGTGTTTGGACTTCCCGTCCGTCTGGGGGTGAAATACCGTACTCATCATCACCCGAGTACCCAACTCCCGTTGAAGGACTCTCCAAAACTGTGATGTAAACTGAGTGCCTCTGTCCGAAATAATAGAAACTAGAATGCCATGCAGACGAACAATCTCCCTGATGTACTCTGCCAACTGCTCTGATGAATAAATAGTACACACAAGAATGAAGTGTGCGGACTTGATTGGTCGATCTACAACAACCCAAATGGAATTGAATTTCTTTGCAGTTTGAGGGAGTCCAACTATAAAATACATGGTGATCCTCTCCCATTTCCACTCTGAAATCTCCATCTGCTGAAGCAACCCATCCGGTCTTAGGTGCTCAGCCTTCACCTGCTGACAGTTGAGGCATCTAGCTACAAAACCCTCTATGTCCTTCTTAATCTACCTCCACTAATAGTGCTGCATCAAATCTTGATACATCTTCGCGGTACCCAGATGGATGGAATACCGTGAACTATGAGTCTCTGCCAATATCAACTCCCAAATATCTTCAACATCAACATTGGGTACACAGATCTGATCATGCATCCTCAATACCCTGTCATCTCCAATGGTCACATCCCTAGCATCGCCATGTTGAATCGTGTCCCTATGGACAATAAAATGAGGGTCATCATACTACCGCTCCCTGATACGATCAAATAACAAAGACCGAGAAACCACACAGGCTAGAACTCGACTAGGCTCCGAAAGATCCAATCTAACAAACTGACTGGCTAAGGCCTGAACATCCACCGCCATAGGTCTCTCTAAAGCTGGTAAATATGGCAAACTCCCCAAAGTATCTGCCCGGCGACTCAAGGCATCGGCTACCACATTGGCCTTGCCGGGTGATAAAGAATAATAATATTATAATCCTTAAGCAACTCCAACCACCTCCTCTGGTGCAAGTTTAGATCTTTTTGCTTGAACAAGTGTTGTAAACTCCGATGATCCATGTAAATCTAACAAGGCACACCGTAAATATAATGATGCCAGATCTTCAAGGCATGAACAATAAAAACTAACTCAAGGTCATGGATAAGGTAATTCTTCTCATGATCTTCAATTGTGTGGACGTGTAGGCAATCACCCTACTATCTTGCATTAACACCGCTCCAAGTCCAACCGCATCACAGTAAATTGTATAAGATCCCAAACTAGTAGGCAATATCAAAATAGGGGTTGTAGTCAAAGCTGTCTTGAGCTACTGAAAGCTCGCCTCACACTCCTTTGTCCACTGAAATGGGGCACCCTTCTGGGTCAATCTAGTTGTAGGGGATGCAATCGACGAAAACCCTCCACAAAATGACGGTAATAACCCGTGAAGCCAAGGAAACTACGAATATCTGTTGCGGAGAAGGGCCTGTGCCAACTCTACACGGCCTCCACATTCTTCGGATCTACCCAAATGTCCTCACTTGATACCACATGGCCTAGGAATGCCACATAACTCAACCAAAACTCACATTTGAGAACTTCGCATATAATTTCCTCTCTCTTAGGGGTCTGAAGCACGGTCCTCAAGTGATGTTCATGATCTTCCCGACTCCGGGAGTATACAATAATACCATTTATGAAAACAATTATGAATGAGTCGAGATAGGGCATGAATACACTGTGCATCAAATGTATAAAAGCTTCTGGGGCATTTGTTAGCCTAAATAACATAACAAGGAACTCGTAATGCCCATACCGAGTCCTGAAGGTAATCTTTGGGATATCCGGCTCCCAAATATTCAACCGGTGATAACCTGAGCGTAAATAAATCTTAGAAAACATGTGTGCGCCCTGAAGCTGGTCAAATAGATCATCAATACGACGTAAAGGATAACAGTTCTTCACTGTAACTTTATTCAACTGACAATAATCGATACACATGCGTATAGAACCATCCTTTTTCTTCACAAACAAGACAGGAGCACCCCACCATGGAACACTGAGTTGAATAAAACCTTTATCAAACAATTCCTGTAACTGATCCTTCAACTCAGGGGGAGCCATACGATGCAGAGGAATGGAAATGGGTTGAGTGCCTGCAACAAGTCAATGCCGAAATCACTATCTCTATCAGGTGGCATACCTAGAAAATTAGTTGGGAACACATCGGGATAATCCTGTACCACTGGGACCGAGTCAACAGAAGGTGTATCCACACGGAAATCTCTCACATAGGCTAAGTATACCATACACCCCTTCTCAACCATACGCTGAGCTCTAATGAAAGAGATAACTCTACTGGGAGTGTGATCTAAAGTACCACTCCACTCAATACGCGGAATACCTGGCATAGCCAGTGTCACGGTCTTGGCGTGACAATCAAGAATAATATGTTGAGGCAAAAACCAGTCCATGCCCAAAATAATATCAAAGTCAACCATACCGAGCAACAATAAATTTGCTCTGGTCTCAAAACCAAGAATAATAATCAAACACGAGCGATAAACGCGATCCACAACAAGAAAATCTCCTGCGGGAGTAGAAACATAAACAAGAGAACTCAAGGAATCTCGGGCTATATCCAAATGCGGAGCAAAATAAGAAGACACATAAGAATAGGTGGAGCCTGCATCGAGTAGAAGCGATGTATCTCTATGACAAACTAGCATAGTACCTGTGATGACAGAATTGGAGGAAACAGAATCGCTGCGAGCATGAATGGCATAATATCTGGCCCGACCCCTCTCTCAAGGGTGACCTCTATCTCCTCGACCTTCGCCCCTGGCTGGGTGGGCTGATAGGTAGGCAGCTGGAGCTATGATCATAGCCTGAGAACTTTGAGAAGCACGCTATGGCTGAGCAGTCTATAAAGATGCACCCCTACCAAGTCTGGGGCAGTCCCTAAACATATACGTATGGATACACTCAATACAAGCTTTGGGCGGACATGGTGGCTGTGACTGGCTAGGGCTATGTCTGTTGGACTAACCCATGGAAGCACCACGCGCAAGAGGCGCACTAAAAACTAGAGGTCCATAGTAAGGCTCATGAGGTATAGACGGAGGTGGAGCACTGCTGGCTACTGGAAGAGCTGAATTAATGGGGTAAACCACAAAACCCCTACCATATCGACCGGTTGCTGGGGTAGGAGCACCAGAGTAGTGGCCCGACTCTCGATACCTCTTGGCCTTTCTCTCCACTCACTTCCTGGCGAGCATACCCTCGATCCCTCTAGCAATGCTCACTACCTGCTGATAAGGAATGTCCATATCCAACTCTCGAGCCATGCTAGATCTGATGGGTGGGATAAGACCCTCGATGAACCTACGAACTCTCTCGTTGACTGTAGTAACCAAAGCTGGTGCATGTTTGGCCAACCTGGTATAATGGATAGCATACTCCGTAATGGTCATAGCACCCTGGCTCAAATGATCAAACTCTCTGCTCCATGCGCCCCTGAGACATTAGGGAACAAACTCTCTCATAAACATTATCGAGAACTGGGTTCAAGTCCCTGAAGCAGCCTCAGCTGGACTGTCTATCTCATAAGTGCGCCACCAATCATAGGCGGCTCCCCGAAGATGAAAAGCAGTAAAAGAAACCCCGATGGACTCTTCTATGCCTATAATGCAAAGAATACGGTGGCACTCCTGTAGAAACCCCAAGGCATCATCTGTCGATAATCCACTGAAAACCGGAGGATCATACTTCTTGAACCTCTCCAACCTCTCCTGCTAGTCCTCAGATGCAGCTTCCCCATCTGCGAACTGATCTGGCATTGCAGGCAATACAGGGATGATCTTTGGGACCTACTCCATATGCACTCTCTGCTTAGGAGTGCGGGCTGCAGAAGTATAGGCCCCTGCCCCGGCCTGGGATGTGGCTACATACGTGTGAGGTGCCTGAACTCTGGCTGGATTTGCTAGTGGTACTTCAGCGGCAGCTCACACAGATGCTCTGGTTGCACCACATGCCCGTCCACGGCCTCTATACCTGCCCCGGCCTCTAGCAGCTGCAGTAGGGGGTGCAAGTGCCTGATCATCCCGAGTAGCACATGTCCTAACCATCTAAGAGAGAATAGAAGACAGAAGTTTTAGAATTGATGTCAAAATATGGCACGACAAGGAATTCAATAAAGTGAAGATTTTTCCTAAACAATTACATAGCCTCTCGTAGATAAGTAGAGACATTTCCGTATCGATCAACGAGACTCTAATAAACCGACATATGTTCCGTGATTCCTATGAACCTAGAGCTCTAATACCAACTTTTCACAACCCTATTTCACCATTCGTGAACATGTCATGACGGCACCTAGTCACATTTACTAGGTAAGCCTGAAAGTGCGGAACTAACATCATTTACGAAAAATAATAAATAAACAAAAACTGGATAAGCTTAAGGAAAACTGTGTATAGATGCCGCTCGACATATACAACTCAACATCACAAGTCTAAAACAACAATCCCAAAACCCAAAAACTCACGGGCCACACATGCTATAGAAATGTATAATAAAGGCTCTAAACTCCAGAGGCATCTACAACAAAGAAAGACAGGAATCTAAGTACTACAAGATGGATTAAGAGGGAGACTCTTCGGTCTGCAGATGCGGCAAATATACCTCAAGAATCCATAGCTCTCCGTGATCACTGATAATGTGCCTGAGAGGAGGTACCTGGATCTGCACATGAAAACATGCACAGAAGAGGCGTGAGTACACCACAAGGGTACTAAGTAAATGCAAGCCTAACCTCGATCGGGTAGTGACAAGGAAGGTCAGGGCCCTACTGAGGTAAACATAATAATAATAATTTACAGTATAAAAACAAGTAGAATAATGGAAACAACAGCAAAATAATACAGAATCTACAAGTCAACAATAAATAACCGAAATAAGAATAAACACAGAAAAGTACAGCTTAATAGTAATGATGCCATGAGGATCTCCCAGGATACCGTCATGTAGTCCTTTCTCAACTGTCCAGTGGATCCCCCGGGATACAATCCCGTAGTCCATCATATATATATGTCTGAAGGATCTCCCGAGATACAGTCACGTAGTCCAACTATCAGTGTGCATGGGGATCTACCGGGAATTTAACCCATAGTCCCAAAGTAAATATGTAGGGGGATCTATCGGGAATTGAACCCGCAGTCCTAAAGTAAACAAAAGGGGGGGGGGGAGCTCCCAGAATCCCACATCCTTAGTCCCAATATAAATACACAACAATGGCCAGAGAATAATCGAAACAAAATTAAACACCATGGCAACATGGAAATATAGCCTAACATTCTTCAAGTAATGCATCAAGGCAAATTAAGCAACTAAACCAATTAAATTAGCTAAACATGATTTTCTAGGCTATCACAGGCTATATGGAGAGTAAGCGAAGCAAGTAAGAAAGGAACAGCAACTTGATCATTTTAAGTAAAAATCGGGTGTTCAACAATTAGCACACGTACACGCTCGTCACCTCACGTACAAGGCACTCAATCATCAAATAACAAGTCCTAATGGGAGAAGGCGCCCCCCACAAAGTTAGACAAGCCACTTACCTCGAACTGGCTCAAACTCAACTAGGAACCACGCCATTGCCACGAGTATCCGACTCCAAATGGACCAAATCTATTCAACTGAATTACATATTGTAAATAACATTGCAAGCAACTTATTCCACTATTAAATTTAAAGATATGGAGCAAAAATAGGTAAAATGGCCAAAACACCCCTCAGGACAACGTCTCGGAATCAAATAATTTTTACATTTTTAGAACCTTCGTACTCTCTCGAGTCTACCCATATAAAAAATCTCCCAGATTAGAGTCAAATGCCCTCCTCAAAACTCAATAGTTTAGCTTATGAAGTTTCACACAATTTTTCCAATTTTTGATCCTCAATTTGAATTTTATTGATGGATTTAACTACATAATGATGAAATATAACAAGAAGGGATCAACGAAACATTACCCAATAGTCTCCTCTTCAAAACCCCCTCAAAACCGCCCTTCCCTGAGCTAAATTTGATTTTTTTAACTTTCGAAAACTAACCCTCGAAATTCTCTTTTCTAAGCAATGATTTCCGCTTCTGCGGACAAGGGACCGCTTCTGCGGTCATACTTCTGGGGACCAAGTGCCGCTTATGCGGCTTAGCCTTAAGTGAACAATTTTCGCATCTGCGGACCCGTTTTTGCATATGCGAACCGCTTCTGCGGTCCAGCCTCCCACTTTTGCAGAATCTGAAGGAAAGGATGAGATCCGCTTCTACGGTCCTCCATACTGCTTCTGTGGCTCCGCACCTTCGAAACCCAAGTCGCAGGTGCGGATATGATAGGTACCAGCACCTTCAACAACTCTCCCAACTCAAAAATCTTTCCACCAACCATCCGAAATTATACTGAGGCCCCCAGGACCTTAACCAAAAGCACCAACATCACCTAATACCCTATTCGAACTTGTACCAATCCTTAAAATACCTCAAATAACACCGGAAACCCGAATTAATCGAAGATTTAAGCGTAAGAACTTCAAATTTCTTTTAAATACAATGTCTATAAAAAACTTAACCAAAACACGTCCGAATGACCTGAAATTTTGTACACACGTCCCAAATGATATGATGGTGCTACAGCAGCTTCCGAAATTCCATTCCGACCCTCATATCAAAAATGCATTATCGGACCAGAAACTTCAAAAATTCAAACTTCGGCATTTTAATCCTAAATGAGCTACAAACTTCCAAAATATATTCCGAATATGCTCCCAACCCCGAAATCACCTAACAGAGCTAACAGAACCATCAATTTTTCATTCTGAGATCGTCTTCACACTGTCCCGACTACGGACCACTTTCCAACACTTAAGCTCTCATTTTGAGACTAAGTATCCCAAAACTCTCCGAAACCAATTACCGAATGTTCCAACAAACCAAAATAGCATAAATGAACTTAGGGGAAGAATTTAATGGGGAATCAGGGCATAAATTCTAAAAATGACCAGCCAGGCCATCACAAAGGAGTAGTTGCAAGATTTTCTTGACAATGGATTTGTTAGACCTAATGTCTCGCCTTGGGGTGCACTGGTATTGTTTGTAAAGAAAAATGATAGATCGATGAGGATGTGCATAGACTATCGGTAGTTGAACAAAGTCACTATTAAGAACAAGTATCCACTACCAAAGATTGATGACTTATTTGATCAACTTCAGGGTGCCAAGGTGTTTTCAAAGATCAATTTGAGGTATGGATACCATCAGCTGAGGATTAGAGCATCCAATGTCCCTAAGACAACTTTTCAGATTTGTTATATAGGTATTATGAGTTTCTAGTGATGTCATTTGGTCTGACAAATGCCCCAACAGTATTTATGGATTTGATGAACTCTGTGTTCAGGCCCTATCTGTATTCCTTCGTGATTGTCTTTATTAATGATATCTTGATCTACTCCTGCAGCCGAGAGGAGCACGAGCAACATCTTCATATCGTACTTCAGAATCTGAGAGATAACCAGTTATATGCTAAGTTTTCAAAATGTGAGTTTTGGTTGAGTTCAGTTGCTTTCTTTGGGCACGTTGTATCAGCATAGGGTATTCAGGTGGATTCTAAGAAGATTGAGGCCGGTTAGAATTTGCCTAGCCCTACTTCGGCCACGGAGATCCGTATTTTCTTTGTTTGGCGGATTATTGCCATCGGTTTTGTGGAGTGATTTTCAATTATAACAACCCCATTGACCAGGTTTACCCAGAAGGGTGCCCCATTTAGATGGTTAGACAAGTGCGAGATGAGCTTTCAGAAGCTTAAGGCAGCTTTGACCACGGCACCGGTGTTGGTGTTGCCCTCAAGTTTTGAGCCTTATACAATATATTGTGACGCCTCTCGTATTGGACTTGGTGCGATATTGATGTAGAATGACAAGGTTATTGCATATGCCTCATGGAAGCTAAAGATTCACAAGAAGAATTATCATGTTCCTGACTTGGAGCTGACAGCCATTGTTCACGCGCTCAAGATTTGAAGGTATTATATCCCGTACCTTAATATTAGGATAAGTCGTAGTAATTCATATGATCTTTAAGGGATTAAGATCATTATAAGATTATAGAGGATTTGTGACTATGTTATTGTAAGGCCCCATAAGATTTTTTTTTGAACAGAAACAACACTTATTTATTCATTACTTGAACATTTAAACATTACAAAAGGGGGTATGCTCATGAGGATCATTACAGGGTAACACATGCATATCATGTAAGTTACCGATAGAAGCTAGAGTACTACAGTACCTAAGAGAAATAGTTTTTACAGACTTCGCCACTCCTTTATCTGCCAGCATCCTGGCCAAGACAAAGGGTGGTAGAGATAACCAGAATTGCAATTTATTTATTACTAAGTTTTCCACTGCATGCTTGGCCAACAAGTGAGCAACTTCATTCCCCTGCCTGAATGTGTGTTGGATTTCCACGGTGTCTATTTGCTCCTGAAGTGACATGCAACCATTAATGATGAAATTGTAAGTTTTACAGCCTTCACGCATGAAGGAAATTACTTGTGAGACATCTGTCTCTATTATTAGAGGAAACAAGTTCCTATCCTTCGCTATGGTTAATCCAAATAAGGCCATAATCTCTGAGTGAATCGGACTTTTAGCAGAGAATTTTGAGCCAAATCCTATTAGCCAATCCCCATGATCATTTCTTATTACCCCTCCAATGCCTCCTGTTTTGGTTAAGGAATTAAAAGCCCCGTCTATCTTTAGCTTGTACCAATTAGTAGGAGGTTTTAACCAAGATATGTAGTGCTTAATATCTTTATCCCAATTTGATTCTCTTTCAGTTAGGAGAAAGTACTCAATAGCTTGGTCTATAATTTTCCCTAGGTGACTGCTAAGGCAAGTATTATTGATATTATTGGAATTTCTAGTGATCCATATATTCCACATGACAAAAGGAAATAGAGTGCTCCAATTGATGAATTTGGAGGGGATAATGGGGTTACTAGATTTTAGCCTAATTAGTCAATCTTAAGGGGGCAATGTCACTAGTATCAATTCCCAAACTTTGCCAAATGTTACTGGCGTTAGGGCATGTAAGAAAAATGTGGCTAAGACATTCAGATTCGCGACGACAAATAGTACATTGGTCATCTATATTCATGCCTATAGATAAAAGGAATTTCCTACACGGAAGTTTGTTGAAATTACAAAGCCACATAAAGTATCTAATTTTGTTAGGGCATTGAAGGTCCCAGACCCAATTACTATTTACTGGGTGATTTTTGGACATCTCTATCAGACCATGACAAGATTTGGTCGTGAAAATCCCACTTGAGTTCATATCCCATGATAAGCCATTAGTCGTGCACTCGTTAGAGATAAAAGTAGACTGAATGTTATCCAGAGCGTGTTTTGGAATGTCTAGAGAGAGTTTTGAGAAATCCCAAACATTACCTATCCTAACATCACATATTCTAAGGGAATTTTCTATCTTGTTTAGAGGACCCACCACTTGACTCTTATGGTTTCCGGAGTTAGTAATCCAATTAGTTTCCCAAAGATTAAGAGTAGAGGCATTATGTATTGACCAAAAGGACCCTTTTTGACAAATTTCCCACCCTTTTATGAGACTTTTCCAAATGAAGGATCCTTTATTGACGGGTTTATGGCTATATTTCTTAATGAGATTTATAGCCCAAGGATTGGTGGTGTCATTGGATAGTCTCCATGCGAGGCTAGCTAAAGTAATATTTTTGTGACGGGCTTCAATAAGCCCCAAGCCACCTTCCTTCTTAGGAGTGCAGACCAAGTCCCAATTGACTAAGTGAAGCTTCCTTTTATGATCATTTGTGCCCCAGAGGAAGTTCCTTTGAATTTTGTCAATAGTCTTTAGGGTTTTGGATGGGAGTAGGGTAAATTGCATATAATGGGCTGGAATGCTGGCTAAGGTAGAAGAGATTAGAGCATCTCTTCCCGCTAGGCTTAATTTGTTACATTCCCAGTTAGCTAACCTATTCCACATTTGGTCAATTACAAACTGGAAGTCCCTATGCTTAGGAGCGTTACTGAGGATAGGGAAGCCAAGATATTTCCCAAAGTTATTGCACTCTTTTAAGCGTAGTGAAGTAGTAAAAATAGTTCCACTAGGTTTACTACAGTTTAAAGAGAATATGATCCTAGATTTGGTTAAATTAATAGATTGCCCCGAGTGCTTGCAAAAGAGATTTAGGGCATTCTTGATGGAGGAACAAGTTTTCGTATTTGCCTTCCCTATTAAGACCAAGTCATATGCAAAAAACAATTGAGGGTGGGAAATCTTTTCCTAATAATATAGGGTCCCATTTCTTAATATCAACTAAGTGGTTTATGTAATTAGACAACATTTTCATACAAAGGATAAAAATGTACGGGGACATTGGGTCCCCTTGCCTAATTCCTCTACTTGGTTGGAGGAAAGTATATTTTGTTCCATTTACAAGAATGGAGGTAGTAGAGGTAGTAATACAAGACATTATAAGATTGATAATGTTTGGAGGAAATTTGAAGTAAACAAGAGTCTTATAAATAAAGGACAATTCAAGCTTATCAAAAGCTTTTTCAAGGTTGTTTTGATGATGAAAGAACCAACTTTGTCTTTAGTTTTTTTAAAGGAGTTAATAAGCTCATAGATAATAATAGCATTATCACTAGCCCTTCTATTTTTTATGAAGCTAGTTTGGACGGGGCTTATATCCTTTGAAGGTAGGGTTTAATTCTATTAGCGATAATTTTGGTAATGGTCTTGTAGATGGTGTTACAAAGACTTATAGGTCTAAAATTACTAATATTATTAGCATTGTGGAATTTAGGGATAAGGCAAATATATGTAGTGTTAATATCACTAGGGACCTTGTGTTGTTTTAACACTTCATGGCAAAAAACTTTTACAGAGTTTCCAATGATACTCCAATACTTATGGTAAAGAAAGGATGTAACCCATCCGGCCCGGGGGACTTAAAGGGTTTAAAAGAATATATAGCACTACTAATTTCACTATCAAGAAGAGGTTTAACTAATAGTGAGAGGTCAATCTTATGATAACTAGTGGGGGAGTTTAGTGGATTGAGGCCCTCAGAAAGGGTGTGATTTGTTCTAAATAAATCCACAAAATACTCTAACACATAGTTAATTATAGCACGATGGTTGTCTAGCCACTTACCTTCTTTATTCATGAAAAAATTTATATGATTTTGTCTCTTTCTATTGGTGGCACTAATTTGGAAGAATTTCGTATTTGCATCTCCTTCATTTAACCAATTGACCCTAGCCTAAGTTTCCAATAATCTTCCTCAAGTTTGAGGATATTATTATACTTAGTTACTAGAGAATGTTCCAAATTATTAAGGAAAGCACTAGTGCCATAGTTAGGAGAGTATGTTAACAAAATTAATTGCAGGCAGTAGTTCTTTATTCCTCAATTCATCCTTGACTATGTTAACAAAATTTGGGTGATTGCACCAAATATTTTCTAAATGAAATATACTCCCAGAACTATGATTAATATTGTTAAGCCTAACTAGAATAGGTTTATGGTCGGAATGGGTTTTTGGGAGATTGATAATGCTAGATTTAGGCAATTTTCCAATCATTCCTCATTAGCTAGAATACGATCAAGTCTTTCCATAATTAGACCCTTTTTTCTTATGGTTATACCAAGTAACTTTACTACCCTTAAAACCTAGGTCTATTAAATTGCATAAGTCAATATTATTGCTAATGGTTAAGGCTCTCTTAGATTATAAGGGACGGCCTCCAATTTTTTCGTTAGTGCTTATAATGTCATTAAAAGAACCGCATATCATCCAAGGGCCATTATAATTCTTAGACATTTGGAGGAGATTCTCCCACATAATATCCCTAATGGAAGACTGTGTGCTAGCATATACTGATGAAAAAAGCCAAGAAAAATTAAAAGGACGTACCTGAAGGAGAGCATGAATCTCTTGGCCAGTACGAGTGAAGTGTTCCACTGTAATGACATCGTGATTATAGAGTACAACCATGCCCCCTGATTGTCCCTCTGTAGGGACTTCTATGAGCTCAGAGAAATTAAATTCCTCTAATAGTGAAGCAGACATATGCATTCTTGTCTGAAGAAGGGCAACCAAACACAGTCTATGGGTATCGAGGAGCTCTCTAAAGCTTCTACGAAAGTCGTCATTGTTTGCACCCGTAACGTTCCAGAAAATAATTGTAGCTCCTCTATTCATTGGGGGAAGTTGAGGTTGTGAGACTATGTTGTCCCTCTCCACTGAAGTATGACTCCTTCTCCTCGAGGGTACCAGAATTACTGCGTGTTTTCCTACGGTGGGATCTTGAGGAGGGTGTACATGCATTGAGCATTTGTACATGGTGCTCGGGCAGCTGAAGATGTATTTCTTGCTCCATATTTCCGGGAAGAGTAATATTTTTACCTCGTTTAGGCTTAAGAACTCTATACTCGGGTGAGTACCTTGTGGATGGGGTTCTTCTTCTTTCTCTACTGGAGGTTGTGGAGGGTTTGGTTCTGGAGAATTGACTTGCACATTGTGTTGGGGTGGATTGATAGGGGTTAGATTTGCTGGAATGGGGGATTCCTGGGTTACTTGGTTGTTCCAGGCCATAAAGATGGGATTGATTGAAATGCTCTCCTCCGATAGAAAGAATGGAAGAGTCCGGGGGAGATTGATGAGCTGGTTGGGTGTTGGGGTGATATTCCACAGAGGTTGCATTTCCTGAATTAGGGTGTGACTCAAGTGAGGGGCTAACGGGTGGAGGATGTTGTTTATCCAAATCTGGTTCGTGTAGTTTGACATGGCCAGCTGCATGCCCTTTGCTATCATTTGAGCCAAGTACCTGGAGTTTTTGATGATAATCACCATCTACTAGCCATTGATCTGGATGTTGAATGTTATCTCATGTCCCAGGAGGCCTGCTTCCAACCAAGAGGTGGGTTGATAATGCCGGGGTGGTGGTGGTGATGTGAAGAAGAGGGGTTGTGTTTGGAGTTGATTGGGAAATGGAGGTGGATTTTCTATGTGAGTGATCCTGCTTGGACTTGGAATATGTACTAATCGGAACCTCCTTCTTGATGTTAGGGGGAGCCTTGTCATTATTTATAGTAGAGGAAGATAGAGTGTGCGAAGAAACAATCATAGGGTTTAGGGGGAGGCTAGATTGATATGAATTGGAATGATCTTGCATGGAGACTGGCGTGTTACTTTTTATAAAATATTTTGGAGAGATAGGTGGGAAACCAGGTGGTCTGTAGAGGATGCTACTCCCTTTTCATGAAGTGCCAAGTGTGAGTGATCAAAATTAGGGGTAGCCTCCGATGGAGGAGCAGTGAGTTCATTGGAAGGTTGGATTGGGACAGCCGGGTAATTCTCATTGCTTATACAATTGGAATGTTCCACTAATGATTGGGACGAAAGTTCCAATGTATGCTTTGCTTTTGACACTTGTCTATCTTTGTCTTTTACGGTAGACATGCATTGATTAGAAGATGATTTAGAATTGTTTTCATCTAACCTATTGTCCTAAACCATGGGCTCTACTTGTTTAAGGGGTTTATCATAGATTAGTGGATTAGATATTGGAGCATTAGGTAATGAATTACTTGCATAAATTAATTTAGTAGGTAGAATCGAAGAGGATTTAGCGGACATACCTGGAGTTGAGTGGTACTTACCTGGACTAGGACCAGCAATGGAGTAGTCTTTACTATAGGTTTGATCTTTTCCTGCTGAGTTAGCTTTGATCCTGCAGCTTTTATTTTCCCAAACTAAACCGTGATCCACTTGTTGGTAGCTGCCGGTTGATTGGTTGTTACAGCCTGCATTTGGTTAGTGCTGCTTAAGGTGATTTGGGGGGGGGGGGGGACAGACATTTCATATAAGTATGTCCTAACTTTCCACAGAGGGTGCAAAGAAATTTTTCACCCTCATAATGTACCATCTGCTTGTAATTGCCTATGTACATGAAAGATTTCACTGGCTTATCCATTGCCACTTCAACACATAACCAGGCATATCTACCCCTTAACGTTGAGGAGGTACAAGCATCAATTCTTAAAAGTTTACCAATTGCATTTCCAATTTTCCTTTGAATTTGAGAGTCATAAAACTCTGTTGGGAGTTGTGGTAATCGAACCCAAACTACCGATTTTAACTGCTTAGCTTCACTTGCTACAAAATGGGTTCCCACCTTTGGACTGAGATATGGAAGCCGTTAATAAACCAAGGACCATTATTTAATGCCTTGGACATATTTTCTTCCTTAGAAAACTTAACAATAAAATAATATGCACCTAGATCGATTAGATTAAAATTTTCATTGGGTTTCCAAAGTGGGGAAATCTTTTTACTGAGGTATTGGTGGAGAATACGTTTTCACGTGAGCCTGATGATGAAAGAATACCTCCATGGATGGTAGATTCTCCGTAGATCTTCATATGAAAGTGATTCTTGTAGGTCATCACTGGCTTCCTTGTTATTTGTTTAGCTTAGCTGGTGGAGAAGCCAGGGGCTCTGATTGGAAATCCATCTGCATGGATTGAATTTGAGCCTCACTATTTCGCATGGGGTGCCGAGTAAATTGACTACTCATAGAGCCGAGTAGAATTTGCTTGTATGATGAGCTATCGAGTGGAGGCTGTTCCTCCATTGGAGCAAGATTTGGGCCATTATCTGGTTGGATAGGATCGCATTATGAGTACTAGAGCTAGATGAAGTAGCCATAGGATAATTTGGGTGTTTGGAGTGGCCTATGTCTGGAGGCTTTGGAGGGATTTGTGCAGTAGAATGACTATGTAGTGAAGTTATTTCCATGGACGATCAAAGGGATTTAGAGAGAAGTAAGACCTCATAAGTTTAACAACTTTGATATTGTTATTTATAGATACTTTGGTTTCTCATATTGGAAAATTAGTTTGTACTATGTTTCGATAGCATAGAATTGATAATTAGTTTGTACCATGGTTAGAAAGCAGCATCGTAAATTACAGACAACTTCAAATGTGTGTGAATGGACATAAGATAACTTCAAATGTGTGTGAACGGACATAAGATAACTTCAAATGTGTGTGAACGGACATAAGATTGATTATTACATTACACATTTTTCCCTTGATATTGTGTATGGCTCAGTCGCGAGTATCATTTAGGAGTGCATGTTGAGTTAAAGCAAATACATTTGATATGGTATTTTGAGTGGAACATTTTTGTAAAAGAAAAAAAAGTTTGAAAATATGATTTTATATAGTTATTAATATTATTACTTTCGAATAGCTTTAAATCATACATATAATATGATAAAATTTATGAGATTTCTTTATTGTATAAATAGAAATTATTTTCTCATAAGAAAAGAAGGTTATCTTTATACCATTTTAAGAATTAAATACGAGAATTTTTACTCTTTATATGAGATTAGAAAAATTATAAGTTGAGTAAATATATGTATTTTTACATGGATATTTTAATGAAATAATAATGGTGTATTGATTTTATATGGTACCACATGCCCATGATAGTAGGATGTATAAAGTATGTTAAAAGTAAATAGTATTTTAAGTAATTTAAGATAATACTTAATTATATGAATAATCGGGCAATTAGTGATTTTGGTGAAAGATTAACTAATTAATTAGATAATTGTTAATAAATCTTTCACGTGACAGCCATATAAAATTAACTAAGTGACTCTTACATTCTTATAAAACGTGGCATTTATAAGGATAATTCATCTACTAAGTAGGCACATACCACTTATATACAAGATTATGTTTAAAGTCTTCATAGATCATAAAAAATCTAAGAGATAGTGTTTATTTCATCTTGTATAATGTTAATATTTCAGGTATGTTTTATGCTTGGTTAAGAACGTCTCAAACATGTCCAAGATATTAAAATCTTGATTCTTCTCAAGATGGTTCACATGGCTCAGGTCTCAATTGCTTAAGGGATTCAGGTATGTTAAAGTTAATCCTTCTTTTTTTTGACATGATCCAAGTAACGATTCTTAAACGTAATGTTATTCCATAAATGGTTCTACTCTTAGTAGTTAGGGATGCCTATGTTATTCATTCCTATTAAATAATATTCAAATATGTCTAACTATGTTCCTAAGTCTCTATTGAGGTATTTGATAAAGATGTTAATATTTATAATATAGTAATACATGCATCTTCATGCATATGTATTTACCATCGAGCTACGTCCGGTTGGGCAGTCATGCATTTTCATTACCACCGTTCTACGAACGGTTGGGAATATATGCATTTACCACCGAGCTATATCTGGTTGGCAGTTACCATTGGTTGGGCAGTTACCACTGGTTGGATAGTTATGTATCATTATTTACCACCAGTTGGGTAGTCATACATTTACCACCATGCGACGACCGGTCGGGAAGTTACTACTAATCAGTTCAGAAGCCATGCATCGATATGGATAATGGTTCAAAAGAGGATATATATATATATATATATATATATATATATATATATATATATATATATATATATAAGTATGCATATATGGTAGCACTTCAGATATTTAGGTTGATTCTTATATATTTTTAATTAATGTTGACTTATTATTATGTTTCAGTTCTACCTTACATACTCGCTAAATTATTCGTACCGACGTCCTTTTATTGGGTTGCTGTATTCACGCCTGTTGGTATAACTAATCAGTTTGACGAACCCTCATAGTAGATGAGACTTGCATTTGATGAAGGATCAGTAAGCCTACCTTATTCGTAGTGCGACTGAGTCTATGAGTCATCATTTCATAGTTTTGCTATAGACTTATGGGCAGGCCGGTACACTGTCAAATTTGATGTCAAATAATCTTAGAGGATTTGTAGACAAAGGTTCATTTTGTACAGTATGTCAGAGGCATTAACGGCCCATATGTTTTCTCGTTTTAAGAACGATGGTTTATTGATACAGTGTTTACCTACTTACAGTTATGCACTATGAGTTATTTCCATGTTGGACCATGATGGTCATAGAAAGAGTGAGTTAAAGAATGGTTCTCTTGGGCTAGTACGGCACCAAGTACTAGCCACGCCTCCTGGGGTTTGGGGCGTGACATGAGGCACTATTTATATGGCGTGTCGTGTGAAGTGTTCACGGATCATAAGAGTTTACAGTACTTGTTCAAGCAAATGATCTCAATTTGAGGCAGATGAGGTGATTGGAGCTATTGAAATACTATGATATTACCATCTTGTATCATTACGAGAAGGCCGATGTGGCGACCGATACTTTAAGTAGGAAGTCACCTAGTATGGGTAGTCTTGAATACATTCCAGTCAGTGAGAGATCGCTTGCATTAGATTTTTAGGCCTTAGACAACTAGTTCGTGAGGTTGGATGTTTCTGAGCCTAGTCGCATTTTATCTTGCATAGTCGCTCAGTCTTCTTTGTTTGAGCATATCAGGGAGCGAAAATATGATGACCCTCCTTTGCTTGTCCTTAGCGACACAGTGTGGCACGGTGATGACAAGCATGTTACAATCGAAGATGATGGATTTTTGAGGATGCAGGATCGTATTTGTATGCCTAATGTGGACGGGCTTCGTGATTTGATTCTAGAGGAGGCCCACAGTTCCCGGTATTCTATTCATCCTAGCCCCGCCAAGATGTATCAGGACTTGCGGCAATATTAATGGTGGATGAGGATGAAGAAGGATATTATTGCATACGTAGCTCAGTGTCTAAATTGTTAGCAACTAAAGTACGAGCATCAGAGACCTAGTGGTTTAATTCAGAAGCTAGAGATTCATGAGTGGAAGTGGGAACTATCCTTATAGATTTCGTTGTTGAACTCCTACAGACTCATAGGAAGTTCGATGCAATTTGGGTTATTGTGGATGGGCTGAATATGTCAATGCACTTCATTCTTGTGGCGGTTTCCTATTCTTCGGAGCGATTGGCAGAGATCTATATCCGTAAGATTGTTTGTCTTCATGGTGTGCAGTATCTATCATTTCTGATCGTGGTACGCAGTTTACCTTGCATTTCTGGAGGGCAGTACATCGTGAGTTGGGTACGCGGGTTGCGTTGAGTACAACATTTCATCTTCAGACCGAGCTAACCATTCAGATCTCGGAGGATATGCTCCGCGCCTGTGTTATTAACTTTGGAGGTTCTTGAGATCAGTTCTTGCCATTAGTGGAGTTTGCCTTCAATATCCCCAGTTAGTAGCGACCATGGATGCTTGAGTTCGGCATGTCATTCAGGGTCTTAGTCCTTTGGTGGTGAATGAGGTTGCTATGGAAGCCATACACTCAAATACGAATTATTGAAAGATTGTAGGATTCGCTCAGGCTACAAAGGCTAGGAAGTTGAAGATACGGGCATAAAGGGAGAGTAGCAGCATGGCCCAATCAATGGGTCACTCGAGGAGACCAGTTCCAGGGAGAGGGTCATCAGGGCCATCCCAGTCGTATGCTCATTCGTCAGCAAGTGCACTGCCATCTATGCATAGTTATCAACATAGCAGTCACCTACGGGTGAAACCATTCGACAAGCAATCAAATTTCATTTTATAACTAACAATGAGGCAGAGTATGGGGTTGTAATTGCAGGCTTAGAAATGGCACGAGAACGTGGTATAAATCTAATTATAATCAAAAGAGATTCACAACTCACGGTTAATCAAATGCTGGAGACTTATACATCCATGGAATCAAGGATGCAATAAAATTTAGAAAAGGTACGGGAATTGATAAATCAAATTTCTAACATGGAAAGTTGCACAAATACCAAGGGATGAAAATGTTGAAGAGGACGCCCTAACTAATCTCGCATCTGCGGCTGCCGTGGCAAGTGATAAAACGCCTTATTTATTCATTTATTTCATTCAGTTCTCTACCCCGATAAGAATGAGGTAAATTTTAATAATTTATCTTGGGATTGGAGGAACGAGATTGTTGATTTTTTTACAGTATGGTATCGTCCCTGATGATAAGAAAAAAGCTCATATGCTTCAAAAAACGACTACTCGGTACTTCTTAAAGCAAAATATATATTGTAAAATATTTGGTGGTACCTTAGCAAGATGCCTTGGACCTTCTCAAAGGAAGTGTGTAATGAGAGAAATACACTAGAGGCATTGTGGGAATCACGCCGGGGGAAGATCATTAGTAAGAACCCTAATTAAGGTATGATATTATTTTCCTAAAATGTAAGAAGAAACAGAAAGTTTCGTGGCTAAATGCGATAAATGTCAAAGGTATGATAACAATATGCATAGACCTGCAGAATTACTACATCTAGTCATCGTATCGTGGCCATTTATGAAATGAGGAATGGATATCGTGGGTCCATTACCACAAGCAAAAGGACAGGTAAAATGTTTGCTCATACTCACTGATTATTTTACTAAATGGGTAAAGTTAGGAGAGGTGGTACCAAAATAATTCCTAAACCTGCACCTTTTACGTTTGATAAACCGTCAGTGAATGAAGTCTAATTTCCTGGGTTAGCTCAATTGAATACCTATAATTTTTTTTCTGCTTCTAATTGCATCCCTTGTCTAAAATCAGCCACGAAATTAGCTAAGACTTGAGATATTATAAAAGTCCTAGGTTGGTATGTTATTCATACTCACTTAATTCTATATCCCACTTAGTCAATATACCTGATAATTCATGCTTATACAATATATTTCGTAATGGATAAGTGGTTACTACAATAATAGGATGACATTGAAAGTAAGGTCTTAATTTCCTAGATGCCATGATTAATGCAAGTGCAAGCTTTTCCAATTGAGGATACTGTGTCTCCACATCTAACAAAGATTTACTAACATAATAGATCGTAGATTGTTTACCTTGGTCTTCTCTGACTAGAACAACACTTACCGCTACTTCTGAAACAAGAAGGTAAATGTGCAATCTTTCCCCAACCTTTGATTTTGCAAGCAATGGTGGATTTGATAAGTACATTTTCAAACTTCTGAGTGCTTGTTGACATTCTTCATTCCATTCAAAATGATCTTGCTTTTTAAGAGCTGAAAAGAATTTAAAGCATTTTTCTAATGATTTAGAAATAAGCCTTCCCAATGCTGCAATCCTCCCTGTCAATCTCTGAACTTCATTCTTACTTGAAAGCATATCAGGTATTTCTTCAATTGCCTTATTATGTTCGGGATTCACTTCAATACCAAGGTTAGAAACACAAAAACCTAAAAACTTACCTGATACAAAACCAAATGCACATTTCTCGGGATTTAACTTCATATTCAATCTACGCAGAATTTGAAGTGTATTAGATAAATGTGATATGTGATCTCTCGAATGCTGAGTCTTAACAAGCATGTCATCTATATAAACCTCCATGGTTTTTCCCAAATGTTCTTGAAACATTTTAGTAACTAGCCTCTGATATGTTGCACAAGCATTTTTGAGACCAAAAGACATTACTTTATAACAGTAAGTGCCCCTGTCTGTTATAAATAAAGTTTTTCCTTCATCTCCAGATCCATTTTGATATGATTATAACATGAATATGCATCTAAAAAACTCATTAGTTCATGTCCTGCAGTTGCATCAATCAGTTGATCTATATGTGGTAATGGAAAAGAATCTTTAGGACAAGCTTTATTAAGGTCTATGTAATCTATGCAAACATGCGACTTACCGTTCTTCTTTGGAACTAATACTGTATTGGATAACAAATTAGATACTTGACCTCGCGCATGGATCAAATATTTAGCAATTTTAGAACCTCTTCTTGAATGTTCCTTACTTTCTTTTCTTTTGTTTGATAGAAGGGTATGATGAGTCTTCATTTAATTTGTGAGTCATCACCTCCGGCGGTGTCCCTGTCTTGTTTGAGTGGGACCAAGCAAAGTAGTCCATGTTAGTTTTCAAAAATTTATTAACTTACCTTTCATGCCTTGGCTAAAATTGGCCCAATGTAGACTTTCTTATCAGACCATTAAGCAAATAACACAACAGGCTCTGATTCCTCAATTGTTGTTTTGATATTTTATTCTCTTCTGGTTTTTGGTTGGTATCATGCATTGAATCTACATATGTTTTCCCCTGTTCAGTTGAGATTGGTGTTGTGGTGTCCTTAACTGTCTTTTGTGATTGCTATTTTTCTTCCACTTTTTATATTTGTGTCTGCTACAGAGTTGATGCTTCTAGATGTATGTTGATCCCCACGAATTTGACGTATTCCCCAAGGTGATGGAAATTTAATGACTTGATGCAAGGTTGAAGGAACATAATTCATTTCATGGATCCACGGTTTCCCAATAATCATATTGTAAGCCATCCCCATATCTACTACCTGAAACATTGTATCTTTGACGTTTCCTTCTGCGAATGTAGTGAGTGTTACCTCTTCTTTCGTCACAATATTGGAATTGTCAAATCCAGATAGAGTATGCGCTTTTGGTATTATTCTATCTTCTGCTTTCATCTCACGTAATACTCTAAGCAAAATAATGTTCAGATAACTACCCTGGATCAATCGAAACTCATTTTACATTAGTATCATGTACAATTAGAGATACCAATGCATCGTTATGAGGGTTAATATGCCATCTGCATATGCATTATTAAATGTAATGTTGTCTTCTTCTAAGACATGCCATACCTGTTTCCCTTGGGTAATTGGAACTTTGGAAATTTTGTTAGTTGCAGTATATGATACGCCATTGATGCCTTCACCCCCACTTATAACGTTGATAGTTCTTTTGGGAGAAGGCGGTTTTGGGTGCTCCTGCCTATTTTTCATATAAGCTTGCTTACCTTTCTCACTGGACAACTCAGTGAGATATCCTTGTTTTAGTAAATGATCAATTTCACTTTGTAAAAACTTGTAGTCTGCCATTTTATGCCCGTGGTCATTATGAAACTCGCACCAATGATCAGGGTTGCACATGTTTGGGTTCGATCTCATCTCTTTTGGCCATCGTACCTTATCTCCCATGCTTCTCAAGACAGCTACGAGCTCGGATGTGCTTACGTTGAAATTATATTCGCCAAATATTGCTTTCAAATTTCTATCATCATCTCATGACTCATAGGTGTTTCGATCGTCCCTAAACTTGATGAAGATCCTGATTCTCTATTCCTTGATCTGTGATCATACCTTTGATTTTCTTGCTTTGACCATGAGTCTTTTTCCGCAGGGCCTATGTATGGCTCGTACTTGTTTTTACTGGATCTTTTTTCGGTTTTTGCACGCCTCAAACTTGCCTTTTAATCGTGGAACAATATCTTATTGTATCCTCAACTTCGTGTTATACCAGTTGTAAACTTCATTTCATATTGTAGCTGGGAATTCGCAAAGGTTTTCCTTGAGTCACCTCGTAGCTTCTAAGCTCTTTTCATTCAAATTGCTTGTGAAAGCTATAGCTGCCCAATTATCAGGTACACGCGATAATGTCATTCTTTTATGTTGGAATTTATCCATGAATTTCCTAAGCAATTCTGTGTCCCCTTGCTTGATCTTGAAAATATCTTCCTTTTTTTGACCTTTTGAGCTCCTGAGTGTGCTTTGATGAAAGAATCTACAAGCTCAGCAAAAGAATTTATAGAAATTTTGGGTAAAAAATAATACCATGTTAGCGCACCCTTAGTGAGTGTTTCCCCGAATTTTTTGACTAATACTGATTCAATCTCCTACTTAGTCAAATCGTTGCCTTTTACACTTGTTGTGAATGCAATCACGTGGTCTTGTGGTTATGTTGTTCCATCATATTTTGGAATATCAGGCATTTTGAATTTCTATGGAATTGGGAGGGGTGCAGCACTTGGGTTCCAGGGTTATTGTGAATATTTATCCATATCTACCCCATTGATCACGGGTGGAACCCTAGGTATTTTCTCTATGCGGTCACTTTGCTCTTTGAGATGTTTTTGCAATGAGTTAACTAAATTACGTGGTTCTCCGTCATGTGATTTGCTGGGGGTTCCACCATTACCCGAATTAACAATCCCGGAACGAGGGTTCTCTAGAGTGTTGTTATTTGGAGTGGGTCTGGGTGGTGCAGCAGGTAATTAGCTAACAAAATCTTGAAGAGCTTTATTGACCTGTGAGGCAATAAGTTTTTGCAAAGTCTCATTCATAGCTTCAACATTTTCGAATTGAGACTATCCATCTGTATGAGATCCATCAAGGAGTTTCTTCACGAGATCTCCGTGGAGAGCCTTGTAGAGAAGGAATCAATGCGTTATTGTCCTGCGGATCTCCTTGAAGTTTTTGGGTTGTTTGATTTTCTTGGTTTCCTTGAATGTTGTCATTGTTGTTCGACATGGTTCATGCAACAAGGAAAGTTAAGCTAAAATAGAATGGATTATTAAATTTTCGGTAACGGGACCAATTTGTTTAACCAAAAAAAAACATTTTGATCAAACCTATAATTTAGAAGAACATGGTTTACTAATAATCGAAATAAGGTATAAAAGAAAGTAATTTGACTGATATAATGTAACCAGAGGAAAAACAAGTAAACCAAAGTATATTTGTAATGATCCGGCTTGTCATTTTTAGAATTTTAGTCCCGATCCCCTATTGACTACTTCCTTTAAGTTCATTTCTGCTGTTTTGATTTGTCGGGACGTTCAGTGTTGTCTTTCGAAGAGTTTTGGGACACTTAGTCCCTAAATGAGAGCTTAAGCGTTGGAAAGTGGTAAGTAATCAAAACAGTGTGAAGACGGCCTTGAAATGGAAATTTGATGGTTCTGTTAGCTCCGTTAGGTGATTTCGGGGTTGGGAGCGTATTCGAAATACTTTTTGGAAGTCCGTAGCTCATTTAGGCTTGAAATACCGAAGTTTGAATTTTTGAAGTTTCCTGTCCGATAGTGCATTTTTGATCCACGGTCGAAATGGAATTTCGGAAGTTACAGTAGCTCAGTCATGTAATTTGGGAAGCGTGTGCAAAATTTCAGATCATTCATACGTATTTTGGTTGGGTTTTTGATCGAAAGAGTATCTTGAAGAAAATTGGAGTTCTTAGGCTTAGATCTTTAATTAATTTTGGGTTTTTGTGTTGTTTTAGGAGTTTTATGGATTGGTACAAGTTTGGATGGGGTATTAGATGATGTTGGTGCCTTGGGTTGAGGTTCCGGGGGCCTCGGGGTGATTTCAGATGGTCGAAGAAGGTTTTTGGAGTGGAAGGGTTGCTGACATTTTTGGTATTTGTCATAACCACACCTGCTATTTGGGTTCCGCAGGTGCGGAGCCGCAGAAGCGTCCTGGCCATCGCAGGAGCGGACGTTGGTGCTCCCTCAGCTTTTCGCAGTTGCAGAAGATTTACCGCAGATGTGGTTTCGCACCTGTGAGATTATCATCGCAGATGCGGTCCCTGGGCTGATTAATTAAATCCACAGAAGCGGCTTATGTTCCACAGAAGATAAAACCACTGGACTGAAATATGAAATTCAAGGGTTTAGTATCAAAAGTTAGAAAAATCAAATTGGATCTCGGGAGAGGGCAATTTTGAGAGGGTTTGAAGAGGAGATCATTAGGTAATGTTTCCTTAATCCTTTTTAGTTATATTCCATCAATCTATAGTTAATTTTATCATTTAAATTCGAATTGGGGAATTAAAAATTGAGAAAAATTAGAAGAAACTTCATAGACCAAACTATTGGGTTTTGAGTGGGTGTTTGATCTCCAATTTGAGAGAGTTTTATGTGGTTCGAACCATGAGAGTACTAGGATTCTGAAAATGTAAAATTTATCTGATTCCAAGACGTTGGTCTGAGGGGCATTTTTGTTTTTTTATCTAATATTGTGCCTTAGCTTTTAATTAAATAGTAAAATCAATTGCTTGTGATACTATTTATGATATGTAATTGAAATGAATAGATTTGGGCTATTTGGAGTACGATACTCAGGGCAAAGGCGTGGTTTTTAGTTGCTTTTTATGCTGGTACAAGGCAAGTGGCTTACCTAACCTTGTATGAGAGACCTTTCCCCTTAAGACATGATATGTGATATTTGAATGCCTCATACGTGAGGTGACGAACGCGTATTTGAGCTAATTGTTGAAAATCCGTTTTTACTTGAAGTATTTCAATTGAGTTTTGTTGCTTACCAATTTATTCTAATTGTAAGCTTTACCTGTGTTAGTCTAGAGAATCATGTTTAGTTGACTTACTTGCCTATTTGCTTGAACTGTCTTGTTTGTACTCCGTGAAGCATGTTAGGTTAGAATTTACTATTACTTGTTCTGAGTTTGACATTTATCTTGATGTTTGATCTGTTATTGTGTGTTTTAAATTGGGGAGTACGGGACGACATCCTGGGAGATCCCGTGCACGTGATATGTTCTGGACTGACAGTGCAGGATATCAAGAGATCCCTGGCACATGTATATATAAGTATTGACGATACCAGAAGATCCTCGGGATACTAAGAGATCCCTCATGTATAAGATGAGGATACCAAGAGATCTCTTGGATACAAGAGACCCCTCACGTATATTATAAGGATACCAAGAGATCCTCGGGATACCAAGAGATCCCTGGATATTATTTCCTGGTGTGAGCAATATCCATTATATAGTTTTGTTTCTCTTTTCTATTACTGCTTTCCTTGTTTACCCTATTTAAATTCTCGCTGTAGACTTGATTTATATTGTTTTCCTTATCCTATCATTTATTATGTTTTATCTCAGTAAGGCCCTGACCTTCCTCGTCACTACCCGATCGAGGTTAGGCTTGTCACTTACTGAGTACTGCTGTGGTGTACTCATGCCCATTCTACACATGTTTTTCATGTTCATATCCAGGTAGCTCCACCCAGGCGTATCACTCTCGAGGCGGAGAGATCTAGTTGAGCCTTTGAGGTATTTCTGCCAGGTCCACAGACCAGGAGTCTCTATCTTATTCCAACTTTTGTAGATAGTCTTTCCTTTCCTTAAGTTGTTTAGACATTTTGGAGTTAGAGCAATGTATTACTCTTCTATTAGCCTGTGTTTTCTGTGAGTTTCTGGGTTTCGGGATGTTGTTATAGATTTTTCTGTAACGATTGAGTTGTATATGTCGAGCGCCACTTATATACCGTTTTTGTTATAGTTTTTCAAGCTTAATTATTTATTTTTCGCAAGTTTAATTTATTTTTCCTCATCATTAGGCTTACCTAGTCGTAGGAACTAGGTGCCGTCACGACATGTTCATGGTGGGTAAACCGGGGTCGTGACAAGTTGATATCAGAGCTCTAGGTTCATAGGAGTCCCTTGACAAATGCCGGTTTATTAGAGTCTCGCTGATCGGTACGGTGTCTGTGCTTATCTACGAGAGGCTATGTAACTATTTTGGAAAAATCTTCACTTCATTTGATTTCCTTGTCATATGATATTTTTGACATCAATTCTAAGCTTCTTTTTCTATTCTCTCAAAGATGGTGACGATATATGCTACTCGGGATGATCAGGTACCCGCACCCCTTACTGCATATGTCAGAGGCCGGGCTGGGGTAGAGGCCGTAGATGCGCACGTGGTGCAGCCAAAGCACCTGCCCGAGCTGCCGATGAGGTACCGCAAGTAGATCCAGCCGGAGTTCAGGAACCCTGACACGCCTATAGCTACTGCTACTCCAGCCCTGTTGGCCCAAGTTCAGTTGAAGTTTTGAAGATTGACAAATGAACTCAGTGATGGACCTGGTCCATATGGCGTGACACGGTATATATCAACCATTTCATATGAGATGCACGTGAGGAAGATATGTCTTAAAGATATGGAAGCAATATCTTCTGAACAAATCAAAAAGATTGCATTTGGGATAAGGAGAACAATCTCCTTATGAGGAGAGAATACAATCCTAATCTAGGATAAGGGCTGAAGTTTGTATTGGCCAAGGACTCAATATCGTCTAAGGATATGCAATGGAGTCTCAATCAAACTCTAATTATTAGATCAATAAATAACTGAGTTTGTTCTCTTTTACAGGTATTGCACATACGAATAACTAAGACATAATTGAGCAAAAGATCAAGTCTTTTTTGCAAGCAATATAAGTGAGCTATAAGTGTGCATGCCTGAAGCTATTTGAATGATATTGAAGAACCAGTTCTATTGTGTTTATTCTTATTCCAGTTCAATTGTAGTAGGTGTTTCTACTTGTACCTTTCAGCTTCTTTAGAAGCAACTGTATTAGGTACTTTGAGTATTCAATTGAAAGTGTCGCAACAGTTGAGGCTGTGTGCCACACTGGGATTAGAGTTAATCCTTAGGTTTACGAAGAGTTTTACTAAATCTGTTTTGGCTCAGTGATTTTAGTGGAAGTTTGGTAAAATCCTACTGAATAGTAGGTCGTGGTTTTTTCACCTTTTGAGCCAGGTGTTTTCCACGTAAAAATCTCCGTGTTCTTTATTTCAAGTATTTATTATTCCGAAGCTGCAATACTTAGAACACTTAGAAGAACTAGGTTCTTCTAAAGTGAAAATTGGGTACAACATAAATCACTCCCTCTTGTGTGGTATCGACGTTTATATCATTAATTGGTATCCGAGCGGGTTATCCTTGAAGAGGTTAACACCTTAAGAAAGATCAACATGAGTGCACCACCTAAAAATTGGGAAGGGCAATCCACTGCTAAGCCTCCACTTTTCAGTGGTCTCTACTACTCCTGGTGGAAGAATATAACAAGAGACCACATCATGGGAGAAGATCATGAGCTTTGAGACATTATCACTGATGGTCCTTCATCCACAACAAAGAAGACTGTTGAAGGGTTGGATGTTACAAAGACAAGAGCTGATTGCACTGATGAAAACTTAAAAAAGTGGGAAAAGACTGCTAAGGCCAAGAAGTGGCTAGTATGTGGACTTGGTCCAGAAGAGTACAATAAGATCCAAAGCTATAATACTTCCAAGGAAATTTGGGACAACTTACAAGTGGCCCATGAAGTAACACCTCAAATGACTAGGTCAAGAGGAACACTGCTGTACTCTCAATATGAGAAATTTAGTGTGAAGGATGGAGAAACCATCCAAAGATGTATACTAGGTTCACTGTACTGACAAATGAACTTGAGTCTCTTGGAAGGATTATCCCAAAAGAAGACAAGGTTGAGAAGATCTTAACTAGAGTTCTGCCAATCTCCTGGGAAAGCAAAATCATAGCTATTTAGGAATCCAAGAATACTGCTACCCTAAAATTGGATGAACTGATTGAAAATCTTACTGCCTATGAACTGAGAAGGCAGACTATGAAGATGGATGCTCCGAAGAAAGAAAGAAGTATGGCTCTCAGAATCTCAGAAGGATCAGATCTTGAAGATGATGAAATGGCTATGATAATCAAAGATTTCAAAAAGTATCTTATGAGAGGAAATGGTCCTTAAAGAGGAACAACCTTCAACAGAGCTCGGGCTCCATAGAAACATACAAATGATGGTTTCTATAAATGTGGTAAGATAGACCACATGATCAAGAAGTGCCCTCAATGGGAGATTGAGTGGAAGAAAGAAAGAGCTGAACAAAGAAATATGAAGAAGAAACAGGTTCAACCAAGAAGGAACAAAGTTTCAACTAAAGCTATGGTTGCTGCATGGGGAGAAACCTCAGATGAGGACTCAAAAGATTAAGCTAAAGATGAGAAAGCTCGTATGGCCATCGGAGAATCAGAGGATGAACAGGAGGTCCAAGTGAAGGGGAGTAGCCAAATATGGTACATGGATAGTGGCTGCTCAAAATATATGACTGGGAACAAACACCAGTTCCTTTCACTTGAGAACCTAAAAAGAGGTAATGTCTCCTTTGGAAATGGAAAGAAAGGTGAGATCATTAGGATTGGAAAGGTAGGAAAGATAAACTCTCATTCCATTGAGAATGCCTATTTTATAGATGGCTTGAAATATAGCCTGATATATGTGTCACAACTGTATGACAAGGTAATTTTGTAGCTTTTACTTCTACCAAATGCTTTGTGAGTAACCTTAGTACTGACTAGATTGTTTTGCAGGGAAAGCGAGTTAACAATATTTACATTGTAGATTTCTCAACTCTCTCTGAAAATGAACTCACTTGCTTAAGTGCGTTAATTAATGATTCCCTACTTTGGCACAAAAGACTTGGTCATGCTAGTCTAAATCAATTGAACAAATTAGTCTCAAAAGACTTGGTGATAGAGTTACCTAATATCAAGTTTAATAAAGTTAAAGTTTGTGAGGCATGTGCAACGGGAAGCAGGTAAGGTCATCCTTAAAACCCAAGAAGTTGATAAGTACGTCCAAGACGTTGGAACTGGTTCATATGGATCTCTGTGGTCCAATGAGAACCATGAGCAGAGGTGGAAAGAGATATGTAATGGTTCTTGTTGATGATTATTCTAAATTTACCTGGGTGCTGTTAATAACCTCTAAAGATGAAACATTTGAGATGTTTACTACTTTTTTTTTAGAAAAACCCAGAAACAGTTAGGAAATCAACTTGCATCCCATTAAGTCTGATCATGGAACTGAATTTGAAAATGCAAAGTTTGGTGAATTTTGTGATGAAAATAGAATAGATAATAATTTCTCTGCTCCTAGGACCCCTAAGCAAAATCGGGTAGTTGAAAGGAAGAACATGACCCTTGAGGATATGGAAATGACCATGCTTCTTTCCAGTAAACTACCTTACAGATTCTGGGCAGAGGCTATAATCACTATATACTACATAATCAATAGATGCATGACTAGACCTCTTGTAGAGAAAACTCCCTATGAGTTACTTAAAGTGAGAAAACCAAACATATCCCATCATAGAACTTTTGGTTGCAATTGATATGTGCACAATAATGGCAAAGACTCCCTAGGTAAGTTTGATCCCTGAAGTGATGAGGGAGTATTCTTGGAATATTCTTCACATAGAAAAGCATATGAAATATTTAATAAAAGAACTCTATGTGTGGAAGAAAGTGTACATGTTGTATTTGATGAATCTAACATTCTTTCTGAGAGACAGGAACATGAAGATGAAGTCATTGGACTAGTGAAACAATTGAATGAAGCCACATCACAAGTTTAAACAGCATTAAAGGAAGGAACATGTGATGGAACAGATCCTTCCACTCAGGGCAACCTGACAGGGGGAACTAATCTAACAGAAGTTGAACAAAACTCTTCGAAGGAACATGTACCTGAACCTGTTCCTCGACAACAGAACAATGAAGAAGCATCTAGCAGGAACCGGCTGGTGGGGAAATCTTACAAGTACATGAGTTCTCATCCCCTTGAGAACATCATCAATGATCCAACATCTAGAGTCAAAACTAGATCTCAACTGAAGAGTCTGTGTGCATTTGATGCCTTTCTATCCAAAATTGAACCCAAAAATGTTATTGAGGCTTTGCAGGATGCAGATTGAGTCAATGCTATGCATGATGAACTTAAGTAATTTGAGAGAAGCCAAGTTTGGCATTTGGTTCCAAGACCCAAGGACAGATCATTCATTGGGAGAAAATGGAGGAACAAACTACATGAAGATGGAACGGTTACAAGAAACAACGCAAGGCTGGTGGTTCAAGCCTACAGTCAAGAGGAAGGTATTGACTATGATGAGACATTTGCTCCAGTTGCTAGACTTGAAGCAATTAGAATCCTCATAGCCTTTGCTGCACATATGGAATTCACTCTTCATCAGATAGATGTCAAAAGTACCTTCCTAAATGGTTACCTCAAGGAAGAAGTGTTTATGAAACAACTACAAGGCCCCGGAAAAAGAAAAAAAATTCGCTAAGTAAAATAGGCATTTGGTGTGCTACATAGGCTAATTATTATATTTTGTGTGCTATTAAAATGGTGGACATCAAATAGTAAATAAGTTTACAAGTCATGTGGTAAGTAATTTGGAGTCCAAGGAAGGCCTAAGTCCAAGGACAAATTGGGAAATTCCATAATAGACTAAAGTTGTGAATGAGTATATACAAGACCTCACTCTGAACAATCATATCTCCAGTTATATAAGGGGTTATGTGAAGAATAACCATTAAATTAAAGCCCTTTGATTCTAGTTTTCAACGCAATAAACTGTTTATCATTTGGAGGTGTATACAGGAAGTTATGACTATTTTACTGGGCATGTGTCACTGGCGCGCCCAGATGCGCGCCCACGCTAAAATGTGCACGCCCAAGACAGAACACTGGGCAAACTAGCGCGCCCAGATGCATGACCGCACTAGTGGAAGGCCTCTAAATACACCTAAGGACGGGAAATGATAGAATTTAAGTCATTCCTCAAGCCTAGGGCTTCCCCAACACCCCCAATTTGACCAAGGCACCCAATTGCACTACTAAAGTAAGCTTTTAAGTGTGTTTTCATGGTGATTTAACTTCTCAATCACTAGCTACAACATGATTTTGATTGGATTTCATAAGATTTCTTCAAAATCTCAAGAACACCCCAAAGTTGTATTTTAATATTTGGTCTACAAGAGGTAATCCTACACCTTAGTTATACATATATGGGGTTATTATGAAAATATGAGTATGAATTAAGTATTGTAACTCATGGGATGAGGATTGAAAGCCATAGGTGCCTAACCTAGGTTGTATGGTGTTGAAGAGATTGTGAGATGGGTTATTGGGGTATGACTCTTGGGTGTAATAGTATTATGTATACATGCATGTAAAAATTAGGTTTGTGAGAAGATTGATGAATATAAATAAATAAAGATGGGGTTGGGGAATGAACGAAGTCTTGTAAAAGAGATTAAAAATCAAGGTGCTCAACTAGCGTTTGATAAAATTCCCAAATGAGCTGAAACCATGAATACCTTCCTAATTTGTGTTTAATATTTCTATGTTTCAAGTAGATTGAGATTGCTAGAATTTCCGATACATCGTAGTAACTTAAGAAAAGCTTAAACGAGGTATGTATGGCTAAAACCCCTTCTTTAAGAAATTTAGCTCTATCGATGCTTGTGTAAATGTGGTAAGACTAAACTTTGGATTCTTGCTTTGATTGATACTTTACATGAATTGATGTTGTGAACCTATATTTGTGAAATATGCATTCCAATATGATAGATGTGCTATTCTTGATAACTTGAAAAGGTGAAAGGAATGCGAATTATGTATTTAAATGCTTAGACAATAAATTGAGATTGAAGAATGTGAATTATATGCTAAATTACCTTGATTTCAAGTCAAGTTTAAATTGTGATTATTGTGCCGAATCATGAGAATTCCTCTCTATGCTTATAACTCGAATTTATCTTGTGTATTGACATCTTAAATTGACTGGCTTGTTGTTGAAATTGATACTGAAGTGAAATATTTAGAAATGATGTGAAATATGGGAAAGAAGAGATTAAGTTATAAAATGTGTCCTAGTGCAAAGTATGATGTAATAATTGTGGCCCCAAGTGCCTATTAGTTGATATATGTGAAATAAAAATTGGAATGAGATGATTAATGAGAAAGGAACAACACCTAGGTAAGGCGACCTAGCCGATCAGGCCATGATCAGACAACATGCCACACACATGGTGGTATTGTACTGATATTGAAATCCAGAAATTGAGAATGAGATTGTGATTGAGGTACATATCTCAAATGAGGCAACCTAGCCGACCGAGTTGTGATCGGACTCCGCTCAATAAATAGGTGGTATTATGAATGATGTTGAACAATATAAAGTTCCCCAAACTAAGTTATGGAAAACATGTAAAAGATTATATGGTTCGTTTAGTTGATGATGTTGTAATTGTTAAAGCTTTTGATTGAACTTTATGATTTCTTTACTCTTGTTTGATAGTTCTTTCCAATGAGAAGGTGTTTATGATTTCTTTGTTCTTGTATGATAGTTCTTTCTAACTAGATAGTATTTAGTTATACATACTAGTGCTATTCGATGGCACTAATGTCCCTTTTGCTGGGGGCTCTACGTCTTTAAATGGATGTATGTATTTCTATTGCAGGCAGTGTTGGTCGCAGCTAGTACCGCATCATCCTTCCAGCTGACTTGGTGAGCCCCACTTCGTTTTGGGGATTTGTTTGATATATTTATCTTGTACGTTGTATTTGAGATATAGACGAAGCCATATTACTGGCATTTTCATATTATATTACTCTTCAGTCATGTTTAGAGGCTCCATAGACAGGTTGTGGGTAGTGTCGGGTGTTGTAATTTAAATAGAAATATTGCTATTTGGCAAAGATTTATGAAACTTGTAATATTTTGATAATTATGATTTACGTTGCTAATGGAAGTTATTAATGAAATACTTACTAAATCTGATTAAAGGGGTCCATTTCCTATTTAATCATGGAGTTATTTGGGTAGAATGAAACTAACATGCTTGCTCAGTCAGGTTTACTTGGTTGAGCGCCGGTCGCGCCCCTCGAATTTTGGGGCATGACAACAACCTCCTGGATTTGAAAGCAAGGAGTGTACTAAACATGTGTACTAGCTAGATAAGGCTCTATTCGGTCTCACACAGGCCCCAAGAGCTTGGTATGAAAGATTGTCAAAATTCCTATTAGAGCATGGGTACAAAAAAGGTAAAATTGATAGCACTTTGTTCCTATGGGAAAAAGATAAAGATCTTCTTGTTGTACAAATATATGTTAATGACATAATATTTGGGGCCACTATATATAGGTTGAGTAAGGACTTTAAAAGACTAATGGGAAGTGAGTTTAAAATGAGTATGATGGGTGAACTCAACTTCTTCTTAGGTTTGCAGATCAAACAAAGTCCAAATGGAACTATGATCCATGAGCATAAGTACACAAAAGAACTAATCAAAAAGTTTAAAATGGAAAAATCCAAAGAAATAGATATTTCTATTGCTACTGCCACTAAGCTAGATATTGATGAACCTGGTTCATCAGTTAATCAGAAGCTGTATAAGGGTATGATTGGTTCACTCTTGTATCTTACGACCAACAAACTTGACATTATTTTCAGTGTAGGGCTTTGTGCTCGTTTCCAGGAAAATCCAAAGGAGTCACACTTGACAGCTGTCAAAAGGATATTGGTTTATTTGAAAGGCACCACTGATTTGTGTCTTTGATATCCCAAAGGTAGTAATTTTTACTTAATTGGATATGTTGATGCTGATTATGCAGGTTTTCTAGTTGATAGGAATAGCACCTTAGGTATGGCACACTTCCTGTGTTCTTGTCTTGTATCATGGGCTACCAAAAAGCAGAATTCAGTAGCTCTCTTTACTGCCGAAGCTGAATATGTTGCTGTTGCTTCATGTTGTGCTCAATTGCTGTGGATTAAGCAACAACTAGTAGATTTTGGAATTGAAGTGGGGTGCATACCAATATTCTGTGATAACACTAGTGCTATAAGTATGACAAAGAACCTTGTTCATCATAAAATGACTAAGCATATAGATATTAGAACCACTTCTTAAGAGATAACTATGAGAAAGGGTTAATCTCCATAGAATTTTGTGCTACTGACAAATAAATAGATGACATCTTCACTAAGGCACTAAGTAGAGAAAATTTTAATAGGAACATGTTGGAATTAGGGATGATTAAGATCACCTAAAAGGTCCAGTTCAGAATGCACATCGAAAAAAAATTGAAAAAGGATTTTTTTGGGTTAGGAGTTCTTAATTTATGTAAATAAATAGATTAATTCTTACTGAGTCTCATATTTTAACTAGTATACTCATGTGACATGTGTTTATATGTTGATCTCTTACAAAGTTTTCTATTTTGACATTTGAGGCATAATCAAGAGAAGTTCTACTTGAAGAACCTGGTTCATCAATATATGCTCATGAGAAAGTTGAGGTATGTTTCTATACTTTGCACAATTAGAAAGATAAAAGTATCAATCATGAGCAAAAGTCCTAGTTATACCAAACGTCCAAAATTTTTATCTATTGAGCATTTTAACTAGTTTCATTAACCTAGGAGTCTAACTATAACAGGTCTTTTCCCTAAAAACTAGCAATTTCCATTAATCAATCAGGAGAACGGAATTATATCTTGATTAGACTCCTAATTGACCTCTGAAAAGGCTGCCATTACTACCCTAATCATGACCTCTCTTTAGAAACACCCTAAATCACTCATAACCGTCACTCTAATTCCCAAACTTCTGATTATTTGCCTTCTTCTCCAAAAATCCCCAAAATTTTCAGAAATTTTCCGCAATGACTAATCCTCAAGATAATCCTGAAACTCCCCCACCAGTCTCCCCCAATACCTCATCTTCAACTCCTCCTAGTGATCCCCCAAAACCCAGATTTTGTTGCCGCAAAATGTTAGCTAGAAAAATAGTTGCAACTGGTCCTTTGAGAAAAGTGTTGAACGAAAATTATGGGCTAGTCAAAGGAAGGAAGTTACAACCAAAGAAAGCGACTCAAGCTCTGAATCTGAGAAATTCATCTCTGCCAGTGAAGGAGAAGAGCCTGGGTTTTCTGACAATGACAAGAGTCAAGAAATCCAGGAGAGGTAAATACTTTTTATTGTTTTCTGATGTATTAGAAATGGATGATAATAGGTTTGTTCTGGTAAGGCCTATCAAAAATGTTGAAAGGGCGGAATCTAGTAATAGGAGAAAGAAAAAGAAACGGAAGGTTTTAGCTATATGTGGTAGTAGAGAAGAGGGAGGCATTAAGTCAGGGGTGGGTCAGGTGAAGCTGCTGAGGGACTTGTTAATTTTAGTGAACAACCAGATGAACCTGGTTCAATTATTTTTATGGAGGAGACATGCAGATATGCTAAAGAAAGTTGACGCAAATTATGATCCAAATAAATGCAATGCCTCCTCACAAAGGAATCATGTTGCGTCCAAACAAACTAAGAATAACAAAGTTTCATCACCTAAGTCTGCTGTACCTAGGGGTAGAGCCACAAGAAGTAAGGCGAGGCAAAGTGAAACAGAACTGCAAAAGGCACAAGAGGAGAGTAAGTAAAAGAAGAAATAAAAGGTAAAAGCAAAAATGATTGAAAGTTCTGCGGCTGATGTAGAAGAGGAAGAGGAAGAGGAAGAGGAAGAGGAAGAGGAAGAGGAAGAGGAAGAGATGGAACTGGTCCATCAAGAGAGAGGTACAAATGAGGAAGTTCCCACTGCCAAATCAAAGAAAACCAGGTCTTCTGCAAGGAAGCCTTCCAAGTTTGTACCTGCTGAATCCTCTCTAGCTAAAAGAACTAGGTAAGCTGCAAAGGGAAAACAAGTACAAGTTGAGGAAGAAGAGGTGAAAAGTGGAGTAGAGAAGAAGGAGAAGAAGAGTTAGAGTAGGAACAAGATAGGTTTGCCAATTTTGGCAAAAGAAAAAATTCTGAAGGGTAGATTGCTCAAAGACCCGGAGGAGCCAGGCGTGGTAAGATTGTTGGCTTCACTAGAGGCACAAGGATAGAAGGACATGGTCCTTGAGATGGATGGAAGATTGGCCAGTAAAGAACTTGTTAAATTCATGGCTAATAGGACCGTGAAGAATGGGTTGGTAATCAGTATAGTGAAGGGGGAGAAGGTGAAAGTTTGATGCACCTAAGTTGGGCAGAATCTTGAACATTCCAAGTGAGGGATATGATGATTACACAAGGCAAAGGTGGCCTTGTCTGGATGGTCTGCCTACTGAACTTCAAATCACTAGGAACTTTAGTGACACTACAGATGCTGGGAGGTGCCTGAAGCAAGGGCTGTTGAAAAGAGTGAGATAAGACTAGAGAATAATGCATGCTATCTAGACAGGAGAGGAGGAATACAAAAAAATACATGGACCCGGTCCTCATGCAATACTTGCTGGAAGGAAAGCAGATTAACTGGCCTGCTTTTATTGTTAAGCTGTTAGACATGGTGCTCAATGGTTTAAAGGCTCATGCCATCCTTTATGGGTTTATTCTGATAGTTGTGCTGGACAAGCTGAACGTTCCCTTGAATAAATGGGAAATGACTTCTAGCAAAGAGCACTTTGGCATCAAGACTCTTCAGGCCTGTGATTATCTCCTCAGTGTAGGCCCTCTTGAACCTAGTTCATTAGTGAAGACTCTAGTAAATAGCAAGGTCAGAGCCTTGGTTCAGGAGGTAGGGACAAAGGATGCTGAGATTGCAAGGCTTCAAGCTCGAGTAGTTGAACTAGAAGAATAGAGGAATGGGTTAAGATCTGAACTTGCAAAAGAAAAGGAAAAGAGTGAAGGGATGGTCCAAACTATGCTTAATCTGCTATAAACCCAACCCTCTAGCTCCTCAAAGCCTTAGGTTTTCTTGTCCTATTGTGCACCAGTCTAGAAAAGCCACCAATGACCTAGATTCGGGACTTTTTTTGGTTTTTGCTCATGGTTGGTAGTTTTTTATTCTTTCTTTTTGTGTACTGTCATGTAGAAGCACCGCTTATCAATGAAAATGCGCATTTCTCTTACTTTATGATAATTCGGATCGTTCTAGTTATTTTTGTCAAGTTGATTTTTGATTAACTAAAGCATGCTTTCACTTGTAGTTACCCCAATGGCTAGGGGTAATAATTATTATTCTGGGATTCACATTATTTATGCAACTTCTCGATGATGCCAAAAGGGGAAAGATATTGTGCTTAAACTCTAGTATCTAAACAATGATGTTATGATCTAATTAAATCTGTCCCTTAATAATAAGTTAAAGTTTTAAGTGTTGATATTTCAACTTAGTTCCCCAGGTTATATGCTCAATAAAAGCACAGAGTTTGTCATCATCAAAAAGGGGGAATTTGTTGGTCCAAGTTCAGTTGAAGTTTTAAAGATTGACAAATGAACTCATTGATGGACCTGGTCCATCTGGTGTGACACAGTATATATCAATCATTGCATATGACATGCACGTGAGGAAGATATGTCTTAAAGATCTGGCAGCAATATCTTCAGAACAAATCAAAAAGATTGCATTTGGGATAAGGAGAACAGTCTCCTTATGAAGAGAGAACACAATTCTAATCGAGGATAATGGTTGGAGTTTATATTGGCCAAGGACTCAATATCGTCTAAGGATAAGTAATGGAGTATTAACCAAACTCTAATAATCACTGAGTTTGTTCTCTTTTACAGGTATTGCACATATGCAGAAGTAAAACATAATTGATAGCAAAAGAGAAAGTGTGTTTTGCAAGCAATATATGTGAGAGCACGCCTGAAGCTACTTGAACGAGATAGAGGAACCGCTTCCATTGTGTTTATTCTTATTTTAGTTCAATTGTAGTAGATGTTTCTATTTGTATCTTTCATCTTATTTAGAAGAAATTGTATTAGATACTTTGAGTATTTAAGTTAGATTTAACTTGAAAGTGTTGCAACAGTTGAGGCTGTGTGCCACACTGGGATTAGAGTTAATCCTTAAGTTAACAAGAGTTTTTGTAAATTATATTTTGGCTCAGTGATTTTAGTGGAAGTTTGGGAAAATCCTGCTGAGTAGTAGGTCATGGTTTTTTCACCTTTTGAACTAGGTGTTTTCCACGTAAAAATCTTTGTGTTCTTTATTTTAAGTATTTATTACTTCGCAAACTGCACTAGTTAGAACACTTAGAAGAACCAGGTTCTTCTAAAGAAAAAATTGGGTACCACACAAATCATCCCCCCTCTTGTGTGGTATCGACGTTTTTACCATCAAGCCCTTCATGAGATTTTAGCACAATTTATGAGTATATACACCACATTGGCTCAGGCAGGATTTTTTCCCCTTGCTGTAGCCATATCCCAGGTCAGATGGGGAAGCACAGACTCCCACTGCCTGCTCTCCTGAGCAGCGAGTACGTGTTGAGCAAGTCCCAGAAATCATTCCTGTACAACCTACAGTACTAGTTCAGCCCAAGGATGTGGCAGTTGATTCTGAGGATGAACAACGAAGGCTTGAGAGATTCAAGAAGTATGATCCATTGTTTTTTGGTGGATTAACATCAGATGATGCCTTGGGATTTTTGGAGGAGTGCCATCGTATTCTTTGCACTACGGGTATAGCCGGAGACATCAAGGTTTCCTTTAGTGTCTTTCAGCTTCGGGGAGACGCCAATGATTGGTGGCACACTTATGAGATAGACAGTCTAGTTGAGGCTACTTCACTGACTTGGACCTAGTTCCCAGATATGTTCATGAGAGAGTTTGTCCCTCTGAGACTCAGGGACGCATGGCACACAGAGTTTGAGCATTTGAGCCAGGGTTTTATGACCATTTCAGAGTATGCTATTCGTTATACCAGATTGGCTGGGCATGCACCAACCTTGATTGCTACTGTCCGCGAGATTGTTCGCCGGTTCATTGAGGGTCTTATTCCACTCATCAGGTCTAGCATGGCTCGAGAGTTAGAGATTTACATTCCATATCAGCAGGTTGTGAGCATTGCTAGGAAGATCGAGGGTATTCTCTCTAGGGAGCAAGAGGCGAGAGAGGCCAAGAGGTTTTGAGAGTTAGGACATTACTCTGGTGCCCGTACCCTAGAAGTAGGTTGTCATAGTAGGGGTTATATGGGTGGCCAAATTCATTCAGCTCTTCCATCATCCAGTAGTGCTCCTGCTCCTTCTAGACCTCAGGAGCCTTACTATGCACCTCCTATTTCTAGCATGCCTCCTGTGCGGGGTGCTCTCAGTGGTCAACCCATCAGACCTGGCTCGAGCCAGTCACAACCACCGATCCCTCCCAGAGCTTGTTTTGAGTGTGGTGACCTTTGCCATGTAGTGAGAGATTGACCTAGACTTGGGAGGAGTGTACCTCCACATACTTCTCAACCACAACGTGCTCAACAGAGTTCTCAGGCCATGATCACAGCTCTAGCTACTACCCCATCTTCTCAACCAACTAGGGGCGGAGGTTGGGGAGTTAGAGGTCTCCCTCAAGGGGGAGGCCAGGTCAGATATTATGCCATTCATGCTTGTACCAAGGCTATTGCCTCTAATTCTAACATTACATATATTATACTGGTTTTTCATAGAGATGCATCGGTTCTATTCTATCCAGTATCCACTTATTCTTATGTATCTTCTTATTTTTCTTTGCATTTGGGAGTAGCCAGAGATTCTTTGAGTTCTCCTATATATGTTTCTACTATTGTAGGAGATTCTCTTATTGTGGACCGCATTTATCGATCGTGTTTTGTTACTATTCATGGTTTTGAGACCCGAGCAGATTTATTGTTACTCAATATAGTGGATTTTGATATTATCTTGGGCATCGACTGGTTGTCGTCCCATTATACTAATCTTGATTGTCACGCCAAGACCATGACGCTGGCTATGCCAGGTATTCCGTGTATTGAGTGGAATGGTAATTTAGATCACACTCCCGGTAGAGTTATCTCTTTCCTTAAAGCTCAACATCTGGTTGAGAAGGGGTGTGACGCGTATTTAGCTTATGTGAGAGATATGAGTATTGATACCCCTTTTGTTGATTCAGTTACAAGATTATCTCGATGTGTTTTCAGCTGATCATTCGGGCATGGCGCCCGATAGAGATATTGATTTTGGCATTGATTTGTTGCCGGACACTCAACCCATTTCTACTCCTCCGTACCGTATGGCTCCTCCTAAGTTGAAGGAGTTTATGGATCAATTAGATAAATTTCTTGATAAGGGTTTCATTCGACCTAGTGTTTCGCCGTGGGGTGCTCATGTCTTGTTTTTGAAGAAAATGGATGGTTCTATGCGTATGTGCATCGATTATCGTCAGTTGAACAAGGTTACAACGAAAAATCATTATCCCTTGCCGCGTATTGACGATCTATTTGACAAGCTTCAGGGCTCACATTTGTTTTCTAAGATTAATTTGTCAAGTTACCATCAGTTAAAGATTCGGGAGCCAGATATCCCGAAGACTGCCTTTAGGATTTCGTATGGTCATTACGAGTTCCTTGTTATATCATTTGGGCTAACCAATGCCCCAATAACTTTTATGCATTTGATGCACAATGTGTTTAGGCCATATCACGATTCGTTCATCATTGTTTTCATAGATGATATTCTTGTATACTCCGGGAATCGGGAAGATCATATGTAGTACCTGAGGACCGTCTTCAGACCCTGAGAGAGAAGAAGTTATATGCAAAGTTCTCAAAATGTGAGTTTTGGTTGGATTCTGTGGCATTCTTAGGCCACGTGGCATCGAGTGAGGGCATTCGGGTGGATCCAAAGAAGGTGGAGGCCATGCAGAGTTGGCCCAGGCCCTCTTCAGTTACAGAGATTCATAGTTTCCTTGGCTTGGCAGGTTACTACAGTCGTTTTGTGGAGGAATTTTCATCGATTGCAGCCCCTATGACTAGATTGACCTGGAAGGGTGATCCGTTTCAGTGGACAGAGGAGTGTGAGGCGAGATTTCAGAATCTCAAAATAGCTTTGACTACAGTCTCAATTTTTATATTGCCTACCGGTTCGGTGTCTTATACAGTTTATTGTGATGCCTTACGGCTTGGCCTTGGAACGGTGTTGATGAAGGACGGTAGGGTGATTGCCTACGCGTCCAAACATTTGAAAAAACATGAGAATAATTACACTGTCCACGACCTTGATTTAGCTGCCATTGTTCATGCCTTGAAGATCTAGCATGATTAATTGTATGGCGTGCCTTGTGAGATTTATACTGACCATCAGAGTTTACAGTACTTATTAAAGTAAAAGGATCTAAATTTGAGCCAAAGGAGGTGGTTAGAGTTGCTGAAGTATTATGATATTACTATTCTATATCACACGGGCAGGCCAATGTGGTGGCAGATTCCTTGAGTCGCCGAGCAGAGAGTTTGGCATATCTACCAGAATCAAAGAGGCCTATGGTGGTGGATGTTTAGGCCTTAGCCAGCCAGTTCGTGAGATTGGATCTTTCGGAGCCCAGTTGGGTTCTTGCTTGTGTGGTTTCTCAGTCTTCCTTATTCGACTGTATCAGGGAGCGGCAATATGATGACCCTCATTTACTAGTCCTCAAGGACATTGTTCAGCGTGGCGATGCTAGAGATGTAACCATTGGAGATGATGGGGCATTGAGGATGCAGGGTTGGATTTGTATGCCCAATGTTGATGGGAAGTGGAAGTTAATTTTAGTAGAGGCCCATAGATTGCGGTATTCCATCCATTTTGGTGCTGCGAAGATGTATCAAGATTTGAGGCATCACTATTGGTGGAGGCGGATGAAGAAGGATATAGTTGGATATGTATCTAGATAACTTAACTGTCAGCAGGTGAAGTATGAGAACTAGAGACCGGGTGGTTTGCTTCAATAGATAGAGATTCCGGAGTGGAAATGGGAGAGGATCACCATGGATTTTGTAGTTGGTCTCCCTCAGACTGCGAAGAAGTTCGATTCCATTTGGGTGATTGTGGATCGGCTGACCAAGTCCGCTCACTTTATCCCTATGTGTACTACTTATTCATTGGAGCGGTTGGCAGAGATTTATATCAGGGAGATCGTTTGTCTGCATGGTATTCTAGTTTCTATTATTTCAGATAGAGGTACTCAGTTTACATCACGGTTCTGGAGGGCCGTTCAATAGGAGTTGGGTACTTGGGTGGAGTTGAGCACAACATTTTACCCCCCAGACAGACGGACAGTCCGAGCTCACTATTCAGATTCTTGAGGATATGCTCCGTGTGTGTGGTTGAGTTTGGAGAGTCTTGGGTCAGTTTTTTCCATTACCGGAGTTTGCTTCCAACAACAGTTATCAGTCCAGCATTTAGATGGCACCGTATGAGGCTTTATATGGTAGGAGATGCAGGTCCCCGATGGGTTGGTTTGAGCTAGGTGAGGCCAGGCTATTGGGCACAGAGTTAGTTTAGGATGTATTGGAGAAGGTCAAGGTGATTTAGGATAGACCCCATACTGCCCAGCCCATACATAAGAGTTATGTAGATTGGAAGGTTTGTGATGTTTCCTATATGGGGCAGGTTTTGCTTTGGGTTTTACCTATGAAAGGCTTCATGAGGTTTGGGGAGAAAGGGAAGTTGAGTCCAAGGTTTATTTGCCCTTTTGTGATTTTGAGGCGAGTTGGGGAGGTTTCTTACGAGCTTTCCTAACCTCCCAGTTTGGCCGGGGATCATCCGATATTTCATGTTTCAATGCTCAAGAGGCATCACAGTGATCCATCGCACATGTTAGATTTTAGTTCGTTCCAATTGGATAAGGATATATCCTATGTTGAGGAGCCTGTAGCTATATTGGACAGGCAGATCAGAAATTTGAGGTCAAAGAACATTGCTTCAGTAAAGGTTCAGTAGAGGGGTCAACCGGTCAAGGAGGAGACCTCGGATACCGAGCAGGATATGCGTAGCCGATACTCTCATTTTTTCATTACTTCAGGTATTTTCTACGCACGTCCGAGGACGAACGAATGTTTGAGTATTAGAGGATGTAATGACCCGGTCGATCGTTTTTAGAATTTATGCCCCAATCCCCTATTAGCTTCTTCCCCTAAGTTAATTTATGCTATTTTGGTTTGCCAGAACGTTCGGTGTTGGGTTTTGGAGAGTTTTGGGATACTTAATCCCTAAATAAGCGCTTAATTGTTGGAAAGTGGTCTGTAGTCACAACAGTGAGAAGACGACATCAGAATGAAAATTCGATGTTTCCGTTAGCTCCATTAGGTGATTTCGGGGTTGGGAGCGTGTTCAAAATGCTATTTGGAAATCCGTAGCTCATTTAGTCTTGAAATACCGAAGTTTGACATTTTGAAGTTTTCGTTCCGATACTGAGTTTTTTATTCGAGGGTCGGAATGGAATTTTGAAAGTTGTAGTAGCTCAGTCATGTCATTTGGGATGTGTGTGCAAAATTTCAGGTCATTCGGACGTGTTTTGGTTGGGTTTTTGATCGAAAGCGTATATTGAAGAACATTGGAGTTCTTAGGCTTAAGTATTTGATTAATTTGGGTTTCAGTGTTGTTTTAGGAGTTTTAAGGATTGGTAGAAGTTTGAATGGGGTATTAGGTGATGTTGGTGCTTTGGGTTAAAGTCACGGGGACCTTGGGATGATTTTGGATGGTCGACGGAAGGTTTTTTGAGTTGAAGGGTTGTTGAAGTTTTCTAATATCTGTCATAACCACACATGCGGTTTGAGTTCCGCACGTGCGAAGCCGCAGAAGCTTCATTGCCATCGCAGGAGTGGATGTCAGTGCTTCCTCAGCTTTCGGTAGGTGCGAAAGATTTACCTCATATGCGGTTTCGCACATGCAAGATTATCATCGCAGATGCGGCCCCTTGGATAATTAATTAAAATCGTAGAAGCGTCTTATGTTCCACAGAAGTGGGACAGCAAGTGCGGAAACCACTGGACTGAAATATGAAATTCAAGGGTTTAGTTTTAAAAGTTAGAAAAATCAAATTGGAGCTCGAGAGAGGGCGATTTTGAGAGGGTTTTGAAGAGGAGATCATTTGGTAACGTTTCCATAATCCTTTGTAGTTACATTCCATCGATACATAGTTAATTTTATCATTTAAATTCGAATTGGGGAATTAAAAATTGGGAAAATTTGTAAAAAACTTCATAGACCAAACTATTGGGTTTTAAGTAGGTGTTTGACCTCCGATATTAGAGATTTTTATATGATAAGAATCATGAGAGTACGAGGGTTCTAAAAATATAAAATTTATCCAATTCTGAGACACTGGCCTAAGGGGCGTTTTGGTCATTTTACCTAATTTCGCGCCTTAGCTGTGAATCAAATAGTAGAATCAGTTTATTGCGATGTTATTCACGATATGTAATTGAATTGAATAGATTTGGGCCATTTGGAGTCAGATACTTGTGGCAAAGGCGTGGTTTCGAGTTGATTTTTGTGCTGGTTTGAGGTAAGTGGCTTGCCTAACCTTGTGTGGGGGGCATTTCCCCTTAGAACATGATATGTGATATTTGAATCCCTCGTACGTTAGGTGACGATCGCGTATTTGAGCTAATTGTTGAAAATCCATTTTTACTTAAAATATTTCAATTGAGTTTTGTTGGTTACATCTTTATTCTAATGGTAAGCTTTACCCGTATTTGTCTACAGAAGCATATTTAGTTGACTTACTTTCCTATTTGCTTGAACTTTCTTGTTTGTACTCCACGAAGCATGTTAGGTTAGAATTTACTATTACTTGTTCTGAGTTTAGCATTTATCTTGATGTTTGAGCTGTTATTGTATGTTTTAAATTTGGGTCTACAGAACAACATCCCGGGAGACAACTGCACGTGATATGTTCTGGACTGAGAGTGCGGGATACCAAGAGATCCCTAGCACATGTATTTATAAGTATTGAGGATACAAGAGGATCTTCGGGATACCAAGAGATCCCTCCGGTATAAGATGAGGATACCAAGAGATCCCCGGCTATTATTTCCTGTTGTGAGCAATATCTATTATATTGTTTTGTTTCTGCTTTCTATTACTTCTTTCCTTATTTACCTCGTTTAGATTCTCCCTGTAGACTTTATCTATACTATTTTCCGTATCCTATCATTTATTATGTTTTATCTAAGTAGAGCCCTAACCTTCATCGTCACTACCCGACCGAGGTTAGGCTTGGCACTTACGGAGTACCGCTGTGGTGTACTCATGTCCCCTCTGCGCATGATTTTCATGTGCAGATCTAGGTATCTCCACCCAGGCGTATCACTCTCAAGGTGGAGAGATCTATCTGAGACTTCGAGGTATTTTTGCCGCGTCCACGGACCAGGAGTCTCTATCTTATTCGAGCTTTAGTAGATAGTTCCTTTCCTTCAGTTGTGTAGACATTCTGGAGTTAGAGCACTGTATTACTCTTCTATTAGCTTGTGTTTCCCGTGAGTTTCCGAGGTTTGGGACGTTGTTATAGATTTTTCCGTGACGACTGAGTTGTATATGCGGAGTGGCACTTATATACAGTTTCTCTTATAGTTGTTCAAGTTAATTATTTATTTTCCGCAAGTTTAATTTGTTTTTGTGCATCATTAGGCTTACTTAGTAGTAGGGATTAGGTGCCATCACGACATGTTCATGGTGGGTGAGCTGGGGTCGTGACAATGTTCAGATAGTGTTTTTGTGTCCTTAAAATTGATCAGTTATCTTTCTTTTATAGATACCTTGGAGATATGCGTTTTGCTATGTCATAATAAGGCTATTATTGGTAATTAAAGACATTAAAAATATTAAATGCTACGTTACATAATCATTATATTTAATACATTTCTCTAACGTTTTCCGTATTTAGCGCTCATTAGATACTGTATCTGTACTGTCATATATTGTCAGATTCATTCCCCTTGATTCTTGGACCTAATTGACTTAAAAGGCATGGGTGGTGAATCCTTTGAATAACTGCTCGTGCCTCTTCTTTTGCCTTTGCTCGTATCTGTTACAACTCGTGCCTCTTTGCCAGTTGTAACTCTTTGACCAGTCTACATGTCTTGACACGTCATCTTTATATGTAAACTTAATTTTTCCCAATATAATAGCAATGAAGCCCAACACCACCCTCACCCAAAATATCCTTTTCTCAAGTCATCCTCGATCTCAACTTCTGCAAGCCATAATTGATTCACTAGTATACCTCAAATTGGAACCACCACAACACATAACCATGTAATCAACTGATAAATAGAAGAATCCCCCACCTAGCTCAAAGCCATAGGTCAAAACACACAACTCACAATGCTCATACTCTATCACTGCCATAATACCATAGTGAGAATCAACTAGATCCCTTCATAAGCTCATGAAACACATTCATCTAGTATTTCAAATCATCTACAAATCTCGCGTTCACCCTCATAGCAGAAAAGATCACTCTGATAAGCGATCCAAACTCAAATTGCAACACATATATTTCACTGGTAAAAAAGGACTCTTAACCAACTATATAAGGATTACACAAACCTCAGAATACCCTGATGAGATAATCATGCTTAGCCTCAAACTGGTATCTCTCTAGACTTTTCCATATTCATAACTATTACACAATCACTTAACTCCCCGACTCTGAACTCATAACACAACATGAAGATCTACTCCATTCCACAACTAAACTACATGAGAGGTCCTTCAACACACCCATAGCTCGAGGCCATATACTAACTTAAGACAGAAGTCAAGCACCCAAATAGTCCTTGGTACATCTCCAACAAACTCTTCTTGTCGCATTCAAAAAATTTGAACACATCTTGCAGTCAAATCATACTCACCCATAGTCATCCAGTCACAAATCCCACCAATAAGGACACAAATGGGAATATAAGTCCCAAATGCAGGTGCTCATAAATCGGAATCTCACTGCTCAAGCTACAGTAAAAACACGTCCTCAAGACCTCCAGACTGGACGAATATCAACACACAAAAATTATATCTCGCACGTCTTCCAGGGAATCATAAGCCATCGATACACAACCGATACCGAGTTCTCCTGTGCGCACATGAATGCATGGAAGGAATTCAATGAGTTATGCTTCAAGTTAAACCTGTATTGGGCTCCAGAACCAAAATACAGGCCCAATACCATCAAGAAGTCACATGATTTTACTATTAAAAGTCTTTATATTTTCCAGCAAATAATTTTCTTTAAAAATTCTTTTTCCGGGTTAGGGACCTCGTGATTTGATTCTGAGCATATGCCTAAGTGCCATATTTTACTACGGACGCTACGGGACATTCAGATCACGGGTCTGGGTATGTTTACTAGGAATATTGACCAAAGTCAACTTTAATCAATTTTAAAGGTTTTTCTTAAGTTTTACATAAAAGCTTTCCGGAAATGCGCGCGGACTGTGAATGCAAATTGAGGTGAAACATAAGTAGGGTTTAACGCATCGGAACAAAGATTACTTCTAAAACAAGAGATGACCTTTTGGTTCATCACATTCTCCACCTCTAAGACAACCTTCCGTCCTCGAACGAACATAGAAAAGTACCTGAGTCGATGAAAATATGTGGATATCAGCTCCGTATATCAGACTCGAACTCCCAGGTCGCTGCCTCAACAGGCTGACCTCTCCACTGCACACGAATTGAAGGGAAACTCTTCGATCTGAACTAGCAAACCTTCCGGTCTAGAATAACTACCAGATCCACCTCATAGGTCAAGTTCTTGTCCAACTCGACAATGCTGAAGTCTAATAGGTAGGATGGATTCCCGTGATACTTTCGAAGCATAGACATGTGAGATACTAGATGCACACCTGATAAACCCATTGGCAATTCAAGTCTGTAGGCCACCTTTCCCACTCGATCAAGAATCTCAAAAGGACCAATGAACCTAGGGCATAGCTCGCTCTTCTTCCCAAATCTCATAACGCCCTTCATGGGTGACACCCAAAGCAACACTCGCTCTCCTATCATGAATGACACATCACAAAACTTATGGTCAACATAACTCTTTTACCCAGACTAAGCTGCATGAAGTCTATCGTGAATGATCTTAACCTTGTACAAGGAATCCTGGACTAAATCCATACCCAACAATCGAGACTCTCCCGGCGCGAACCACCTAACCGACGATCGACACCATCTACCATATAATGCCTCATAGGGAGACATCTGAATGCTCGAGTAATAACTGTTATTGTAGTCAAACTTTGCGAATGGAAAGAACTAACCCTAGAACCTCCAAAGTCAATAACACATGATTGGAGCATATCCTCCATAAGCTGAACAGTTCACTCGGACTGTTCGGCCGTTTGAGGATGGAAGGTTGTGCTCAACTCAACCCGTGTTCCTAACTCATGCTAAATTGCTCTCCAGAACTGTAAGGTAAACTACGTACCTCGATAAAAAATGATAGACACGGTCACACAATGAAACGAACAATCTCCCGGATATAGATCTCAGCTAACTCTCTGAAGAATATGAGACTGCTAGAGGAATGAAATGCACTGACTTGGTCAACCTATCAACAATAAACCTCTCACGATCCAGATTTCTCAACGTTGGGAGTCGTGATAACGCCTACTAATGTGAGCTAGGCAAGCCAATTACTTGAGCAAGTTACTTCTTTATCCATTTTACACTTGTTAAAAGTTATAAAGAAATAACGTGTAAATAGCGGAAAGTTATAATAAGCAGAAGAAATGTAGTAAGCTATATGAACATGAATCAAATACAACTACTTGAACCTCGACCACCCAGAAGTGGTGTCATAGTACCACAAATGATCTGAGAGTGATACATACAAATTCTGAAAATAAATGATACACTATTTCTGATTTAAGGAAATGAAATAGGAATAAAGGGATAGAGGGAGATTCCAGGGCCTCCGGACGCCTGCAGGTCTACCTTGGATCTCCACATGGACTGAAGGTAGCCACCCAATCTACGGTCGAAAAGCTGCTTTAGAATCTACACATAGTGCAGAGTGTAGAATCAGCACAACCAATCCCATATGCTGGTAAGCGCCTAGCCTAACCACGATGAAGTAGTGATGAGACTAGGACCAGACAACCAAACAACCTGTGAAGTTCACTACATACATCGAAAAGTAAGAACAATAATAAACAGTCAAATATTGGAGGGGTAGCATGATGCGGGGGAGATATCAATTCAGAATAGAAAGACAATAGGTAATTAAAAGAAACAGTATATCTCAGATATCAACAAAGAACCATAAATCAATAAGTGCACGACATCACTCTTTGTGCTTTTACTCTTGTACTCACCAAAGCAATCAAGTAATGAAAATGTGCAAGGCATCCCCTGTCGTGTTTTACTCTCATCCTCACCATATAATCAATATAATTGGCACAGAATGGTTCTTCGTGCGGTACGACATTTCCCTTCGTGCTTTACGCTCTTTCCTTACAAATCATACACGGCATGACCCTTCATGCTTTAACACTTTTTCCTCGTAAAAACAATACACGTCATTACCCTTTGTGGTTTAGCACAAACAAGAGGGCAAGTGAATAAATGAAGTTACAATAAGAATCTTGTTAAGGGAACAATGTTTCAACCATGAAGTCCCGGCAATAGAGATAACAAATAAAACAACAATATACCGGCAAGGGAGGCAACATAATTTTAAGGCCCCGTACAATATTTCCAAGTAAATTGAGATTTTGTCATACCAAGATAGGCTAATTATTTCATTTTGTATGCTAATGAGGATTTATGTTATAATGGGTATCAATTAGATATGTTAATAATCATATAGTTCATATTAAAGGTGAATTGGGGTCTAAGGAGAGGCCTAAGTCTAAGCCAAGTTGGAAAATTTCAGATTAGACAAAATATGTAAATAAGTGTGCACATGACCTCATTTTGAAGGATCATATCTCCAGTTATTTAAGGAGTTGTGTGTGGATGTACCTATTAAGTTAAATCCCTTTGAGTCTAGATTCCAATGCAACAGACTGTGCATCATTTGGAGGTATTTACAAAAAGTTATGATCATTTTACTGGGCATAGGTCAGTAGTGCGACCTTAGCGCAGGAGCGCGTAGCCCGCACTAATTGGGTTTCTTTTTGCCTCTCTAGCGCGGGTTATGCGCTGGAGCGCTAGTGTCAGGTCCCTAAATACCCCAAAAACCGGGTATAGAGAGTTCCCAAGTCATTTTTGGACCAAGGGCTTGCTCTCTCAAGGGGATTTCGTCCCAACCTTCATCTTTATGATCCAAGGTAAGTTTCTTTGAGTACTTTGAGTAATTTCTAACCCCTAAACACTTATGCTAACAAGGACTAGTCTTCAAAAATCTTAGATTTTTCATCAAATTCTTGAATTCATCAAGAACACCAAAAGTGGGAAGTCTTAATATTCTTACTACAAAAGGTATGTCTATCATCTCTAACTACTTTATGGTGATTATTCATGTAAGATATATACATTAGGACTCATGGGATGGTGAATGGGAGCCATGGGTGCCTAACCTAGGTTATGTTGGTATTGTAGAGATTCTGAGATGGGTTATTGGGGTATGATCCTTGGTATTACAGTATTATGTATACATGCATGTGCAAATTAGGATTATGGAAAAATTGATGAACACAAATAGGTAAATATTGGGTTGGATAATGAAGGAAATCTTGTAAAAGCGAATTAATAATCAAGAAGCTCAACTTGTGTTTGATAAAATGCTCCAATGAGCTGAAACCATAGATATCTTCCTAATATGTGTTTAATTTTGCTATGTTTCAAGTAGATTGGGATTACTAAATTTCTGAAAAGTCGTAGTAACTTAAGGAAAGCTTAAACGAGGTATGTATGGCTAACTTTTATCTTTGTGAAATCGCCTTGTTTGGTGTATGAACATTTGGTATGTGATAGCTATGTGGATTGTTTGTGAAATTCTTGTGATTGGTTTGTTGGGTGTTTGATTAGTTTGATTAAGTGTTATGTGGTAAGAGCTGAGAAACAAATGATTGAAGGAAATCGTAAATGATGCAATTGGAACAACTGTGGTAATAACATATTTGGCTTCTTGTGGGTAATTATTACAATGGCTTGAATTGCTTATGAAGTGTTGAATATAATGGAATTGGAATTGTTGGCTATGGAAACACTTGTAACATTGTTGTGGCTGTGTCTTGAGAAGTATTGTTGTTGCTCTTCTTATTTGAAAATTGATTGTTGTTTATCCTTGTGATTTGTTGTTTGGTTGTGATTGTTGTGAACTAAAAATGTACGGAGGGGTCAGGTTGCTTGCTGCAACACGGTGTTATAAGGTGGCGGGTTGTGGTGATAAGGGTGGCCGAGGTAATAAGGGTGGACAAGGTAATAAGGGTGGAAAAGTGATAGAAATTACTATTGAAATATACACTTGAACGAAAATTGTGAAATCTTCGATGTGGAATTGTGAAAGGAGATAGAAGGAGAGTTTGTAACCTGTGGGGCATTGATTGCCCCTTTGTTTGGCTAATTGTACCTTCTATGTGTGTTTGGTTGTTGCTTCTATTGCTGTTTCTTACTTGTGTATGGTTGAGTTTACTTGGAACAAAGTTACATGTTGAAAACTTGTTTGGCTTGATTGTTCCCTTGCTTGTGCATTTGATTGTTGTTTCTATCACTGTTATCCATTTGTGTATGGCTTGAGTTTACTTGGGAAAAAGTTTGTTCATACATACCAGTACAATTTAATGTACTGACGTCCCTTTTGCCGGGGGCACTACATTCGTGTTATGATTGTAGGTGAATCCATAGCAGGTACTCCAGTCCACCGACCGTAGCTCCTCATCACTTCCCGTCAGCTGATTTGGCGAGCCCCTTTCCGTTCGGGGCCCTATGTGGCTCATGCCACTTTCTGTTTTGGGATCTTGTTTTGATGTGTATAAGGTATAGCCGGAGCCTTATTACTGGCATTTCCATATTATTCTTCAATTGTATTTAGAGGCTCCGTAGGCAGGTTGTGGGTAGTATCGGGCATGGTAATATAAAAGATAAATATTGATGTGTGGCAATGATGTATAAAAAAATGAAATACCTTTATTATGGTGAATGAAGTTGCTAACAGAAATTGTTATTGTTATGTTTATAAAAATTCGATTAATGGAGTTCATATCCTATAAATGGCTATTTTACTTGGTTATTAGGTAATGAGAATGAGGGGTAATACGTGGGATATGAAAGGCACCCAGGTACGCTTGACTGGGGATACCCGGTCGAGTGCCGGTCATGTCCCTCGAATTTGGGGCGTGGCAATAATGATCTCTTCTCTTTCTCATTTTTACTTCACAATTCGAGCCAATGCTCTAAAATGTTCAATTATCACTTATACTTTCACTTCTCATTATACAACTTGAGCCAATGCTCCTCAAAGTTCAAGTGTCACAATTAATTCCACAAACTTTGCCCAAAAATAGAAATCATAAATCAAGGCATGAAAATACAAAAAAGTCATAATAACCACAATATAAGATTCACGGGCATGCTTGACACCAACGTATAGATATTTGTATCCATGCCTATACGTCATACTCAACAATTACCACATAGCAAATAGGACTCGACTCCTTATCCCTAAAGCTAAGGTTAGACCAAACACTTACCTCGATGACATAAACACAATTGACGTCTCAATTATCGCTTTACCCCTTGATTCCACCACCAATTCGCTCGTATCTTGTGATAAGTTACTTACTTACATCAATAAATGCCAAATGAATCAATTCTAATGCATGAAAATGAGTTTTCCAAAGTTTTTCCCAAAGAGTCAAAAATCGCCCCCGGGACCACATGGTAAAAACCCGAGGTTCAAACCAAAACCCGATTACCCATTCCCCCACGAACCCAAATATATAATTTATTTTGAAATTGAACCTCAAATCATGGTCCAAATCCCTAATTTTTAAAAACTTAGGTTCTACCCAAAACACCCAATTTCCCCCATGAAAATCATTGATTTTGAGTTGAAATCATGTTAAAAGATGTTAATGATTGAAGAAAATGAGTTAAATTTACTTACAATCGATTTGGAAGAAGAGTTCTTGAAAAAACGCCCTAGGGAGTTGGTGTTTTGAAACTATGTGAAAAATGGTTTATTTCGGCTAAGTATAAAATTTGTAGGTTGCAGGTATAGGAATTACGAAAAGGGTTCGCAATTGCGAACCCCGACCTCTACTAGGTTAGGAATTGCGAATAGCCTCTCACATTTGCGACTATTGCTGGGAGGGGAGGCATCACATTTGCGATTGATTTCCTCGCAATTGCGAGGTAGCTGTCCTAGGCCAAATGCCGCATTTGCGACAAGGCATTCACATTAGCGAACTCGCATTTGAGAGCTAGGGTTCGCAAATTTAAAGCCTGCATGCCTGCAATGACAGTTGAAAGTCTGCAATTTCCTAAGTCCAAATATTCACCACATGGCCTATCCAAAACTTACTCGAGCCCTCGGGGCCCCAAACCAAACATGGATACAAACCTAAAATCATCATACAGACTCGCTCGTGCTTTCAAATCACTAAAATAACCTCAAAAACTATGAATTTTGCATCAAAATCCTGAAATTTTCTCAAGAAATTCAAATTTCTAATTTTCTCAAAAATGATCTGATTCACGTCATCTCAAGTCCATTTCGGACCAAATTTCATATATTTATCTTAAATCACATATGAGACATGTACTGGGTGCCGAAACCAAAATACGGGCCCGATACCATCGAGTTCTAATCAGAATTTGTTTCCAAATCTCATAAATAATTTCAGAAAACAATTTTATTTAACAAATTTATTTCTCGGGCTTGGGACCTCGGAATTCAATTCCGGGCATGCGCCCAAGTCCCATATTTTCCAACGGACCCTCTAGGACCGTCAAATTATGGGTCAAGGTCCATTTACCCAAAATATTGACCGAAGTGAACTTAATTTATTTTCTAGTCGAAACCTATCATTTTTCACAGATTTTCACATATTGGCTTTCCGGCTATGCACCTGGAATGCGCACACAAATCGAGGTCAGGAAGAGTGAGGTTATTTTAAGGTTTCTGAACAGAATTTACTTTTAAAGTAAGTAATAACCTTTTGGGTCATCACATTCTCCACCTCAAAAACAATCGTTCGTCCTCGAACGGATAGAAGAAGGAAGTACCTGAGTCGGGGAAAAGATGGGATAAAGGCTCCGCATATTGCACTCGGACTTCCAGGTTGATGCCTCATCAGGCTGACCTCTCTGCTGGACACGAACAAAAGGAAAACTCTTCGATCTCAACTGACGAACCTACCAGTCTAGAATAGCTACCGGCTCCTCCTCATAAGACAAGTCCTTGTCCAACTAGATAATGCTGAAATCTAACATATGGGATGGATCACCATGATACTTCTGAAGGATGGACACATGAAACCCCGGATGCACGACTATAAGCTTGGCAGCAACGTAAGTCTATAAGCAACCTCTCCCACTCAATCAAGAATCTCAAATGGGCCAATGAACCTAGGGATAAGCTTGCCCTTCTTCCCAAATCTCATCACGCCCTTCATAGGCGACACTCGAAGCAATACCCGCTCATCGACCATGAATGCCAAATCAAGAACCTTGCGGTTGGCGTAACTCTTTTGCCTGGACTGAGTTGTTTGAAGCTTATTCTGAATGATCATGACCTTATCCAAGGCATCCTGAACCAAATCCCTACCGAACAACGGAGCCCCTACCGACTCCAACCATCCAACCAGCGACCGATACCACCTACCATACAAAGCCTCATATGGAGCCACCTGGATACTCGACTGGTAGTTGTTCTTATAGGCAAACTCTTCTATAGGCAAAAACTGATCCCACGAGCCTCCAAAATCAATGACACAAGCTGGAGCATATCCTACAAAATCTGAATAGTCCGCTCGGATTGGCCGTCCGTCTGAGGATGAAACACTGTGCTCAACTCCACATATATGCCCAAATCTCGTTGAATTCCCTCCAAAAATGTGAGGTAAATTGTGTACCTCGATTCGAAATGTTAGACATGGGCACACCATGAAGATGAACAATCTCCCAAATATAGATCTCAGCTAACCTCTTGGATGGATAGGAGACTGCCACAGGAATGAAATGTGTGGACCTAGTCAGCCTATCAACAATAAACCACATTGCATCGAACTTCCTCTGAGTCTATGGGAGTCTAACAACAAAATCCATGGTGATACGCTCTCACTTCCACTCGGGAAGCTCAATCATATAAAATAAACCACCTGCCCTCTTATGCTCGTACTTCACCTGCTGACAATTCAAACATCGAGCCATATGCGTAATGATATCCTTATTCATTCTCCTCCACCAATAATGCTTCCCCAAATCTTGAAACATCTTCGCGGCTCCCGGATTAATAGAGTAATGGGAGCTATGGGACTCCTCTAAAACCAACTCTCGAAGCCCGTCCACATTAGGCACACAAACTCGACCCTACAATCTCAAAACTCCATTATCTCGTAAGGTAACCTGCTTGGTACCTCCATCCTGCACCGTGTCTCTGAGGACACATAAATAAGGATCATCATACTGCCGATCTCAGATACGCTCCAATAATGAAGAGCGAACGACGGTGAAAGCTAACACACTGTTGGGATCATAAACGTCCTACCTCATGAACTGATTGGCCAAAGCCTGAACATCCAAAACAAGCGGTCTCTCATCGACCAGAATATAAGAAAGACTGCCCATACCGGCTGACTTCCTACTCAAGGCGTCGACTACCACATTGGCCTTTCCCAGATGATATAAGATGGTGATATCATAGTCATTCAACAACTCCAACCATCTTCTCTGCCTCAAATTCAACTCCTTTTGGTTGAACAAATACTGAAGACTCTTGTGATCCGTGAACACCTCACATGACACCTCATATAGATAATGCCTCCAAATCTTCAATGCAAGGACAATGACTACTAACTCCAAAATCATGGACCAGATAGTTCTTCTTATGAATCTTCAACTGTCGTAAAGCATAGGCAATGACCTTGCCATCCTGCATCAACAACGTACAAAGTCCAATACGATATTCGTCACAATAATTTGTATAAGGCCCTGAACCTATTGGCAAAACCAACACTGGTATTGTAGTCAAAGCCGTCTTGAGCTTCCGAAAGCTCGCCTCATACTTATCCGACCATCTGAACTGGTCACCCTTCTGGGTCAACCTGGTCATCGGGGCTGAGATAGACAGAAACCCTCCATGAACTGACAATAATAGCCCGCCCACCACAAGAAACTCCAATTCTCCGTAGCCGATACTGGTCTAGGCCAGTACTTGACTTCCTCAATCTCCTTCGGATCAACCTGAATACCCTCTGTTGATACAAAATGACCCAGGAATGAAACTGAACTCAACCAGAACTCACACTTTGAGAACTTAGCACATAACTGACTATCTCTCAAGGTTTGAAGAATCACTCTAAGATGCTGCTCGTGCTCCTCTTGGCTGCATGAATAGATAAAAATATCATCAATGAAGACTATCATATACGAATCCAAATAAGGCTTGAACATTCGGTTCATCAAATGCACAAAAGCTTCTAGGGCATTTGTCAATCTGAATGACATCACCAAGAACTTAGAATGCCCGTACCGAGTGCGCAAAGCTGTCTTAGGAACATCAGATGCCCTAAACCTCAATTGGTCGTAGCCAGATCTCAAGTCATTCTTCGAAAATACCTTGGCACCCTGAAGCTGTTCAAAGAAATTATCAATCCTCAGTAATGGATATTTATCTTGATTGTAACCTTGTTCAACTAAAGGTAATCAATACACATTCTTATCGATCCATCATTATTCTTAACAAAAAACACTAGAGGCACCCCAAGGTGAAACATTGGGTCTGATGAAGCCTTTCTCAGGCAAGTCTTGCAACTACTCCTTCAACTCTTTCAACTTGGGCGGGGCCATACAATACGTCGGAATAGAAATGAGCTGAGTGCCCAGAGGAAAATCAATGCAGAAGTCAATATCCATATGGGGTGGCATACAGGGTAGGTCTGAAGGAAATACTTTAGGGAACGCACAGACAATAGGTACAGAATCAATAGAAGGAACCTCGGCACTGAAATCACGAACATATGCCAAATATGCCAAACACCTCTTCTCGGCCATACCCCAAGCCTTCACATAAGAGATAACACTACGGGCAGAATTACCATGAGTCCCTCTACGCTGTAAACGAGGTAAACCCGGCAAGGCTAAGGTCATAATCTTGGCATGATAGTCCAAGATAATATGGTAAGGTAATATCCAGTCCATCCCTAATATGAGATCAAAATTGACAATGTCCAGAAAAAGCAAATCTATATGAGTCTCAAGACATCCAATCACAACTATTCATGAATAATGGACTCAATCTACCATAATAGAATCACATACTGGTGTAGACACATAAACAAGGGCACTGAAAGAATCACTAGGCATAACCAGATACGGTGCAAGATGACGCATAATGAGTATGTAGGCCCTATATCAAATAACACTGAAGCATCTCTATCAAAAACCAGAACTATGCCTGTGATAAATATATCGGAAGCCTCAAACTCGGGCCTGGCTGGAATAACATAACATCGGGGCTGGGCCCCACCACCCTAAACTACATCTCTGGGATGACTTGCTGCTGGCTTGCCTCCACTTTTAGCGGCTTGAGCTCCACCTCTAATACCTATACCTCCACCTCTAGCATCTCTACACCACCTCTAACTGGTTAGACAAGTAGTGGAATACTTGATGCCTGAACAATGGCAGGGGAACCCTGATGCTAAGAGCTACTCTATGCTCGAGGCAAAACCTAACAATGTGACCCATATCACCAAAAGTGTAACAATCTATCGACTGTTGAGACTGATGACTATGACAACCTGAATGACCACCCCTAAAACTCTAAAGCTCCAGTACACTTTTAGGAGCTGGTGGTGCACTGTAGGACTTATGATTAGAATACTGCATCCGAGAATCACGACCACCTGAAACACTGCGAGAAACTTGAAGTGCTGACTAAAAAGGCCTCAGAGGATGGCCTCTACCATACAAATCCCTACCTCTGGATGAGGTACCTCTGAATCGTCCTGAATGATGAGGCCTTTAGTCAGACCCCTGACCACCTCCCTGCAACAGATCCATCCCCTAATCTCCTGGCCATATTGGTCGCCGACTAGAAGGAAATCTCACTCCTTGTCTCCCTAGTAATCTGAAGATGAATTGGCTGAATAAGTCCCTAAATGAACTTCCTCACCCTATCTCTCTTGGTGGGAAGTAAGATAAGAGCATGACGAGTTAAGTTAATGAATCTGGTCTCATAGTGAGTTACAGTCATAGAACCATGTTAGAGACGCTCAAACTGACTCTGATAGGCCTCTCTTTGAGTGATGGGGATAAACTTCTCCAGAAATAGCTGGGAAAACGTCTCCCAAGTCAAAGTTGTTGATCCGACTGGTTTATCCAAGCAATAATCTCTCCACCAAGTCTTGGCAGATCCAGACAAGCGAAAAGTAGCAAAATCGACCCCATTGGTCTCAATTATCCCCATGTTTCTGAGAACCTCGTGACAACTGTCTAGATAATCCTAGGGATCCCGAGAAGATGCACCGCTGAAAGTAGTAATGAAAATCTTGGTAAGCCTTTCCAATCTCCACTAAGCATCAGCTCTCATAGCTACTCCATCAGCGGTCTGAGCTACCACACCTGACTGGATTGCTGGAGTCTGAAATTGGGGAGCTACCTACTCCGGAGTACGAGCAGCAGGAGTCTGGGCTCCTCCTCCAGCCTTAGAGATGGCTGGTGCTACAGGGAGAAACTTTCCTGGGTGACACTATCCGTAAGGCCCACTAGACGTACCAGAGCATCCTGGAGTACGGGGGGTAGCAATAAACCCCTATGGGACCTAAGTTGGGCCCATCAGAACTGTTGGGTCCGAAACCTCATCATCAAAGTCGACATGAGGATCCGTTGCTGGTGTTGCTGCTCTGGGCTAAGCTCTGCCCCTACCTCGGCCTCTAGCACGACCTCAGCCTCGCCCTCTGCCCCTCGTTGGAGCTGCCGCAGGGGGTTCATACTGCTGGTCAGTGGATGAGAAAGCACGTGCTCTCGCCATCTGCGAAAGAAAATAGTAGAATTTCAATTAGCATTGAGAAACAAAAACGCACGTCAAGAAAGAATAAAGTGAAGTTTTTCCTAACTCTATAGTCTCTGGGTAGAAATACAGATATCTCTGTACTGATCCCTCAGACTCTACTAAGCTTGTATGTGAACTATGAGATCCATGTAACCTAGAGCCCTGATACCAATTTGTCACGACCCGGATTTCCCACCCTTGGGAGTCGCGATGGAGCCTACTAATGTGAACTAGGCAAGCCAATTACTTATTATATCCATTTCACATTTTTTAAATGTTATAAAACAATAACGTTTAAGTAGCATAAACTTATAATAAGCGGAAGAAATGTAGTAAGCTATATGAACATGAATCCAATACAACTATTTGAACCTCGACCACCCAGAACTGGTGTCATAGTACCATAGGAGATCTAAGAATGCTACATACAAATTCTGAAAATAAACGATACACTATTTCTGAACTAAGGAAATGAAACATGAATAAAGGGATAGAGGGAGATGCGAAGGCCTGCGGGTGCCTGCAGGTCTACCTTGGATTTCTGCGTGGACTAAAGGTAGCTACCCAATATACGGTCCAAAAGCTGCTCCAGAATTTTCACATAGTGCAGAGTGTAGCATCAGCACAACCGACCCCATGTGCTGTTAAGTGCCTAGCCTAACCTCGGTGAAGTAGTGATGAGGCTAGGACCTGACTACCAAACAACTTGTGTAATTTAACTAAATACATCGGAAAGGAAGAACAATAATAAGCAGTAAAATATGAGAGGGGTAGCATGCTCGAGGGGAGATATCAATTCAATTAGAAAGACTACAGGTAATTGAAAGAAATAGTGTATCTCGGATATCAACAATGAACCAGAAATCAATAAGTGCACGACATCACCCTTTGTGCTTTTACTCTCATCTTCACTAAATCAATCGAGTAATGAAAATTCGCACGACATCACCCTTTGTTCTTTTACTCTCATCATCACTATATAATGAATATAATCGGCACGGAATGGTACATTGTGCGGTACGACATCTCCCATTGTGCTTTACACTCTTTCCTCACAAATCATACACGACATCGCCCTTTGTACTTAACACTCTTTCCTCACAAAAATTATATATGGAATCACCTTTTGTGCTTTAACATTCTTCCTCACCCAAACAACAATAAAAAATAAGAGGGTAAGGGAATAAACAAAAATTACAATAAGAATCCGGACAAGGGAATAACATCAAAAACATCAACACCCCGACAAGGGATATAATAAATAAAGCAACAATATCTCAGCAAGGGAGAAAACATAATGATCTCTTCTCTTTCTCAAATTTACTTCACAATTCACTTCAAAACTCGTGCCAATGCTCTAAAAGGTTCAATTATCACTTATACTTTTACTTCTCATTATACAACTTAAGCCAACGCTCCTCAAAGTTCGTGTCACAATTACTTCCACAAACTTTGCCCAACAATAGAAATCATTAATCAAGGCAAGAAAAATACAACGAAGTCATAATAACCACAATATAAGACTCATGGGCATGCTTGACACCAACTAATAGATACTCGTTACCATGCCTATACATTGTACTCAACGATTACCACATAGTAAATAGGACTTGACTCCTAATCCCTCAAACTAAGGTTAGACCAAACACTTACCTCGATGCCACGAACAGAATTCACATCTCAATTATTGCTTTGCCCCTTGATTCTACCACCAATTCTCTCGTATCTAGTCATAAGTTACTTAATTACAACAATAAATGCTAAATGAATCGATTCTAATGCATCAAAATGAGTTTTCCAAAGTTTCACCAAAAAAGTAAAAAATCTCCCACGGTCCACATGGTCAGAACCCGAGTTTCGAACCAAAACTCGATTACCCATTCCTCCATGAATCTAAATATATAATTTATTTTGAAATCGGACCTCAAATCGAGGTCAAAATCTCCAATTTTTGAAAAACCTTCCAAATCACCCAATTTCCTAACGATTGAAGGAAATGACATAAATTGACGTACAATTGATTTGGAAGGAGTCGTTCTTGAAAAATCACGATAGAGAGTTGCTGTTTTGAAAAGATGTGAAAAATGATTGATTTTCGGCTAAGTATAAAATTTGCAGGTTGCAGGTATGAGAATTGCGAGCAGGGTTCGCAGTTGCGAACCTCAAACTCTGATAGGTTGGGAATTACAAACAACCTCTCTTATTTGTGAGATGGAAAATGCGAAGATTGGGTCACATTTGTGACTACTAGCTGGGAGGGGAGGCATCACATTTGCGATAGATTTCCTCGCAATTGCGAGGTAGCTGAACATGGTCAAATTTCGCATTTGTCACAAAGCCTTCACATTTGCGAGCCAGGATTCGCTAATGAGAAGCCTGCAGGCTTGCAATGCACAACTGAAATCTGCAATTTCCTAAGCCTAAAATCACTCCATGGCCTATCCAAAACTCACCCGATCCCTCGGTGCTCCAAACCAAACATGCACACCAACCTAAAAACATCATACAGACTCGCTCGTGCATTCAAATCAATAAAATAACATCAACAACTATGAATTTTGCATCAAAATCATGAAAGTTTCCCAAAACTGATCCGATTCACGTCATCTCAAGTCTACTTCTTACCAAATTTTCAATTTTATCTTAAATCACATATAAGACTTGTACGAGGCGCTGAAACAAAAATACGGGCCCGATACAATCAAGTTCTAATCATAATTCATTTACCAATCTCATAAATAATTTCACAAAATAATTTTCTTTAAACAATTCATTTCTCGGGCTTGGGAACTCGAAATTCAATTCCGGGCATATGCCCAAGTCCTATATTTTTCTACGGACCCTCCGGGACCGTCAAACACAGGTCCTGGTCCGTTTACCCAAAAAGTTGACCGAAGTCAAGTTAATTCATTTATAGTCAAAACTTATCATTTTTCATATATTTTTACATATTGTCTTTCCGGCTACACGCCCGGACTGCACACGTAAATTGAGGTGAGATAGATAGAGGTTTTTTTAATGCATCGGAATGCAGAACATACTTTTAAAAGAAGTGAAGTCATCATAAATCCATACCACATCGAACTTCCTCTGAGTTCGTGAGAGTCAAACAACGAAGATCATAGTGATACGCTCCCACTTCCACTCAGGAATCTCAATCTTCTGAAGTAACCCACCAGGTCTCTGATGCTCGCACTTTAGCTGCTGACAATTCAAACATCGAGCTACATACGTACAATATCCTTATTCATCCTCCTCCACCGATAATGTTGTCGCACGTCTTGATACATCTTAGCGGCACCCAGATGAATAGAATACATGGAACTGTGGGCCTCATCTAGAATCTACTCACAAAGTCCATCCATATTAGGCACACAAATATGACCCTGCATCCTCAAAACTCCATCTTCTCCAATTGTGACCTGCTTGGCACCACCGTGCCGCACTTTTTCCCTAAGGACAAGAAAATGAGGGTCATCATATTTCCTATCTCTAATACGCTCAAATAATAAAGACCGAGCGACCGTGAAAGCAAAATCGTGACTAGGCTCAGAAACATTTAACCTTACAAACTGATTGGCTAAAGCCTGAACATCCAAAGCAAGCGGTCTCTCACCTACTAGAATATACGCAAGACTGCCCATACTGGCTGACTTCCTACTCAAAGCATCGGCCACTACATTGGCCTTCCCCGAATGATACAAGATGGTGGTATCACAGTCTTTCAATAGATACAACCACCTTCTCTACCTCAAATTGAGCTCCTTTTGCTTGAACAAAAACTGCAAACTCTTATGATCCGTGAACACCTCATATGACATGCCATATAAATAATACCTCCAAATCTTTAATGCGTGAGCAATGGCTGCTAGCTCCAAATCATGAACTAGATAATTCTTCTCGTGAATCTTCAACTTTCATGAAGCATGGGCAATGACCTTGCCATCCTGCATCAACACCGCACCAAGTCCAATACGAGATGGGTCACAATAAACTATATAAGGCCCTGAACTTGTGGGAAAAACCAACACCAGTGCCGTAGTCAAAGCCATCTTGAGCTTCTGAAAGCTTGCCTCATACTCATTTGACCATATGAACTGGGAACCCTTCTGGGTCAACCTAGTCATTGGGGCTGCGATAGACAACAATCCCTCCATGAACCGATGATAATAGCCTGCCAACCATAAGAAACTCCGGATCTCTGTAGCAGATCCTGGTCTAAGCCAATCATTGACTGCCTCAATCTTCTTCAGATCAACCTGAATACCCTTTGCTAATACAATATGTCCTAGGAGTTCAACTGAACTCAACTAGAACTCACACTTTGAGAACTTAACATACAATTTACTATCCCTCAAGGTTTGAAGAATCACTCTAAGATGTTGCTCGTGATCCTCCTGGCTGCGGGAATAGATCAAACTATCATCAATAAAGACTATCACGAACGAATCCAAATAAGGCCTGAACATTAGGTTCATCAAATCTATAAAAGCTACTAGGGCATTTTTCAATCTGAATGACATCACCAAGAACTCATAATGCTTGTACTAAGTGCGGAAAATTTTCTTAAGGACATCGGATGCCCTAATCCTGAACTGATGGTAGCCGGATCTCAAATTAATTTTTTAAAAATAACTTGGCACTCTGAAATTGATCAAACAAATCATCGATCATCGGCAATGGATACTTATTCTTGATTGTAACCTTGTTCAACTTTGTGTTGTTAAAGTACGAAGGGTGATGCCGTGTATGATTTTGTGAGGAAAGAGTGTAAATGACGAAGGGTGATGTTGTACCGCACAATGTACCATTCCATGCCGATTATATTGATTATATGGAGAGGATGAGAGTAAAATCAAAAAGGGTGATGTCATGCACATTGTCATTACTTGATTGATCTGGTGAGGACGAGAGTAAAAGCACGAAGGCTGATGCCGTGCACTTATTAATTTTTGGTTCTTTGTTGATATCTGAGCTATACTATTTCTTTCAATTACCTTTTGTCTTTCTATTCTGAATTAATATCTTCCCCGCAGCATGTTACCACTCCCATATTTGACTATTTATTACTATTCTTCCTTTTCGCTGTATATAGTTGAATTGTATAGGTTGTTTGGTAGTCTGGTCCTAGCCTCATCACTACTTCGCGAGGTTAGGATAGGAACTTACCATCACATGGGGTCGGTTGTGATGATGCTACACTCTTCACCATGTGTAGATTTTGGAGTAGCTTTTTGACTGTAGATTGGGTGGCAACCTTCAGTCCACGAGGAGATCCAAGGTAGACCTGCAGGCGTCCGCAAGCCCTAGCGTCTCCCTCTATCCCTTTATTCCTGTTTCATTTCCTTAGTTCAGAAATAGTGTATTGTTTATTTTCAGACTTTGTATGTAGAAATCTTATATCGTCTATAGTACTGTGACACCAGTTTTGGGTGGTCGATGTTCAAATAGTTGTATTGGATTCATGTTTATATAGCTTACTACATTTCTTCCGCTTATTATAACTTTTCTCTATTTACACGTTATTGCTTTATAACTTTTAAAAAGTGTAAAATGGATAAAGAAGTAAGCTTCTCAAGTAATTGGCTTCCCTAGCTCACATTAGTAGGCGCCATCACGACTTTCAAGGGTGGAAAATTAGGGTCGTGATAAGTTGGTATCAGAGCTCTAGGTTACATGGGTCTCACAGTTCAAAGACAAGCTTAGTAGAGTTTGAGGGATCGATACAGAGATATATGTATTTATCCCTCAAAGGCTACAGAGTTAGGAAAAACATCACATTATTCTTTCTTGTCATGCGGTTTGGTTTCTCAATGCTAATTGAAATTCTACTATGTTCTTTTGTAGATGGAGAGAACACGCGCTTCCTTATCCACTGACTAGGAGCCCGAGCCCCCAGCAACAGCTCCTACGAGGGGCAGAGGGCGAGGCCGAGACCGTAAAGGTCGAGGTAGGGGCATAGCTCCCCCTAGAGCAGCAACACAAACAGCGGAGCCTCATGTTGACTTCGATGATGAGGTTCTGGCCCCAACAGTAATAGTGGGCCTAATGAGGTCCCAGAGGGGTGTATTGCTACCCCCGTACTCCAGGATGCTCTGTTTCGTCTAGTGGGCCTTATGAATAGTGTCACATAGGCAAGTTTGCTCCCTGTAGCACCAGCCATCTCTCAGGCTAGAGGAGGAGCCTAGACTCATGCTACTCGCACTCTGGAGCAGGTAGATCCCAGTTTCAGACTCCAATAGTTAAGCCAGTTGGAGTAGATTAGCAGGGCGTGATATCTCATACCGATTATGGAGCAGTTATGTCTGCCGATGCTTTATGGAGATTGGATAGGTTCACCAAGCTCTTCACTGCTACTTTGAGTGGTGTATCTTCTCAGGATCCCCAGGATTATATAGACAGTTGTCACGAGGTTCTGAGGAGCATGGGGATAGATGAGACATAACGTTACCATTCTTCATCAACACCGCACCAAGTCCATACGAGATGCATGACAATACACTGTATATGGCCCTGAAACTATGGGCAAAACCAACACTAGCGTCATAGTCAAAGCTGTCTTCAGCTTTTGTAAACTCACCTCACACTCATCCGACCACCTGAACTGGGCACCTTTCTGTGTCAACCTGGTCATCGAGGCTGCTATGGATGAACACCGCTCCACAAAACAACGGTAATAACCCACCAAACCCAAGAAACACTAGATCTCTGTAGCTGATGTGGCTCTAGGTCAGTCCTTGACTGCCTAAATCTTCTTAGGATTCACCTGAATACCCTCTACTGGTACAATGTGACCTAGGAATGCTATTGAACTCAACCAGAACTCACAATTTGAAGACTTAGCATACAACTGACTATCTCTAAAAGTCTAAAGAACGACTCGAAGATGCTTCTCATTCTTCTCTCGGCTGCAGGAATAGATAAAAATATCATCAATGAAGACAATCACGTTGGAATCCAAATTGGGATTGAACACTTGATTCGTCAAATACGTGAAAGTTGCTAGGGCATATGTAAACCCAAATGACATCACTAAGAACTCATAATTCTCGTACCGAGTGCGAAAAGTTGTCTTAGGGACATCTGATGCGCTAATAATCAAGTAATAGTAGCTAGATCTCAAATCAATCTTCGAAAAAACTTTGGCACCCTGAATCTGATCAAATAAATCCTCAATACTCGGCAATGGATACTTGTTCTTGATGATGACCTTGTTCAACTACAGATAATCTATGCACATCATTTTGGACCCACCCTTTAAACATCGGCGTACCCCAAGGAGAGACACTAGGTCTAATATATCCCTTATCAAGCAGGTATTGCATTTTTTCTTTAAATTCTATACACTCTGGCAGGGCCATACGATATGACGGAATAGAAATGAGCTGAGTGCTCTAAGCCAAATCAATGCAAAAATTAATATCCTTGTCAGGTGATATCTCCGATAGGTTTTCATGAAATACCTCTGGAAACTCACGAACAACGGGCTCAGAATCCATAGAAGGAACCTCCGTACTAGAATTACGAACATAGGCCAAACACCCTTTTCAACCATACGCGGAGCCTTTATATATGATATAACCGTGTTGATAGAATGACCATTATTTGCCCTCTACTCTAAATGAGGCAACCTCGGAAATGCTAAGGTCATGGTCTTGGCATGACAGTCCACTATAACATGATAAGGTTACAATCAATCCATCCCCAAAATGACATCAAAGTCTACCATATCGAGAAGGAGGAGATCTACACGGGCCTCAAGACTCCCAATGACGAGCACACATGAATGATAGACACGATCTACCATAATAGAATCACCCGTTTGTGTAGACACACAAACAAGAGCACTCAAAGAATCATGATGCACAACCAAATACGAAGCAAAATAAAAAGACACATAGGACTATGTAGACCTTGGATCAAATAAAATGAAGCTTTTCAGCTGCGTACTAAAATTGTACAAGTGATAACGGTATCGGATTCCGCAGCCTCAGGCCTGGCTGGAAAGCATAACATTGGGGATGGGCCCCACCACCCTGAACTATATCTCTGGGATGGCCTCCTACTGGCCGGCTTCCACCTCTACCGGCCTATCCTTTACCTCTAATGGCATGACCTCCACATCTAGCGAGCGAACCCCTACCTCTAGCTCCCTGACCCTTGCCTCTAGCTGGCTGGGTAGTTTGTGCCGGAATCATGGCACGAGAACTCTGCTGCCGTGACTGAACACCCACTAATCTCGGACAAGCCATCTAGATATGACCACTCACCGCACTCAAAAAATCTACCTGAATGCTACGGCTAAGAAAACTAAGACTGACCTTAGCTGGCCAAATGACTATGATAATAACTATGAAGAGGAGTGCTCTAATAGGAGCTGGCTGTCCTGAATGAGGTGCATAAAAACCACGCCTCTCTAAAGCCCTATGAGATGCATGAAATGCTGAGTGAAATGTTCTGGGAGGATGGCCCCTACCAAATGAATCCTTGCCTCAAGATAAGGCACTACTGAACTTACCCGAATGATAAGGTCTTTTATCAGACCCCTGATCACTCCCATGAGATAGAACTACCTCATCTCGCCGGGCCACATTGGCCGAATCTTGGGAAGAAATATATCTCCCGGTCTCCTTAGCCATATGCAATCGCCGCTTTGCTTCTCAGTTCCACTTCCTATTCGCGTGTATGTAGTCATAATTTACTTAACAACGTCAATAAATTCTAAATAATCCAATTCTAATGCATGAAATTAGATTTTCCATTATTTTCTCCAAAAAGTTAAAAATCAACCCGGGCCCACTTGGTCAAAACTCAAAGTTCAAATCAAAACCTGATTACCCATTCACTCACGATCTCAAATATGCGATTGGTTTTGAAATCGGACCTCAATTTGAGTTATAAATCCCCAAAATTCAAAAATCCTAACTTCAACCCAAAAAAACTCAATTTCCCATGAAAAACCTTAAATTTTAAAGTGAAATCATGTAAAAAGATGTTACAGATTGAAGAAAATAAGTTAGAAATCGTTTACGTATGATTTGGGGAAGAACTCTCTTGAGGAAAATCGCCTAAGGAAATTTGGGGTTTGAAAAATTGAAAGAGTGAGTTGAAATCCCATCAAAATCCCACTTAACAAGTTGCAGATGTCGCAATTGCGACTAGAGCTTCGCATTTGTGAGAAGGGCATCACAAATGCGAACCTTCGCAATCTTTGCTTCCTTCGCATTTGTGAGAAATAGGTCGCATTTGCAACTACTGAGAACTTTGCATTTGCAAAGAAATGTTCTCAAATGTGAAAAAGGTTGGCCAGGGCATTTATCGCAATTGCGATCAGCCCCATCACAATTACCAAACCTGACAGGCTCGCAATTGCGAAGCCTGACCTCGCAATTGCAAGATCAGAGCCTGTAACAAATACCAGATGAAAAACTATAACTTTCCCAAGTCCGATTCACTCCGTGGCCTATCCAAAACTCACCCGAGTCCTCGGGGCTCCAAACGAAACATGCATGTAAGTCTAAAAACATCATACAGACTTGCTCGAATGATAAAACCATTAAAATAACATCAACAACTATAAACTCAACCTCAAATTCATGAAATTCTTTCAGAACATTGAAAATTCAATTTTCTCAACTAAAGGTTCGATTTATACTAAATCAACTCCGATTCTTACCAAATTTCACATATTCTATTTAATTATAATTTTGAACATATATTAGGATTCGAAACCAAAATACGGGGCCGATACTATCAAGAAATTACATCATTTCACTTCTAGAAGTCTTTATATTTTCAAGCAAATAATTTTCTTTAAAAATTCTTTCTCGGGCTACGGACCTTGGAATTCAATTTCAGGCATATGCCCAAGTCCCATATTTTACTACGGACCCCAGGGGACCGTCAGATCACGGGTCCGGGTTCGTTTACCATGAATGTTGACAAAAGTCAACTTTACTCAATTTTAAAGCCCAAATTCATTATTTTTCTTAAATTTACATAAAAGCTCTTTGGAAGTGTACCCGGACTACGCATGCAAATCAAGGTAAAATAACAGGAGATTTTAAGGCCTCAGAACAGAGATTTGACTTCTAAAATAAGAGATGACCTTTTGGGTCATAACATCCAGGCATCTCAAATAAACAACCAAATCTTCTTTGTTCAACCACCACTCCCTCAAGATCATCAACCACTCTCTTGGATAGAGCAAGCGTTAATGGGGCATGTAATATCATTCAACATGATATTCTACAGGCAGGAAACTGTGATAGATCCCAAAAATTCACACTTCCTAGAGCATCTGGTGTCGAAAGGGAAGCATATGGAAATGAGCAAATACTTCAACCATGTGTGGTTGAATAAAATATTAAACCCTCTAGCTCCATCTATGAATTCCAACCTAGCCCAAACCATGAAAAACCAATGGAGTCTACCACCTCACTACAATCCAATACAAACACAGAATATGCAAATGGATCTCCCATTCTTCCCACCATGGGAGATCTCGACATGAATCCAATATTCATGCCTTGGTCAATACCAAATAACCATGCAACGAATCAGATGACCGATCAAATGCAAAGTCCTCCATATGAAACAATCTTCAACAAAATGCTCCACTAGATCAAAATAATGCTCCACAACATCAACCATTTCCCAATCAACCAGAACCAGAAGATCATCTAATAAAGGATTTGAAACTGCTGGGGTCAGAACAAATCCTAGAGTTTTCAAGTCTAAACGATGTAAAAGTGTATCTATTCAGGGAAATCCGCGAAAAGAGATATGTTCTCATTTGTCCCCCAATACTCTACAAATTCTCGATGGATGTCAGGCCTCCATAGGATCCCACTGATGGGAGGAATGCAATGATTATGGTTCCTTCGATTAGGAGGAATCCAACTTCCCTTCCATAGAGAATGAGGGATAATGGTAGCATGCACAACCCTAATGTCGGTGATATGATGCCTCATCCAATAAGGTTTATCATTTGGAACATTGGGGGTGGTAATAATGATGCTTTTAGAAGAAACTTTAGGGAAATGATCGATACTGATAAACTCATAAACCTAGTGTTGCCACCTTACTGGAGACTCATATGGATAACCACATCTCTCTTATTTTCCCTTCACTTAAACGATCGAAGTCCTATCAGAGGGACAGTCTGGAGGAATGGTGATATTATGAAAATCAGATGTGGTCACCGTGAAAGATTTTGTGAGAAGGAACAAAGAGATACATGCTAATATTGAGGTACGTCCATTAAATATTTCTTGACTTTTTTCATCAATTTGTGCTAGTACTAAGGTAGCAAATAGAAATAATCTTTGGAGTAATATTGAAGGTATCTATGAAACCTATAAAGTACCATGTCCTGTAGGATGTGATTTTAATAATACATTCTGTAAGGATGATAAGTTTTGGGGTTAAAAAATTAATCTGTCACGACCCTAATCGCGGTCGTGATGGCGCCCAATACACTACTGGGCAAGCCCGAACAAACCACAATCTTAACCACTTTTACACAGTTCATAAATAATAAACAAAAGATAAATTACAAAGTCGGAAACACTGAAAATTTGAGATAGACCTAAAAATGTGCGGAATCCAAAATGACAGCACTAATACATAGCCCAACAGAATCCGGTGTCACAAGTCTGAGCCTCTAGTACAAAATTGTCCGCCTAATACATATCAACTATAAAATATGAAATGAAACAAGAGATAGAGGGGACAGATCAAGGTTGTGGACGCTAGTGCATCTACCTCGATGCTCCCGGATAAATTCTTCCAAGCTGGAAGTCCTAAAAAATATCAGAAGTACCTGGATCTGCATGCAAGGTGCAAGGAGTAATGTGAGTACTCCGACTCAATGAGTAATAAACATAAACAAAATTTGAGAATATGAAATCCTGAATAAACACACTGAAGTCGATAATGCAGTAGTCTAAAACCAAGTAATAAGAAAAATTAAACCTGTGTAAGTAGTTTATGCAAATACTACAGCAGATAAAACTAATAAATGACAAATGAATAAGGAAAATGCAACACATAAACGGGTACTCTCCAGTACGTGTTGCAGCATGCAACCCGATACATTTATTTATCGTCGATGGCGCTCATTGGGGGTGTGCAGACTCCGAGAGGGTCACCTTACGGCCCAAGCGCATTAAACAATCCATCTCATGGAATCAACTAGGTCCTCAGCCTCAATATCAATATAATACTGTTGCGGCGCGCAACCCAATACTTTACTCAGTCCATATATGACATAAGCCCCTCAAGCAATAATAAAATAGTGAATTCTCACCCAAAACATCTTTAGAAATATCTTTTAAGTTTCAAATCCAGGTAAAAGAAGCTGAGTTTGCAAAACAGTTTTAAACAATAAAGATGAATTCAAGTAATATCTCAAAATAGTGAGGGAGCAGTAATAACAATCCCAGAAGGGTCCAAAACAGTTAACACGAAGCCCAGTTATGACAAGTAGTCAAATAGAGGTGCTAACAATTAGACTTCAATAGAATACGCAGTAAGAACATCACTCGGGATGGACCAAGTCACAATCTCCAATAGTAATCGACCCCGCACTCGTCATTGAGTGTGTGTCTCACCTCAATATAGCACTACGATGTGCAAATATGGGGTTTCAAATCCTTAGGAAATCATTTACATTCATACTTACCTCAAGCAATCCAAAACTCTAGCTAGCTATGTTGTTGCCCCTCAAATCGGCCTCCTCACTCGTCGAATCAGACCAAAACCACAATGAATACATCACACTATGCTAGGGGAACAAAACCCAATAAAAAATAATAGAAAAATATCAAAAATCCCAAAATTTGTAAAACCTGAGCCCCAGATCCACTTCTCGAAACTTAAATTTTTTATATCAACGGATTCCTTGTCTTGCCAAGAGTCTAGACATACAAAGAACTCCTAAATCCGAGCTCAAATGACCCATTGAAACCCAATTTAAATAAAAAAACTCAAGCCCTAGTTCTTCCCCTTTTTGCTCAATTTTCATGAATTTCTAGATTGATTCTACAATTAAATCATGTTTTAATCCATAAATCTCACCTCCAATCAATCCCCATCGAAACCCTCTTCAATTCTCGTCCAAAAGCTCTTAAGGATGCTTAATAATGGTGGTAATAAGATTAGCTCGCGGAGGAAATAAAATAAAAACCCTTCTGCCTAGGTGCCAATTTACTCTATGTGAACGCGAGAGTTTCCTCGCGTTCGCGTTGAACATTTTCCTTGTGACCAAATTAACCCTTCTCAAACGCGGTGCCCATCCCGAAAATGCGAAGCATCTCTACTACACGAACGCGCCCCACTGACCGCGAACGCGAAGAACAAAAAATGAGGGTCCTCAATTCCTCTTATGCGAACGCGAGACATACCCCACGAACGCGATGCACCAAAACTCGAACATACCCCATGGCCACGAATGCAAAGAGTAAAAACTTAGAGCCCCCAAATACTTCAATGGGAACTCAATGGCCCACTGACATTCACGAAGGCCAAAATCCTGCCGCACTGACTGCTGCATTTCTGCTACAAATTCCAAGTTCAACCCTCGGATCAAAATCTCACCTATCAACCGGAATTCACCAAAATACTAACTTTTCCAAATTCAAGCCTAATTCTACAGCGGACCTCCAAAATTACTTTCGATATCATCCCCTGAAGCTAACCGAACCACCGAAAATTACATCTGAGCCCTATAACTCATAAATCAACATCTAGTTGACTTTTCCAAAGTAAACCTTCCTTAAAGAGTCTAAGTGTCTCATTTTATACCCAAACCAGTTTAAATAAACTCTAACTTATCAAATGCCGATAATGAAACATGAAGAAGCAGAAAATAGGGGAAACATGGCGATAACTCATGAGACGACGGTTCAGTTCATCACATCCTCCCTAACTTAAACAAACTCTCACCCTCAAGAGAGTCAAGAAACATACCTGAAGCTTCAAATAGGTGAGGATATCTGCTCCGCATCTCTCGCTCGATCTACCAGATAGCCTCCTCCACGGGCCGACCTCTCCACTATACTTTCACTGAAGCTATATCCTTTGATCTCAATTTCCGAACCTAAAGTCCCAAAATAGCCATTGTGATGTAAAAGAAGAATCTTTGTTAAATTTCATTAAATTTGGCCAAGATCATGTTTTAGAGCTCAAGTCTAAATAGATGAACTTAATTTCAAAAAGCGCAAGAAGTTCATGAAGCTCAAAAATGAGTCCATGAAGCTAAGATTCTTTCCTTCTTAAAATAAGATTTATTTTATTCCTTTTAGAATAAGGATTTTCTTTTTAGTAGGATTGTAGTTTCTTTTCCTTGTAGAATAGTGATTTTACTTTCCTTCTCTTTAGTTATTTTATTTCCCTATTGGAATAGGAATTGTATTCATAAAAGAAGAGACCCTAGGCCTATATAAAGGGTTCTCGTGACTTTGTATTGTAGAATTCACGTTTTTATGGTTTGCTTAGTTTTACAATAGAGTATTTTTCTCTATTTTATCTTCTTTATCCTTGTTTTTGGTTCCAAGAAAGGTGGTGATAATATTTATCTTGTTTTCAATTGTTTGTGGTATTTCTTTATCACGTTAATTGATTCCAAGTGGTGACTTTAGGAATCTTATAGTTCTTGATCTTTCAAGAACACGTTTCTTGCTCTAAATTCATTTTTTTGTTATCCCTTGAACTGGTACATAATCAATATTTGCTTGTTTTAAACAAGTAAATAGTATTTCTTATAGTTCACATCGTCATCTTTCACCTTGTTTTTAAATCATTAAATTTCGAGTCCTAAAACTTGAGATACGTTATTTTCTTGAAACCAGGCCACAAATCACGTTTTCGATTCAAGATCTTGATCCTGGTCGGTTGGTTCTTTGCTAACTCAAAGAATCACATCCCACTGGCTCCACATCGTAGGTCAAATCACCATCTAACTGAACCGTGCTGAAATCCAAAACATGAGACAAATCCTCAACATACTTCCGCAACATAGAGACATGAAATACCGGATGCACGCCTGACAAGCTGGATGGCAAAGCAAGCTTATAGGCTATCTCTCCAATCCTCCTAAGTACCTCAAAAGGTCCAATGAACCACGAATTCAACTTCCCTTTCTTCCCAAACCTCATAATACCTTTTATGGGCGAAAGCTTCAACAAAACCTTCTCGCCAACCATGTACGACACATCTCGAACCTTCCGGTCCGCATAACTCTTCTTACGCGACTGAGGTGTAAGAAGTCTCTCCTTAATCACCTTTTCTAAGGCATCCTGAACCAAATCTGTCCCCAACAGCCTAGCCTCACTGGGCTCGAACCAACTAACTGCGGATCTACGTCGTCTCCCATACAAGGCCTCATACGGTGCCATCTGAATAATGGACTGATAGTTGTTGTTGTAGGAAAACTCTACAAGTGGCAAAAACGCATCCCAAGAACCCCTGAAATCAATAACACATGCAGACAACATGTCCTCCAAAATCTGAATAGTGCGCTCGGACTGTCTATCCGTCTGAGGATGAAATGTTGTGATCAACTCTATTCTATATGAGTACCCAAATCTCGCTGAAATGTCCTCCAAAACTAGGAAGTAAACTGACTGCCTCTATCTGAGATAGTAGAAACTGGTACACCATGAAACCGAACAATCTCTCGAAAGAAGATCCCTGCGAGTCGATCTGAAGAATAGGTCGTACACACCGGAATGAAGTGCGCGAACTTGGTCAGCCGATCCACAATCACCCAAATTGAGTCGAACTTCTGCAAAGTCCGAGAAAAGGCCACTCACAAAATCCATAGTAACTCTCTCCCACTTCCACTGGGGAATAACCATCATCTGAAGTAAGCCACCCGGTTTCTGATGCTTATATTTCACCTGCTGACAGTTGAGACACCAGGCCACAAATCCCACAATGTCTTTCTTCATTCTTCTCCACCAATAATGCTGCCTTAAATCCTAATACATCTTCGCGGCACCTGGATGAATAGAATACCACGAGCTATGGGCCTCCTCCAGGATCAACTCTCTAGGCCCATCCATACTAGGTACACAGATCCATACCTACATTCTAAACACACCATCATCACCAATGGTCACATCTCTAACATCGCCTAGGTAAACTCTATCCTTTAGGACAAGCAAATGCGGATCATCATACTGGCGCTCTCTGATGCAATCATATCACGAAGATCGAGAAACCACGCAAGCCAACACGCGGCTAGGCTCCGAAATATCTAATCTCACAAGTCGATTGTCCAAGGCCTGAATCTCAACTGCAAAGGGCCTCTCCCCAACTGGAATGTTCGCCAAACTCCCCATACTTAGTGCCTTCCGGATCAAAGCATCAGGCACTACATTGGCCTTTCCCGGATGATACAGAATAGTAATATCATAATCCTTAAACAACTCTGGCCACTTCACTGCCTCAAATTTAGATCTTTGGGTCGACCTAAATACCCTCATTGGACACCACGTGTCCCAAGAAAGACACTAAGAAAATCTAGAACTCACACTTGGAGAATTTTGCATAAAGCCTCTCCTCCCTCAATATCTGCAATGCCACACGTAGATGCTCAGCGTGCTCCTCCGGACTGCACGAGTACACCGTAATTTCATCAATGGATATGACAAAAAATGAATCCAGATAAGGCTGAAATACACTGTTCATCAGATGCATGAACGTTGCTAGGGCATTGGTCAGGCCAAAATACATGACAAGAAACTCGCAGTGACCATATCTAGCCCTTAAAGCAGTCTTAGGAATATCTGAATAGCTGACCAAATCAAATGATGATAGCCTGAATGGAGATCAATCTTAGAGAACACCCTCGCTCCCTGAAGCTGGTCAAATAAATCATCAATACGAGGCAAATGATACTTGTTCTTCACTGTGACATTGTCAATTGCCTGTAATCAATGTAAATTCTCATTGTGCCATCCTTTCTCTTCATAAACAGAATCGGCACACCCTACGGTGACACACTAGGCCGAATGAACCCTTATCTAGGGGTTCCTGAAGTTGGTCCTCTAATTCTTTCAACTCCGCTGGTGTCATACGATACAACGGAATGAAAATGGGATGAGTGCCCGAAACCAGATAAATACCAAAATCAATATCCCTGTCCGGTCGCATGCTCGATAGGTCTGCAGGAAATACATCAGGAAAATCCCTCACAACGGGAACAAAATCAATGCTATGAGTCTTAGCTCCAACATCCCTCACAAATGCCAGATCGGAAAGACAACCCTTCCCAACCTTACATTGGTCTTTCATGAAAGAAATAACTCTACTAGGGACATAACCAGTCATACCACACCACTTGATACACGGTACACCCCGCATAGCCAACGTGACTGTCTTGGCATGAAAATCTAGAATAGCATGGCATGGAGATAGCCAGTCCATGCCCAAAATAACGTCAAACTCCACTATGCTCAATAGCAATAGATCAACTAGGGTCTCCAGACCCCCAATAATCACAACACATGACAGGTACACATGGTCTACAATAATAGTATTGCCCACTGGGGTAGATATATGAACAGGTAAAGAAAGAGACTCCCGGGGCGTACCCAATAACGAGCAAAATATGAAGACACATATGAATAGGTGGAACCGAGATCAAATAATACAGAGGCATCTCTATGGCAGACTGAAACAATACCTATGATGATGGCATCTGAAGCAATAACATCTCCCCTACCTAGAATAACATAAAAGCGAGCCTGGCCACCGCCTGATCGACCTCCATCTCTGCGGAGACCCCTAACTGCCTGGCCTCCACCCCTAGTTAACTGGGGGAGGGGGGTGAAGAAGTAACTAGAGTAGATTTCGAAGGCTAATGCCTTTTTCGAGACTGACCACCGTGAAATCGAGGACACTGCCTCCTCATATGCCCAATCCCTCCGCACTCAAAACAGCCACCCGATGATGGAGATGGGGACTGAAGGGAACCCCTGGCACCAGAATGACCACTAGAAAGACCTGCCACGGAGGAACCCTGGACTGATGGGGCACGAGAGGAACTCTAAGCCGGGAGGACGCTAAATGAAGACTGGACCTGCTGAAACCCCTGATGACCACGGCCTGAAGATTCCCTACTATACTCTGGACGAGCCAACTGAGGAGGCCTGAAGGAACAACCTCTACCACGCTGGAACTGGCCCCTAGAAGGAGCACCACTAATACTGCTCGAACCTCGAGGCCTCTTGTCCTCTCTCTCTCTTCTCGCTCTCTACGCAAACCGTCTCAATCTCCCGAGCGATGTCAACCACCTCCTCCAACGTAGCACCTAATACTCTCTCTAGTCATTAGAATGCAGAGATAGTAGTTAAGGCCATCCACGAATCTCCTGATCCGCTCATGATCAGTCGAAATCATCCAAATAGCATGTCGAGCCAACTACAAGAACCGCGTCTCATACCTAGTAATTGTCATATCCCCTTGAGTCAATCACTCGAACTGTCTACACAGCTCCTCCTTGCGTGAATGCGGTATATACTTCTCCAGGAATAGAGCGAATAACTACTTCCAAGTAAGGGGCACTGCATCGATAGGCCTACGCCTCACAAAATCCTCCCACCAAGTAAACACAGCCCCCGAAATTGGAAGGTAGTAAAAGCCACACAACTCGACTCAAAAATCCCTGCTGTACGAAGCATACACTGACACTTGTCTAGAAAACCCTGGCCTCGCCCTCAACACCACTGAATGATGGAGGCTGGATCCTACCAAACCTCTCGACACGACGTTCCTCATCGCCTGGCATAGCTAGAACTACAAAGTCTTGAACTGGTGCAACCGGCAAAGCTGGAGCTGCTCCCAGTGTCTGTAATCCCTGCACTACCTGGTCTGGTGTGCGAGTGGCGGGGGTCTGATTTCCTCCCCTGTCCCGTGAGGTTGTCATGACCCTAGTTCACCAACCATGAACGTGTCATGATGGCACCTAGTCTTCGCGACTAGGTAAGCCTGACACCTTGCGGAAATTCAACAACCTTTACGAAAATGATAAAATATTACTGATTAACATAAGAAAATGTATAGGGTGCCGCCTGGCACATACACTTCAACCCAAACAATGTAAAAACCTCCAAGACCCAAAAACCCACGGGCAACACAGGCTAATAGTTAATCATAACATACGGCTCTAACATCAAGAAGTGTCTACAACGACTGAGTACATGAATGAAACTGCTAGCTAAAGGTTGAATAGAATGAGACTCTTCGGATATGTGGACACGGCAGATGCATACATCAAGCCTCCAAATGTAGCTACGAAATCACTAATAGCGCGCCTGACCAGTAGTACCTGGTTCTGCCGACAAAAGTGTGCAGAAGAGTAGCTTGAGTACACCACATCGGTACTCAGTAAGTGTCAAGCCTAACCTCGGTAGAGTAGAGACGAGGAAGGTTGAGGCCCTACTGAGATGAACATAAGAAATAATATAAGATAAAAGACAGTAGATAATGATGTAAATCTCGGATATCTAGCAAGACAATAAGTAAAATGGAACATGCTACAAATACAATCCACGAATACAAGAAAAATCACTCAAAAATCAGGATGCCACATGAAATCTCCGAGAATTGAACCCGCAGTCCATTATTACCAATTAACAGAGGATCTCCCGGGAATTGAACTCGTAGTCTATCTTACCAAATAACAGAGGATCTCCCGGGAATCGAACCCGTAGTCCGTCGTATCAATATTAGAGGATCTCCTGGGAGTTAAACCCGTAGTCCATCATACCAATAACTGAGGATCTCCCGGGAATTGATCCCATAGTTCGTCAGGACAATATCAGAGGATATCCCAGGAATTGAACCCGTAGTCCTTTATACCAATAACAAAGGATCTCCCAGGAACTGAACCTGAGTCCAACATACCAATAATAGAGGATCTCCCGGGAACCGAACCCGTAGTCCACATACCAATAACAAAGGATCTCACGGGAATCGAACCCGTAGTCCAGCATATCAATAAAACACATCACAACAAATCAAAACTAACAGGAAGAAGCTAAGTACAAGCAACAGGTAAAAGTCTAGAGTCTAGCATGCTCGCAGGAAGGCAGATATTGCAAGTTATTCAAGTAGAGCAAAGAAGTCATTAACATGTTCTCCCTAAGCTAAAACAAGTGAAATTGCATTTTAACAATTAAGTACGTGAAGAAACACAGTCTAAATAAGTCAAGTAAGGTGAATTTTCAACAACAAGCACAAGTACGTGCATGTCACCTCGCGCACAAGGCATTCTAAACAACAGTAAAGATATCCTAAGGGGAGAGGTCCCCACACAAAGTTAGACAAGCCACTTACCTCGAACCGGTACAAAACCGTTAAACAATAATGCCCTTGCCACGAGTATCTGACTCCAAGTGGCCCAAATATATTCAAACCAATAAAATATCATAAATAATATCGCAAGCAACTAATACCACTATTAAAATTAAAGCTAAGGCGCGAAAATAGGTAAAATGACCAAAATGCCCCTCATGCCAATGTCTTGGAATCGAATAATGTTTACATTTTCAGAAACCTCATACTCTCACGAGTCTAACCATATAAATATCTCCCAAATCGGAGGTCAAATTCCCCTTCAAATCATCAAACTTAGGTCTAAGAACTTTACCCCATTTTCAATTCAAAATCCGAACTTAAAGCTTGAATTTGAGATTAGATTAGCGGGTAATAATCATAATGAAGTAAGGACTCGTTACCGAATGTTTTCCTCTAAAAATCCCTCAAAACATCTCCCAAAATCGAGCTCTCTAGCTTTAGTTTGATAGAAATGGAAGAACCCTCATTTTTTAAAAGTTTATAACTGCCTAGGCATTTTCTTCAGTGCGATCGCATAAGAGGGGATGCCATCGCGTAGAGTAAAAATTGAAGAACTGGAAAAATGGTCTATGCGAATGCAGAGAAGGGCATGTGATCGTAGATATGGGGGAAGTGAAGCTATGCGATCTCGGATGGGCTATGCGATCGCATAGAAGGATTTTGGCCCTGAGGCCCAGCTCCTAATTTCTACTATGTGAACGCATGAAGAGTAGGGCGATCGCGAAGAAGGAGAAAGAAAAACTATGCGATCGCATACAAGGACCTGTTGCATTGAAGGAAAATAGTCCTCCCACCAAATGCACTATGCGATCGCATAGGTGGCTGCGATCGCATAGAAGAAAAGTCTGCAATAGATCAGAAGGGATCTTCTGCAATTTTATCAACACAAAAATGTCCCGTTAGGCATCCGAAACACACCAGAGGCCCTCGAGACTCAACCAAACCTACTAACATATCCCATAAAATCATTCATACTTGTACCAATCCTTAAACCACCTAAAAAAATGTCGAAAACTCGAATTAATCAATGATTTGAACTTAAAAACTTCAACGCTTAACCAAACTCACTTTCAATTCAAAACCTAACAAAAAACATCCTATTGACCTGAAATTTTGCACGCACGTACCAAATGACATGATGGTGCCACAACAACTTCGGAAATCCCGTTCCGACCCTCGGATAAAAAATTCATTATTTAACCGCAAACATCAAAATTTTAGCTTTCGGCATTTCAAGCCTAAATGAGCTACGGACATCCAAAATACAATCCGAACACGCTCCCAACCCCAAAATCACCTAACGGAGCTAACGGAATCATCGGATTTCCATTCTGATGTTGCTTCACATTGTTCTGATTATGGACCATTTTTGAACACTTAAGCTCTAGTTTAGGGACTAAGTGTCCCGAAACACTTCGAGTTCTATTACCGAACATCCCGGCAAACCACAATAGCATAAATGAACTTAGGGGAAGCGGTTAATGGCGGAACGAAGCATAAATTCCAAAGACGATCGGCCTGGTCTTCACATCCTCCTACACTTAAATATTCATTTGTCCTCGAACGAGTATAGCGAACATACCTGAAGTAGAAAAAAGATAAGGGTATCGCCTGCGTATATCCCGCTCGATGTCCCAAGTCGCCTCCTTGGCCGGCTGCCGCCATTGAACTTTTACTGAAGCTATATTCTTTGACCAGAGCTTTTGAACCTTCCTATGCAATATTGCCACTGGCTCCTCAGCATAGGACAAGTCATTGTCCAACTAGACTGAAGTGCAACTAGACTGAAGTGAACTCCAACACGTGAGACGAGTCACCATGATACCTCCGAAGCATCGAAACATGAAATACTAGATGAATCCCAGCCAAACTGGGAGGTAGGGCAAGCTCATAAGCAACCTTCCCTATCTGCCTTAAAATCTCAAATGGGCCAATGAACCTCGGACTCAACTTCCCTTTCTTTCCAAACTTCATGACGCCTTTCACAGGTGATACCCGAAGCAAAACCCGCTCACCAACCAGAAAGGATACATCATGAACCTTCCAGTCCGCATAATATTTTTGTCTAGACTGGGCCGCACGGAGCCTGTCCTGAATCACCTTAACCTTCTCAATCGCATCCTGAACCAAATCAGTTCCCAATAGCCTGGCCTCTCCAGGCTTGAACCAACCGACCGGGGATCTGCATCTCCAACCATATAAGGCCTCATAAGGTGCCATCTGAGTATTGGACTAATAACTCTTGTTGTATGCAAACTTATCCAATGGCAAGAACTGATCCCAAGACCCTCTAAACTCAATCGCGCATGCACGAAGCATATCCTCAAGAATCTGAATAGTGCACTCGGAGTGCCCGTCCGTCTGAGGGTGAAAACTTGTACTCATGGTCACCTGGGCCAAACTCATGCAAGACGGCTCTCCAGAACTGTGATGTAAACACTCAACCCCTGTCTGAGATGATAGAAACTGAATACCGTGGAGACAGACAATCTCCCTGATATAAGTCCCTGCTAACCGCTCCGCTGAGTAAGAAGTACCCACTGGAATGAAATGAGCAGACTTGGTCAGCCAATCCACAACAACCTAAATAGAATCAAACTTCCTAGCTGTCAGAGGGAGACCCGTCACAAAATACATAGTGATATTCTCCCATTTCCACTCCAGAATCTCCATCTACTGGAGTAACCCTCCCTGTCTCTGGTGATCAGCCTTTACCTGCTGGCAGTTGAGACATCTAGCTACAAAATCTACTATATCCTTCTTCATCCGCCTCCACCAGTAATGTTGCCTCAGATCCTGATACATCTTCGTGACACCCGGATAGATGGAGTACCGCGAGCCATGGGCCTCAGTCAGTATCAACTTCTGAATATCATCAATTTCTGGTATACAAATCCGACCCTGCATTCTCAACACCACGTCATCTCCAATAGTCACATCCTTAGCATCGCCATGCTGAACTGTGTCCCCGAGGACAAGCAAATGAGGTCATCATATTGTCGCTCCCTGGTACGATCAAACAATGAAGACCGAGAAACCACACAGGCTAGAACCCGACTGGGCTCCCAAAGGTCCAATCACATGAACTGACTAGCTAGATCCTGAACATCCATCGTCATAGGTCTCTTTGAAGCTGGTAAATATGCCAAACTCCCTAAACTCTCCACCCGGAAACTCAAGGCATCGGCTACCACATTGGCCTTGCCTGGGTGACAAAGAATAGTAATATCATAATTCCTCAGCAGCTCCAACCATCTCCTCTAGTGCAAGTTCAGATCCTTCTACTTGAATAAGTGACGCAAACTTCAATGATCTGTATAAATATCACAAGGCACGCTGTACAAATAGTGACGCCAGATCTTTAAGGCGTGAACAATAGCAGCTAACTCAAGGTCATGGACATGATAGTTCTTTTCATGAACCTTCAACTGTCTGACGCGTAGGCAATCACCCTACCATCCTGCATCAACACCGGTCCAAGTACAATGCGTGAGGCATCACAATAAACCGTATAGGACCCCAAACTAGTAGGCAAAATCAGAATACGGGCTGAAGTCAAAGCAGTCTTGAGCTTTTAGAAGCTCGCCTCACACTCGTCTGACCACTGAAAAGGAGCACCCTTCTGGGTCAATCTCGTCATATGGGCTACAATTGACGAGAACCCCTCCACAAAATGATGGTAATATCCTAATAGGTCAAGGAAACTGCAGATCTCTGAAGCTGAGGAGGGCCTGGGCCAACTTTGAATGGCATCCACCTTCTTCGGATCTACCCGAATGCCCTCACTCAATACCACGTGGCCTAGGAATGCCACATAACTCAACCATAACTCACATTTTGAGAACTTTGCATATAATTTCTTTTCTCTCAGGGTCTGAAGCACTGTCCTCAGGTGATGCTCATGATCTTCCCGGCTCCGGGAGTATACCAGAATATCATCTATTAAAACAATGACAAATAAGTCGAGATAGGGCCTGAATACACTGTGCAACAAAAGCATAAAAGTTGCTGGGGCGTTGGTTAGCCCAAATGACATGACAAGGAACTCGTAATGACCATACGGAGTCCTGAAAGCAGTCTTCGGGATATCCGGCTCCCGAATCTTTAGCTGGTGATAACCTCAGCGCAAATCAATCTTAGAAAACACCTATGCGCCCTAAAGCTGGTCAAATAGATCATCAATACGAGGCAAAGGGTATCGGTTCTTCACCATAACTTTGTTCAACTGACGATAATCGATACACATGCGCATAGAACATTCTTTTTTCTTTACAAACAAGACAGGAGCACCCCAGGGTGATACATTGGGACGAATAAAACCCTTATCAAGAAATTCCTGTAACTGATCCTTCAACTCAGGAGGAGCCATACAGTAAGGAGGAATAGGTATGGGCTGAGTGCCTAGCAACAAATCAATACCAAAATCGATGTCTCTATCTGGAAGTCAAATGCCCCTTCAAATCATCAAAGTTAGGTCTAAAAACTTTATACCAATTTCTATTCAAAATCGAAAATTAAAGCTTGAATTTGAGATTAGATTAACGAGTAATAATCATAGTGGAGTAAGGAATCGTTACCCAATGTTTGCCTCTGAAAGTCCCTCAAAAAATCTCCCAAAACCAAGCTCTCTAGCTTGATTTTGATAGAAATGGAAGAACCCTCGTTTTTGAAAAGCTTATAACTGCCCAGGCATTTTCTTCAGTGCGTTTGCATAAGAGGGGATGCGATTGTGTAGAGTAAAAATTGAAGGCCTGGAAAATGGTCTATGCAAATGCAGAGAAGGGTATGCGATCCCAGAGAAGGGGGAGGCGAAGCTGTGCGATCGCAGACTGGGCTATGCGATAGCATAGAAGGATTTTGGCCCTGAGGCCCAACTTCTAATTTCTACTATACGAACGCATGAAGAGTAGTGCAATCACGAAGAAGGAGAAAGGAATACTATGCGATCGCATTGAAAGAAAATAGGCCCCGCACCAAATGCACTATGCGATCGCATGGGTGGGCTGCGATCGCATAGAAGAAAAGTCTGCAACATATCAGAAGGGATTTTTCTACAATTTTATCAACACAAAAATGCCCCTTTGGGCATCCAAAACACACCCGAGGCCCCGGGACATCAACCAAACCTATGAATATATCCCATAACATCATTCAAGCTTGTATCAATCCTTAAACCACCTAAAACAATGCCGAAAACTCGAATTAATCAATGGTTTGAACTTAAAAACTTCAAAACTTAACCAAACTCGCTTTCGATTCATAACTTAGCCAAAACACGTTCGATTGACCTAAAATTTTTCACGCACGTCCTAAATGACATGACGGTTCTACAACAACTTCCGAAATCCCATTCCGACCATCGGATAAAAAATTCACTATCTGACCGAAAACTTCAAAATTCTAGCATTCTGCATTTCAAGCCTAAATGATCTACGGACATCCAAAATACATTCTAAACACTCTCCACACCCCGAAAATCACCTAAAGGAGCTAAGGAACCATCTGATTTCAATTCCGAGGTCGTCTTCACACTGTTCTGATTACGGACCATTTTTCAACACTTATGCTCTCATTTAGGGACTAGGTGTTACGAAACACTCTTAATTCTATTACCGAACATTCCGGCAAACCACAATGGCAGAAATGAACTTAGGGGAAGCAGTTAATGGGGGAACGGAGCATAAATTACAAAGACGACCGGCCGGGTCATCACAGAAGTCGTTACTGCACTAGTGGCTGAAACTACCTGAGCCAGACTAGTGCAAACCGATAAGATCTGAGCCAGGGCCTCGTGAAGACCTGAAATTATAATGGGCATAGCTGGTGCCTGAACAGGTTCTGCTAGAGTATTCACCGCTGGAGTCTGGTCTTGAGCTTGGGCAACTGGTGGATCAACAGGTGCTGCCCTCACTGCTCTGCCTCTTCCATGACCACATCCACGACCTCTAATAGCTTCAGTGGATGGTACTGGTGGTCGTCCGCCACATCCGGTAGCGGGAGTCCTCGCCATCTGTGAGAGAATAGAATATCGAAGTTTAGTCCTCGGATCAACAGAGTCGTACGATAAGAATTTCAAGAATATATAGTTTTCCTAAAGGTTCTACTGCCTCTCGAGGATAAATACAAACGTCTCCGGAACGATCTGCGAGACTCTACTAAACTGACTCATGACTTCTGAGACCAAGTAATATTGGCTCTGACACCAACTTGTCACGACCCCAACCCCGGCCGTGATAGCGGCCAACACAATGCTAGGCAAGCCTGACCAAACCAAAATCTTAACCACTTTTACATAGTTCATAAATAATAAACCATAGATAAATTACTAAGTCAGAAACACTGGAAATCTGAGATAGACCTAAAAATGTGCGGAATTTAAAATGACAACACTAATACATAGCCCAACAAAATCTGGTGTCATAAGTCTGGGCCTCTAGTATAGAATTATCCACCTAATTCATATCAATTGGAAAATATGAAATGAAATAAAAGATAGAGGGGAGAGATAAAGGCTGCGAACGCCAGTGCATCTGCATCGATGCTCGTGGATAAATGCTACCAAGCTGGATGTCCTCAACAATATTAGAAGGACCTGGATCTGCACGCAATGTGCATGGAGTAACGTGAGTATCTGACCCAGTAGTAATAAACATAAATAAAATTTGAGAATATGAAATCTTGAATAAACATACTGAAGTCATAATGCAGCAGTCTAAAACCAAGTAATGAGAAGCGTTAAACTTGTGTAAACAGTTTATGGAAATACTATAGCAGATAAAGTAGATAAATGACAGATGAATAAGGAAAATGCAACACATAAACTGGTACTCTCTAGTACCCGCTGCGGTGTGCAGCCCGATTCGTTTATTTATTGTCTACGACGCTCACTGGGGGTGTACAGACTCCGGGAGGGGCCCCACAAGGCCCAAGCACAATAATAAACCATCTCATGGCATCAACTAGGCCTTTGGCCTCAATATCAATATAATACTACTACAGCGAGCAGCCCGATCCTTTACCCAGTCCATATATCACATAAGCCCCTCGGGTGATAATAAAATAGTGAATTCCCAGTCAAATCATCTTTAGAAATATCTTTTAAGTTTCAGATCCAGGTAAAAGTAGGTGATTTGCAAAATAGATTTAAACAATAGAGCTGAGTTCAAGTAATATATCAAAATAGTAAGGAAGCAGTAATAACAATCCCAGAAGGGTCCCAAACAGTTGGCACGAAGCCCAAATATGAAAATCAGTCAAATAAAGATGCTAACAATTAGGCTTCAATACAATACGCGGTAAAAACATCACTCGGAACGGACCAAGCCACAATTCCTGATAGTAATCGACCCTGCACTCTTTATTGAGCGCGTGTCTCACATCAACATAGCACTACGATGCGCAAATCCAGGTTTCAAACCCTCAGAAAATCATTTATATTCATTACTCACCTCAAGCCGACCAAAGCTCTAGCTCGCTATGCACTTTCCCCTCAAATTAGCTTCCTCGGGCGTCGAATCTGATCACATCCACAACGAATACGTCGTAATACGTTAGGGGGACAAAGTTCAAATGAAAACAATCAAAAAATATCAAAAATCCCAAAATTTGCAAAACTCGAGCCCTGGGTCCACTTATTAAAACTCAAAAATTTTCATATCGATGGATTCCTCATCTCGCCACGAGTCTATACATACCAAGAACTCCCACATCCGAACTCAAACGACTCATCAAAATCCAATTTAAAATAAAAAAATTCAAACCCTAGTACTTCCCCTTTTTGCTCAATTTTCATGAATTTCTAGGTTTATTTTATAATTAAATCATGTATTTAGTTCATAAACTCACCTCCAATCAATCATCATCAAAACCCTCTTCAATTGTCGTCCTAAAGCTCACAAGGATGATAAAAAATGGTTGAAATAAAACTTAGCTCGCAGAGGAAATAATATAAAACCCTTCTGGCCAGGTGCCAATTTATTCTATGCAAACGCAAAAGCTTCCTCGCGTTCGTGACAAACATTTTCCTTCAGACCAAATTAACCATTCGCGAACGCGGTGCCCATTCCACGAATGCGAAGCTTCAGCTGGCTCTACTAGGCAAACGCGTCCCACTGACCGCGAGCACAAAGAACAAAAGATGAGGGTCCTCAATTCCTCTTATGCGAACGCGAGACATACCCCGCGAATGCGATGCACCAAAACTCGAGCCTATGAGAACGTGTTCCCATGGCTGCGAATGCGAAGAGTAAAAACTCAGGGCCCCAGAATCCTTCTACACAAATGCGGTGGTCCACTCGTGTTCGCGAAGGCCAAAATCCTGCTGCACTAACTGCTACATTTCTCCTACAAATTCCAAGTCCAAAACTTCCCATTAGCAATCTGAAATGACCCCGAAGCCCCCCAGGACCTCAACCAAAAGCACCAACACATCCTAAAATATCATACCAACTTGTTCCAATCATCAAAATACATCCAAATACACTAAAATAATCAATTCTCGACAAATCCAAGCCTAAGTTATTCTAATTCTTCCTAAACTCGCATTCGATCAAAAATCCAACCAAATCACCTCTGAATGACCTGAAATCTTGCACACACATCCCAAATCACCTAACGTAGCTACTTAAATTCTCAAGATTCCATTATGACCCTCGGATAAAAATCTCACCTACCAACCGAAATTCGCCAAAATACTAACTTCGCCAATTCAAGACTAATTCTACACCGGACCTCCAAAATTACTTATGATCACACTCCTAAGTTACAAATAATCCCCTAAAGCTAACCGAAATACCAAAAATTAAATCCGAGCTCTCTAACTCATAAGTTAATATTAGGTTGACTTTCCAAAACAAACCTTCCTTAAAGAGGCTACGTGTCTTATTTCCTACCAAAACCAATCTAAATCAACTCTAACTCACCAAATGCTGATAATGAGACATGAAGAAGAAAAAAATGGGGGAAACAGGGTGATAACTCATGAAACGACGGGCCAGGTCATCACTTAGTCGTAGACGTAGTTCTAGTTTGTGGACTAGTGTTATTCATTGCAATCTTTTTTTCTTCGTTTTAAAAGATGCAAATATATGTGGTCTAACCACGGTAGAAATATAATCAATTAATTATGGAATGTTAGATATAAGTTTTTTAAATGCTAAATAGATGAGTATATTCCCTAAGGCTGTTGTTCTCCACCTTCCAAAAACCCACTCCGACCACAACCCCTTGTTACTCTAATTGTTCCCAAACAATACTTACCACAATGGAAAACCCTTTAGACTTGAATCTATTTGGTTTAGACATCTTGACTTTGATGACATAGTTCGGGCTAGTTGGCAAACAAATGATCTCCCTAAAGCTCAAAAGATTTTTAAATATAAACTTATTCCTTGGAAAATAATAGCTTTGGTGATATGTTTAAGAAAAAGAAAAGACTTCTGGCGTGTCTAGATGGATTCAAAATTCGCCAAAGTATCAAACTAGTTCTTTCCTAATGAATTTGGAAATTACTCTCCAACAAGAGTATAATGACCTTCTAAAAATGGAAGAAGACTTCTGGTAGCTCCCTTCAAGAATAACTTGGTGCAACAAGGGAGATGCTATTACTCGCTTCTTTCATATAATGGCAACTAATAGGAAAAATATTTAACTTTATTATGTATTTTAATGATGTAAAAGGCAATTAGATTACTATTGCTAAATCCATCCTAGAACATACTCTCAACTAAATTGAAAATTCCTATAAGACTTCTAAAACCGTTAGTAAGATGGCTACTTTTAAAAATCATGCCAATTATTTCCTAACTAATGATTTACTCACCCTTGATAAACCTCTTACTAAAGAAGGAATCAGTAAAGCTATTTTTTCTTTTAAACTGATGTTAATAAACGTCAATACCACACAAGAGGTGGAGGGGGGGGGGGTGATTTGTGTGGTACCTAATTTTTGCGTTAGCAGAATCTGGTTCTTCTAAGTGTTCTAACTACAGCAGTTTGCGGAATAATGAGAACTGAAAGTAAAGTGCACAGTACGTGGAAAACACCTGGCTCAAAAGGTAAAAAAACCACGACCTACTACTCAGTAGGATTTTCCCAAAATCTAATAAAAATCAATGAGCCAAAAAACATTTACAAAGATTCTTTGTAAACCTAAGGATTAAACTCTAATCCCAGTGTGGCACACAGCCTCAGCTGCTGCGACACTATCAAGTAAACTCTAACTTGATTATACAAGGTACCTAATACAATTGCTTCTAGTAAATCTGAAAGGTATAATATGAAAACCTACTACAATTGAACGAAACACGTAGATGGAACTGGTTCTTCGCTCTTAGTTCATGTACCTTCAGGCGTACACACTTGTATCTTGCATATATTGCTTGCAAACCAGACTCGCTTTATTTGCTCTCAAATTTACATTACTTCTGCTTGTGTGTGTTACCTGTAAAAGAGAACCAACGCAATAATATATTGAGTTAGTAGTTTAGAGTTTGATTACCACTACACTTCTTATCCGTAGTCCATTTAAGTTCTTAGCCAATACAAACTCCAACCTTTATCCTAACTTAGGATCAAGTTCTCTTCACATAAGGAGACTATCCCCCTTATCCCAAATGCAACCTTTTCGATTATGTTCAGAAGATATTGATGCGTGATCTTTAGTGCATATCTTCCTCACGTGCTTCACATGTACACTATTGATTCAGACTGTGTAGTACAATACGGACCAGGTCCTTCCATAAGTTCATTTGTCAATCTTCAAAACTCCAACTGAAACTTGGGCCAACATAAACACTTTAAGGCCCCTGGCCCGGATGGTATTCACCTATTCTTTTACCAAAGATATTGGAATATAGTTGGTGATTCTATTATAAAATTTTGTCAAGAGGCTTTTGAAACACAATCCCTTCATGTGGGCACTAACGACACGTACTTGTGCCTTATCCCTAAAATTGTCAATGCTACAGATCTAGAAAACATTAGACCAATCGGGCTTTGTAATATGGTTTATAAAATAATTGCTAATAGACTGAAACAATTCCTTCCAACCATCATTAGCCCAACTCAATCTAGTTTCTTAAAAAATAGGAGAGCTAGAGATAATGCAATTGTTATTCAAAAGATTTTCAACAATATGTGCACCTCTAATAGATCTAAATATGATATGTTATTAAACATTGACCTTGAGAAGGCATTTGACAAGTTAGAATGAGATTTTATTCATAAAACTATATAATTTTTTAACTTTCCTCCAAATCTCTAAACTCATTATGCATTGCATTTGCACTAGTCAAATTGAAATTCTTGTTAATGGAACTAAGACCAAATACTTCAGCCCTAGTAGAGGAATTCGCCAAGGTGATCCTATGTCTCCATACATATTTATACTATATATAAAACTTATGTCTAGGCTAATAGATAATCAAGTAGACACAATGATGCGGGATCCGGTTAGAATTAATCTAGGAGTCCTTATTTTTCTCACTTATTGTTTGCGGACGATTTGACACTAATTGATAAAGCCAACCAAAAGATGGATAATTGTATTAATCACTGCCTTAATTTATTTATGAAAGAAATAAGCTTGTCTATCAATTATTCAAAATCCGAGATTGTGTTCTCCAAAAAAATATACTCGAGACATTTCTACCCATTTTGCAAATTATTCAATATGAAGTCTAGTGTTGAGTTTGGGAATACCTTGATTGTCTCCTTCTACACCTCAAACCCAAGCCTAAGGAGTTTCAATTTGTCATTGATAAAATGGGAGCAAAAGTCTCTCTTTGGAAAATTAATCTTCTGAATATCGCGAGAAGAACCACCTTAGCATCCTCCACTCTTAATGTTATAACCTCTCATGCAGTGCAATATACTATGCTCGCTACAAAATTCTTAAGTCAAATAAATAAAATAGAAAGAGATTTCATATGTGGCACCACTAACACTAAGAAAAACTACACTTAGTTAATTGGAAGACTGTCACTAAGGAAAAATCAGAATATGGTCTAGGAATTCGCTCAGCGACCTAAAGAAATATTGTGCTCCTTACTAACCTCAGTTAGAGACTTTCCAATCATCCTAAAAGTACTTGGGCACAACTAATTGTCAGTAAATATCCCCAAAAAATCATCCACAAATTGTTCCTTTATCTGGGTAGCTCTAGTGAAAGGCTATAAAATCTTAATGAAAGGAACCTTCTGGCATCCAAGTAAAAATTCTAACATTAATATTTGGACTTCTAGATGGATCCATAATGCTCCTAGCTTTAGAAGTAGTATAGAAGGACCTCTCCAAAAATCAGATCAGTCCATTGCTTTTCAACATCTTATAAATGATGATCACTCAGATATTTCTAAAATATTCTAAAATATCCTTTGATCTTCCCGACAACCTAATCCAAAATAGCAAAGCTACTCCTATGCCTTTATGCTTAGTTGGTAAGGATCACATGACATGGGACATAAATAGTAATGGTTTGTTTACCTCCAAGTCTTGCTACAAGCTTCTAGAGGATAAATACATGTCCAATCCGGATAAGAGCCTAATTATAATTGGATTTGGAATCCACAATGTTTCAAAAAATTAAATTCTTTATTTGGCAATGCATTTATAATAAAATTTCATGTAGAGTCTACCTCCATAATATTGGTATCAATATTGATCTCAGCCGCCCTATGTGCAAAGAAGGGCCTGAAGATGCCTCTCACATCTTAATTAAGTGCCCCATAACTGCCCATTTTTGGTCAAACATTGGTCTAAATGTGAGTCAAAGTGATGTTCCAACCAACTGGTTAACATTTAAAAATCCTAAAGAACTCTAATCTGCAAGGCAGTGATCACCGCTATAAATGGGAAAATATTCTCCCATTTGCGATTTGGAATCTTTGAAAAATAAAAATAACAAACATGTGAATAATTTGGACCTGGATATTAATCCTAATCAGGTTCTCCATCAATTATGGGAATATCTTTTCTTCACTTAGAAAAATCCCCTACAACAATCAAAAATCATAATAAGAATCCATTGACCAAATTCCCCTCTAAATACTATCAAACTTAACATTGATAGGGCTTTCTTAAAAGAAATACTTCATGCAGGTATAAGAGGGGTCTTCCACTATAGCACTGGTAATTGGATCATGGGATATTTCAAATCTAGCTATGCAACATGCTCTTTGCAGGAAGAACTTCTAGCACTTGAGCAGGGCCTCATGTTAGATGTGGAGATGTCACTAACTGCTCTAGAAATTGAATCAGATTCAACAAATATAAAAAAAATAATGGAAAAGGATATGATCTGTCCCTCTATTATGGTAAATTATTTCAAATTATCCCTGGTATACTATTAGGCCATAAACGTCTATGCCGTCTTACTATCTTAACAAATCTGCCCTTAGTTAAATGGAAGTGCCACATTACATCTCCTCATTAAACGACCCATCCCCAATTTAAAAAAATCCTTCCAATACTTACCCACCCAAGTTAAGACTCATAACCCAAAGGCAAAAATAGTGACATAACTTAAAAATCTAGAAAACCAACATTGTTCTCCATCTTTATTGATATTTGCTCAAAATTTTCAACCCAAGTTCTTTGAATCTTCACCAAATTTATTATAATTTGAGATTTAAGCTTCTCAAGGGATCCCTAACAAAACACAATAACACCAATTATAAATATTCACATATTTGAAAATCCAATTTTTGAGCTAAGCTTTAGAGCTTTCATCAATGGAGTTCTTAACTCTTGCTTCACGTACCAGCTTTCTAACAATGTTCTAAAAATACTTTCAACAAGAGACACAGACAGATCAACTCTTTCAAAATTTTAAATCCGGTGTACAATTGATACATCATCGTTTCCATCCTCTTATTCTCTTTACATTCATCACATATTCCCAAGAAATTACTGAATTGTGCAGAAGAAAATGGTTCGTCTGTATCTATTTTCCATCATTTATAAAATAAAGGAAGATTAGAAATTAGATGCCAATAAAAAATATTTAATTAAAATTTAAGAAAAATGATAAGAAGTTTTGAAGAAGCCATCAGAAACTAATAGCAGATTTGTTAGGTGGGTTTGGTGGAGTGAATCGTCTCATATGCGTCCAGATGTAAAAAAGGGCACGGATGGATACCACGTGGTACTTCCGTCTAACTAATGGCAGATTTGTTAGGATAGTAAGACGGCATAGACTTTTATGGTCCAATAGTATAATATAGAACAATTTTGAATAGTAACCATAGTAGAGAGATAGATCAGATCCTTTTCCGTAAAATTAATTATGGATGAGAATGCTACTACTAACAACTGTTTACTCAATTACAGATTATTGATGCACCAATTGAAATTCCCAGTGTTCAGACACAATGGGAGGAAAATGCAGTAGCAAATCATTTAGCTAAGGAAGAACTTCAAGCCTGATAAATGCTATCACCTTATACGCCCACTTCTTTTTGTTGATTCTGTTTTTGAAAAAGACATGCAAAGTCTTTGTTTTGGAGTTAAGCAATTAAGTACCAATGTTTATAATAGTCTAGTGACTTTAAACAATAGTGTAATGTCCTACGGGACTATGTAATTTTTATATAAGCTTTTTTGCTAATATTAATATATATGCTTCCTTATCGTTAAAAAAAAAGATCATTGTCAGATTGTAAACTGAAAATCTGTGTCTCACTCGTCGGCCCAGATTACTCTTCCCAATTCCCGAATGCGAGGACATTGTCCTTTACTCTCTTTTCGGTTAATTATCCGGGACAAATGCATGGATAGTCCATTTTTAGCTCTCAGAAAGGATAATTAACATTTATTAATCTCCTACCTTTCATTTAACACAGTAATACCAGATAGAAAAACAAAATATCACTCTCATCGATCTTTTCGCCCCCACTCCTCTTGTCCAAAATCAAATGATTGAGGTTATTTTTAACCACTTGGATTGTGCAACCAATTTTTTACCAGAAAAATCTGTTTTGAGATACTTCATACTTATGATTATGAAAGAACGATTTTAAGATCTTAGTGCAAAACCAAGTGGAATGGATGAAGTTCATTTTGAACATTTACACAAATTTACGCTCAAGTTTGCTGGAATTCTTCTGCCTATTGCCAATGTATGCTTTGTGCTTACGTTCAGATTCTTTTTAATGTGTTATTTGTATATTATGGACTTTTATAATTTTATATTAAAAAAATTATATTTTTAGATCTCTTACACATAAAAGTAAATTTTTTATGTGTAGAGATAGGATCATAAAACTAATAACAAGGCTGAAATGTGATATGTCAGAGCTCGAGCCCGGGTTATATCGAACCAATGCACGAAGTTAAATCATTAAGCTCGTGACTCCAGGACTGAACACGATCGAGGGAACTTTGTCGAGCTAAATAACGGAAATTCGAAATATCCGGGATCGATTGGAAATCACGGTAAATATCTCGGCACGTATCAAGGAGAGGCCGATTAATTAGCAAATCATGAGATTGATTACCTTTTATAGAATTGTATCAGGGCTATCCTCAGGGGCGGACTCAGTTCAATACTTAGGGGTTCCCGTGAACCCAGTAGCTTTTGTCTATATTGAAAAATCCATTGAATGTCTAAGAATATGTAATTTGGAACCCAGTCCGTTCATCTAGTTAGTATTGTATATTAACTCGAGATTTTTGTAGGAACCCATAAACCTAAAATTTTGGATCCGCTTCTGACTCTCCTACTATATAAATGGAGGTTTGGTCATCAGTAAAAGACATTGTAATACCCACCAAAAAGCAATACACTGTTATTTCTAGTTCTATCATCTTGTTATTCTGTTCTAATATCAGTTGCGACATTTTTCGGCTTGAAGCTCATCACACTCAAAGGCTAAGGTTATCCAATTTGTGTGATTTTGTATTTATTTTCTTATCATTAATTTTAATATTATTTTATTTTCAAATTCTAATGTTTTCTCTGGAAGGTGGATAGGTAGGCAGCATTAAATAGAAAATAAATTAATTATTAGTAATGGCATGGTTCACTAATTCGTTAAGAGTTCTGATAATGAGATTTTGAAGGTATAAAAATTAGCATTTGTAGTAGCATCATTTAGTACATACAATTGTCATTCCAAACACTCTTCTCGGACTCTTGCACTCCCTTTTAAAAGATTGAGTAACGTGCCTTTTTCTCCTCACCAATAAAACTTTTCTGGTTTCTCCTTCCTTGTTTCTTCCACAAAAGCCTCTGATTTCAGAATTTTCATCTTCGACATCGTTTTGTCTATTGATTTCTTTGGTTATTTTTCTATTCTGCTTCCTTTTTTTGCCCAAATAGGACTGCCTTTCTGTAACAACTAACAATCCCATTTCTTGAAATCACATTTTCAAGACTTGTTTTTGAATTGTTCAGAAAGACTATATACTCCTTGGGTTGATTTTATTTTTAATAATGAATTTGGGGTTTCTCTAGCAAGAATCAATCTATGATCTCTGTGGTTTTCACCACCCTTTTGGGCATTTGTCTTCTTCAATCGTTCTCTGTATTGTTTCTCTACCATTTCTATGTCATTTCATGAACACCCTTTTCCCTTTAACTGATCTTTATTTTATTCTTGAATCCCAATTTTTCATTGAAGCCAAAACAACATTAGAATACTGAAGGAAACAGAGAAGAAAACATGTCAGCTTTAAGGCAAAGTGGTAGTAGTTCTGCATCAGAAAGAGATCAAAGATATGCATGCATGGATGAAAAGAAAAGAAAAAGAATGATTTCAAATAGGGAATCTGCAAGGCGATCTAGGATGAAGAAACAAAATCTTGTGCAAGAATTGACAAAGGAAGTCAGCAAATTACAAGCAGCCAACAGAACCATTGTGGCTAAAATTGAAGAGACTACAGAGAGGTTGACATATTGCACTGCTCAGCATAATGTGTTGAGGGCACAGGAAACTGAGTTAACAGATAGGTTAAAGTCTCTAAATGATTTGATTAATCATAGTGGTTTGGTTACTGATGTTACTAATGTTGCTGACTGTTTGCTAAAGCCATGGCAGATAACTTGTTCAATGCAGCAAATCTCTGCATCTTCAGGCTTGTTCCAATATTGAAATAAGTTGGTTGTCTTTGTGGATTATTGGATCCCTTTTGCTTTTCCATATTTGTTTGTTTAGTGTTCAATGCAACTAATACCTAAGGTTTGTTTAAATTTTGATATCAATTGGTTGTCTCTATGCCTACTTAAATCGTCTTGCTTTCCGTTAGTTCACATCTTATAACATGTTTGGTTAAAGCACCTCCACCTACGATCGTTAGGTCCTGGGTTCAAGTCACCAGGGAGGGGAAGTGTGGAAGCACTATAGATCCTCCTAAGATACTGAATTGACCTTTTTATGGCTAATTGTGTGCAGGCATATAAACTTTATTATGTTTAGTCCATACAAAATTTGGATTAAAGTCAATTGGACCAAATAGTTAATTTGGACTTTACATGAAATAAGTGTATTTTGTTATTTTCAAGCCGGCCTGGGCGAATGTCACGTGTTAAGTGACATAACATGTCCAGTCAAATTCAAGGCCGATAAGATAATGCTTTTGTAATAAAATAATTTGGATTAATGTCAGTTGGACCAAATGGTTAATTTGGACTTTACATGAAATAAGTGTATTTTATTATTTTCAAGCCGGCCTAGGCGAATGTCACGTGTTAAGTGACATAGCATATCCAGTCAAATTCAAGCACAATAAGATAATGCTTTGTAATAAAATAATATGGTATTCCCAGTCAAAAAGCAATGACAAAGTGTTGACACATCTTTCCCAATCATACGCAACTTTATCACCTACCTTGTGTGATAAGTTTGATGACGCACATGAGCTAATTAGAATCACGTTTAAAGTTTCATAGGTAATTGGAATATCTAACCTCTAAAACTACACGTAAAGGTGTTACATAACCCTTTAGATGACATTGAGATATGCAGAAGAGCATTTCGTAATTGGTGAAGATATCCTCATATAAAGACCAATTAACAATCGCAAAGTTGTTCAACATGAACAAAGTGGTCAACAAAGTTCTTCCCAAAAATCAACCAAAAATAGCGAAGTGCTACCCAACATTCTTGATGATTCAAGAAACACATCTCTCAAACCCTCAAATTTTGGAGAAATTTAGAGAGAAGAATCAAAGAAATACGTAGAATAATACTCATAGATTTTAATCAATAAATTCTCTTTTTCATGTTGACTTTTATTGTAGAATATTTTAATTTTGTTGTAGATATTTTTCCTACTATTAAATTAATCGTAGACAAATTTTGCCACATCCGATGTGATAAGTTTTGTGCTTTATCTCTTCCTCTTGCAAGCTGAAAACTACGAATCTCCAAATCAATTACTGCAATGGTCTTTCGCAAGTGCAATAGTGTTCTACGCAAGGACTGTCACGACCAAAAATTGCAAATAAAGGATCTTGATGATGCCTAACATTATTTGACAAGCCAACATTTAACCATAATAAGAGTTACAAAACTAACATATATCAACATGATGTAATAAAATGAGAGTAAAAGCTTTGCAATACATAACGAATCTAAACCAAAACAACTGTCAAATAACCATCGAAGACTGATGTCACTGAATACATGAGCTTCTAAAGATTTACTAAATACAAAATCTCAAATAAAAAATAACATTGTCTAATACGATAAATAGTAAGAAGGATAGTGAAGGTGACTCCACAGTCTGCGAATGAGAGAGTCGCGGTACCTCGAGTCTCCTCAGAAGTCCAAGATATTCACCCCTCTGGACACTACTAGGACCAATTCTAGAATCCCCACAAGAAGTGTAGAAGTGTAATATAAGTATAACTAACCCGATGTACTTAGTAAAGTATTGAGTCTAACCCCGATGAGGTAGTGATGAGGCTATGACAAAACACTTACTACATAATCCTGTGCAGTTAATTAACAAGAGTTATAATAAGTAATATAACAAGTGAAATAGCAAGTAAGATAAGAGATAACGAGAGAGATAACAAGAGTAATAGCAAGGATAAGAAGTGTGACGAATAGTAAAAGAAAAAACAAAGGGAATGATGACCATATTTTCTAAAATAATACAACCAAGCCTTTCACAACAACTTCAAATATAGGTGAATGACAAGACAACCACGAAACAACATAGCAAAGTCCTCAATCTGCATAGGAAAAGCAAGGAATAAAAGATATCATATTAAATAGTACATCAACATCATCTGTGCATTTTCTCTCATCCTCACATGCACTGAAACATTCTTTATTCATAATCACTCATCCTCACAAGTAATAAAATATTCCTCGCGCAATAGTAATAATTTAAAGAAGTATGAAAATACTCTTCATGCATAATTTCTCTTCCTCACAAGCATGGAAATACTCTTAGTGAAATTCACTCTTCCCTACCAAACATATATACAAAATAATACCAAATAATATAAAAATTATCAATAACATAAAGAAGAGTGATTGAGATAATACACCACATAAGAGATAACTAGTATTTTTACTCCAATAGCCGAACCACAATTTAAGAACCATAATGTCCAAATGTCTCAACAAACCAAAAGATAACTATTAAATATTGTTAATAATAAAGGTTTAATAGAGTCAATTACAATCTAATTCCCAGAATCAAGGCTAATCAAGATACTTACATCTTTTTGGAATAAGTCAATCCTCTAATACCTCTTTACCTTTGGAAAAGGCCAATAAACAACTAATCTAGTAAAATAATACTTAAATACTATTAGGAAAACTTCATTTTATTCATTCTTGTCATGCACATTAGTTGATTTTGATGTTTGAGCCTGTGTATCTCTATTTTTCAAAGATGGTGAGCACACACACTATCAGATCAGCTGAGCAGACACACATGCACCTTTCTAGAGCCGCGAGTGGCCGGGGCCGAGGTAAAGGTTGTGGAGAGGCATGTGTCGCAGCTAGAGCACCTACCAGCACATCAGTTGAGGAGCCGCCAGTAGCTATTGTTGTGGAACAGGTACTGGAGGCGCCTATTGTTACCCCTAGACTTTAGGATATTTTAGCACAGTTCCTGAGCATGTTTAATACATTAGCTCAGGAGGGATTTATCTCTGTTGCACCAGCCACTTTGTAGGTTGAGGGAGGATCTCAAACATTCACCGTTCGTACACCAGGATCATAGTGGTCAGGTTTTGGGTGTGGTGCTGGTACGACCTGTTATTCTAGTTCAGCCTGAGGTCAGGCCAAGGGCATCAGAGGAGGAGGAAAAAAGACTTGAGAGGTTCAAGAGGTATAGTCCACCTACTTTTAGTGGCACAACTACCAAGTATGCGAGGGTTTTCTAGAGAAGTGCCACAGTATTCTCCACACTAAAGGTATTGTGGAGGTGTGTGGAGTTGCTTTTACTACATTTCAACTGTCGGGAGCGGCGTATCACTGGTGATAGGTTTATGAGGAGGGTAGTTCAACTCATGCTACACCACTTACCTGGACTTAGCTTTAAGAGATATTTTTGAGGGATTTTGATCCCTAAACCCTACCGAGATGTGTGGTGTACATAGTTTAAGTAGTTGCGTCAGTGCACCATGACGATATGGGAGTATGCCATCAATTTTAGTGAGTTATCTAATCATGCACCCACTTTGGTTCCTACAACATTATCAGCAGGTTGTAGAGAGTACCATGAGGTTAGAGCATATCCTGGATGAGAGGAGGTAGGATAATGAGACCAAAGGTCTCAAAGTTCTGAAGGATTCAGTAGATTATACTCTTCGTCTATGACCCATCACGACAGAGGCTCGGGAAGTAGGCCTGCTACTCGTGGTGCTTCAATTAGTTAGGGACCTCAGGGTAATCATATGGGGCAGTCATATTTTAGTGAGCCACCTACATGGGATTCCTACAATAGTTATTCCAGTTATTTGTCACAGACTTAGTATGGGTATCCATGCTTGTAGAGAGGTTGTTATGAGTATGGTAATACTAGGCACATCATGAGAGATTGTCTTAGACTCAGGAAAGGTGGATTTCATCAGAGTACTTAGTCTATCAGCTCCATTTCATTAGCCACTCCACCTGCATTACGAGCCGGGGTGGAGGACATGAGGGTAGAGGGTGCCCTATAGGGGGAGGTCCAGCCTGTTGATATGCTTTTCGTGGTATGGTTGAGGGTATTGTACAAGATAGTGTTATTACAGGTACAATTTTGATTTATCATTGAGGAGCATTAGTCTTATTTGGATCTAGTTTTATTAATCGGCGTGAGTCCTCTTATCTTACTTCATATATGAGTGAGTTTTGTGATTCTTGTACTCTACTTATGTGCTTACCTCTATTGAGAGATTCTATTTTGGTAGTCTATTTCTATTTTCTTGTTTTGTTCACTATTGAGAGGTATGAGACTAGAAGGGACTTTTTGATACTCATTATGGTAGGTTTTGATATGATTCCTAGATGATTTGGTTACGATTTGTGGCTTAGGTGCTCTACTGGTAAGGGAAGTTCGCTACATGTTGTGATTTTGTTTGAAGAATTGAATTAGTGGAAGGTATCAGTTGGTGTGATGCTTATTCTACTTGTGATTCAGAGTTGAGAATGGGATCCTCGCATTTTTGTGTGGTTTGATATGTTTGAACTAAGCTACTGTCACGACCCCAAATTTCCCTCCATAAGATGTCGTCACGACACCTAGTCTCTAAGAATAGGTAAGCCTGTCAGGATGTGGAATAATTGAATTAGAAATAAATATAAGTCCCGGACTCAAAAACTGTATAAAACAAATGTTACAACTCAAGATATACAAATCCGGAGACCCGGACAAATACAAGTGACAAGAATTAATGTAGAATATTGGACAATCATATACATCATGTCTATATATAAATGATAATTGATAAAGAGATCTAGGGAGAGTGGGGAATCTGAGGCCTGCAGACGCCGACATGTATACCTTGAAGTCTCCGCTGTAGAATCCCAGTTAATGACTGGGCTGGTAAGAAGTACTTGAATTTGCATAAAAGATATGTAGAAAAATAGCATGAGTACGTTACAACTGTACTCAATAAGTGCCAAGCCTAACTTCGATAGAGTAATGATCAGGCTAGGGCCCTATTGAAAATAAATAAAATACTGAACAACTGTAGGCAATATAACAATGACAACAATGAAATATCAACAGGAATACCATAAGAGGATTAGCTACACAGAACTAAGGAATAGTGCAACAAGGAGAAAGACAATTAATAATATGCAAAGGAAACAATGATCAAAGACAAGTACAAAAGAATGGGAAAATATCAACAAGAGTCACTGCCGAGGTACCACCTCGTAGTCTCAAATTAAAAAAAATAAATCCTAATGCTTTCTTATATCATCGCGGGAGCCTTTACATTTAGTTTTGAAAATTATTTTATTCCGAAATAGCATCCCACATTTTAGCTCACCTTATCACACCGCATGGCTTCTAGTAGTTCCCCTACTAACCATGCGTATCAAGCCCACCTTATCTCATGGCATGAGTTTAAACACCCAGACCTTATACCATTGCATGCATATCAATATCACAACGTATCACAAATCGTACCTCAAGTGCCCAATATTACAATTCGCCAGAGAAACCATACAACAATAGAATTTCACAATAAGGAGCCCATGGCTCAACCAAAATGTCCACAAAATCTCAGAGATAACAACTGGAAGAATAACACAACAAAATGATATTTAGCAACTTAACACTTTGCCTCAATCGGAATCACAACCTTTTCAACACAATACCAATTTCAACAACAAGATATTCTAATAAAAATAGAAATTTCAAGTAAAGAATTCAACGGTTAATTGAAGAGTACGAAGTAAGGAAACAAGAATTTCAACTAAACATATAGAGAAATTAGCATGTAAGAGATAGGAAAAATATACACTCGTCACCTTGCGTGCACAACTCTTGAACATCACAATTATCACAACCAACACCAATTGAAAGGGGTAATTCCCCCTCCTTCTCCCCAAAGGTTAGGCAAGTCACTTACCTCAAACCATGCTAAATCATTCTACTAGAAGGCCTTTTCCTCAATTTTCCAACTCTGAAGGGCGCGAATCTAGCCAAAATAATTTCATACTATAAATATAACTATAAGAAACGAATTCAAACAATGAAGTTACGATCTTTACAAAGAGTTTGAAAATTGATTCAGAAAGTCAACATAGGCCTGTGTCTCAAAACTCGACCAAAATTAAAAAATCCGAACACCCATTTGATTTCAAGTCCAACCATACAAGAATTACTAAAATCTGACCTCAATTTGCTTTTCAAAACTAAAAAATTTAGCATAAGGAGTTTCTACCATTTTCTTCCAATTTCCAACCCCAAAACACTAATTAAATGAATAAATTATCATTAGATTAATGTAAATTAACCAAAAATGAGTTAGGATTCATTACCTCAAAGTTATCTTTGAAATAACCTCGAGAAATTGCCTCCCACCGAGCTCTCTAAGTCCAAAAATGGATTATGAATCAAACTCTCAGTTTTCCCCCTTTTCTGCTAAGGTAATTCGTACCTGTGACCAACTACCTCATATGTGGAATTTCCATTGCAGATGCGATCATGATTTAACTCCTCACTCTTCGCCTCTACGAAAAAAAAGGGCAGCATTGCACATGCGCGCATGCAGCAAAATATGTCGCACCTGCGCCTCTGTCCTTCGCAGAAGCAAAGTCGCTTCTATAGGTCTCTTCCCACTTCTGTGAACCGAGCTAGACATGACGAACTTTGTTGTGATCCCCAGCTCGCTCCTAGGAGCCTGCAACTACGGCCAACCCGTCTGCAGGTGGGATGACAGAAGAAGCTACAAATCTTCAGCAATTGTACAAGTCCAAATTTTGTTGTGGATTTGATCTGAATCACACCCATGGCCCCTTGGACCCCGTCTGAATATACAAACTAGATCCAAAACACATAACGGTCCCACTCGAGGCCAAAAATCACATCAAACAATGTTCATTCTACGAATCACAACCCAAATTCAAGCCTAAGCAATTATGAACTTCCGAATTCCGAGACCAATGCCTATTCATACCAAAACAACTCCGATTAACTTCAAATTTTTCACACAAGTCATAAATGAAATTACGGACCTATTCCTACTTTTAGAATCGGGATCCGACCCATATATCAATAAAGTCCTATCCTGGTTAAACTTTCCAACTTCTTCAATTCATGACGAAACGACATGCGGACCTCCAAATCAACATCCGAATATGCTCCTAAGACCAATATCACCATTCATAGCTGTTGGAACCAGCAAAACTCCATTCCAGAGTCATCTTCACACAAGTCAAACTATGGTCAACTCATACGACTTAAACCTCCAACTTAGAGACAATGTGCCCCATTTTACTTTGCAACTCACTCGAAATCGAAACCAAACACCTCGACAAGTCACGTAAACACAACGTAACACAGAAAAAGTATAAATGTGGGGATATGGGATAAAATACTCAAAATTCATTACATTCTCTCCCTATTAAAACAAACAATCATCCTCGAACGCCTATAGAGACATACCTGAAGTGGTGAAAGATGAAGATAACAGGTATGAATATCATTGTCAGTCTCCCACGTTACCTCTTCGACTGGCTGACCCCTCCACTAAACATTCACTGAAGTAATTTTCTTGGACCTCAACCTGGTCTACAAAGGCCTCCGCTCCTCAGCACAAGATAAACTCTTTTCCAACTGGACTGAGCTGAAGTCTAACACATGAGACAGATTGCCGTGACACTTTTGGAGCATAGAAACATGAAATACTAGATGAACATCAGCTAAAATGGGTGGTATTTCAAGCCTGTAGGCCACATCTCCAATCCTCTCAAGTATCTGAAAAGGCCCGATATACCTAGGGATCAACTTGCCTTCTTCCTGAACCTCATAACACCCTTCATAGGCAAAACCCAGAGCAAGATCCACTCCCCAACCATGAATTTAATGTTGCAACCATCCGTTTCGCATATGTCTTATGTCGGGATTAGGCTGTTCAAAGTCCATCTCTAATCAATTTAACCTTTGCCAAATAATCCTGAACCAAGTCTGTACCAAAACACCTAGCTTCACCTAGCTCAAACCAACCCACTGGACACTGACAATGTCTACCATAGAAAGCCTCATATGAGCCATCTGAATGCTTGACAGGTAGCTATTATTGTAGGCAAACTCCGCAAGCGGCAGGAAGTGATCTCAATAACCCTCAAACTCCATTACACTTATACAGAATATCCTCCAATATCTGAATAGTCCACTTGGGATGTCCGTCCATCTAAGGGTGAAATGTTGTGCTCAACTCAACCCGCATGCCTAACTCATGTTGTACGGCCCTCTAGAACCTTAATGTAAAATGTGTACCCCTATAAGAGATGATGGATATGTGAAGCCTAACAATCTCACGAATATAAGCTTGAGCCAGCTGCTAAGAAGAATAAGTAGTCACCACTATAATGTAATGAGCCGACATGTCCAACCTATCCACATTCACCCAAATTACGTCGAACTTCCTCTGAGTCCGTGGGATCCCAACAATAAATAAATAGTAACCTGCTCCCATCTCCACTCTATAATCTCTAGCTTCTGAAGCAATCCACCTAGTCGTTGATGCTCATACTTCACTTGTTAAAATTTTGGATATCGATCTACATGTTCCACTATATACTTCTTCATCCTCCTCCACCAATAGTGTTGCTGAAAATCCTGATACATGTTGGCGGCATTTGAATGAATAGAATATCACAAATTGTGAGCCACCTAGGGAATCAACTCATGCAAACAATCTACATTGGGAACACATAGCTTGCCCTTCGTCTATAATACACCCTCATCTTCAATAGTGGCATCTTTGGCATCGCCGTGGAACCGTATTCTTAAGGACAAGCAGATAGGGGTCCTCGTAGTGACACTCTCTGATACAATCATTAAGAGAAGACCGAGAAACCACGCAAGCGAAAGTTAGACTCAGCTCAGAAATATCAATTCTAACAAATTGGTTGGCCAAGTCTTTATCATCCAATGCTAATGGCCTCTCCGGTGCTGGCAGATATGCTAAATTGTCTAAGCTCTACACCTTGCGACTCAAGGCATCAACCATCATATTGGCCTTCCCGGGATGATATAGAATGGTGATATCACAGTCCCTAAGCAACTCTAACCACTTACAATGACACAAGTTAAGATCCTTCTATTTGAACACATGTTGTTGATTTCACTGGTCAGTATAGATCTCACAAGTGATACCGTACAAATAGTGCCGCCAAATCTTCAAGGCATGAAAAATAACTGCTAAATCAAGGTCGTGGACATGATAGTTCTTCTCATATACCTTCAATTGTCTTAAGCTTTTGAAAGTTCTGCTCACACTAGTCGGTTCACCTAAACGAAGCACCCTTTTAGGCCAATCTGGTCATATGTGCTGCAATAGATGAGCAACGCTCTACAAATCATCAGTAATACCCCGCCAAACCAAGAGAACTCTGCGTCTGCATAGCTGAAGATGGTATGTGCCAACTCTACACTACTTCAATTTTCTTTAGATCAACCTTGGTCCCCTCACTCGACACTACATATGCGAAAATGTTACCAAATCAAGACAAAATTAACACGTTAAAATATTTGCATATATCTTCTTTTCTCTCAAGGTCAAGAGCATAATCCTTAAGTGCTTCTCATGATCCTCCCGGCTCCGAGAGTACACCAGAATGTCATCAATAAACACAATAATGAATGAATCAAGATAGCGATAGAATAAACGTTCATCAAGTGCATGGATGTTGCAATGGTATTAGTTAACCCAAATGACATAACACGAACTAGTAATGACCATACCGAATCTTGACCTGATGGTAGCCGGAATGCAAGTCAACCTCTGAGAACACTCTAGCACTTCTACATGATCAAATAGGTCATCAGTGCATGGCAATGGATATATGTTATTCACTGTAACCTTGTTCAAGTGGCTATAATCAAATACACATGTTCATAGAACAATCCTTCTTCTTTACAAACAAGACTGGAGCACCCCAAGGCGACCCACTGGGCTGAATGAAGCCTGTTATCAAGGAACTCTTTAAATTGATCCTTTAATTCTTTCAACTCTACTGGGGCATACGATAGGGTGGAATAGAAATGAGTTGAGTACCCGGTAACAAATCAATGCTAAAATTGACATCTTTATCGGGCGGCATGCCCGAAAGATCCGCCTGAAATACATATGGATAATGCCTCATTACTGGAACTGACTCCACTGTAGGACTATCAACACTAACATCCCTAACGAAGGCTAGAGAAGCATTACATCCCTTCTCAACCATACAACGAGCCTTTAGAAATGAGATAACCCTGCTAGGAGCATAGTATAAAGCACCCCTCCAAACTAAATGTGGTAAACCTGGCATAGCCTATAACATTGTCTTGGCGTGAAATTTTATAATAGCATGCTAGGGAAAAAAGTAGTCCATGCCTGAAATAATATCAAAATCTACCATACTGAGCAACAATCGATCGGCTGTGGTGTCAAAACCACCAAGAACAACTAAACACGACCAATACACATGGTCAATAACAATAGAATCTTTCACAGGTGTGGACACATATACAAGAGAACTCGAAGAATCACGGGTATACCCAAATATGGATCAAAGTAAGATGACACATAGGAATAAGTGGAGCCTGGATCAAATAAAACTGATGCATCTCTATGACAGATCGGAACAATACCAGTGATGACTAAGTTGGATGCAACTTCCTCAGTACTAGCTGGAAGAGCATAATATCTGGCCTGGCCTTCCCCTCTAGGCCAACCTTACTTGCACAATCCCCACCTCTAGCGGGTTGTGCAGGTGGAGTGGAAACTGGTGTGGTAACTATGGCCTAAGGATCTGATAGAATATACTGAGCCTAAGTAGTCTATACCGGTGCACCCCTCTTGAGTCGAGTGTCACCAAACTTAAAATAAATTCTCGGAGGGTGTGGCTATTGTGGCTGGCTCAGGCTTGATCAACTAAACTGAGTACTAAAATCACCTCGTGCATGAAGTGCACTAGACATTGGCGGTGCATAATAGGGAACATGAGGCTTAGGAGTGGCCAGAATATCGTTGAAAGATGGACGTGTTGAATAAATAGAGCGACTCATGTAGACTCTACCATGACGAGCTCTAACTGGGGAATGGGAACCTACTATATGTGTTAGAATCTTGTGGTCTCTTAGTCTTCCTATTCTCTCTTTATCAGGCCTACAAACCCTCTAATCATCTAGCAATTTCCACTACCTACTAGTATACGATGTCCATCTCCAACTCCCGAGCCATGCTAAATCTGATACTAGTTTTGAGCCCCTCGATAAATTGACAGACTCGCTCTCTAATAGTAGTAACCAAGGCTGGTGCATTACTGGACAAATTACCAAACGAGACTGGATACTCCGATACGGGAATAAAACCCAGATGCAACTGCTTAAGCTCTATACACCATGAATCTTTTAGATTCTGGGGAACAAAATCCCTTAAGAACATATCCTAGAACTAAGTATAAGTGAGTAAAGCTGCCTCGGCGGGACTACCCAACTTATTTGTTCTCTTCCGTCGATAAGCCGCTCCTTTAAGATGGAAAATAGTGAAAGAAACCCCACCTAGACTCAACATTATCCGCTATATGGAATAATATGGCACTCCTCAAGAAAACCATGTGAATCCTTTAACGCCAAATCACTGAATTTAGGAGAGTGGTACTTCTTATATCTTTCGAGCTTGAGTTGCTCCCTCCTAGAAGCTGCTGCCCTAACCTCATGCTGAATTGGGGAGATGGACTATATTGCTATGACCTCTAGGACATTGGCAACCTGGACTCACTACTCTAGGGTACGAGTGGGGGGAGTTTGTGCCCTTCCCATGGACTGGGATATGGCAGGAGCAACTGGGATAAATCTTGCCTGAGCCAAAGTGCCAAGCATGCTCAAACCTGGAAGAGAGTCTCCTGAAGTACTGGGTTGTAGTAGGCGAATCAGATGTCTGTTCTCCAATTGGAGCTACTGATGGCTCCTTTGTAGCAGCTTGGGTTGGTGCTCTGGCTACACCGATGCCCATCCTCAACCACTACGCCAGACCAACCTCTCGCAGCTCTAACATGGGGTGTGGGTACTTGGTCATCCGATCCGTCTGTGCGTGTCCACACCATTTGTGAGAAAATAGAAAGACAGAAATTTAGAATCCCGAAGTCAAAATATTTCCACGATAAGGAATCAAAGAGGTGAAGCTTTTTCTAACAATTCCATAGCCTCCTTGAAAATAAGTACAAGTATCTCTGTATCAATCCATGAGACTCTACTAAACCTGCTTGTGACTCATAACAACTATGAACCTAGAGCTCTGATATCAACTTGTCGCAACCCAAAATTTCCTATAGTAGGATGTTGTGATGGGTCCTAGTCTCTAAGACAAGTAAGCCTATCAACATGCGGAATAGTTGAAATATTAATAAATATAAGTCTCAAACTCAACAACTAATAAAACAAATGTTACAACTCAGCATACACAAATCCCGAGACCTAGTGAAATACAAGTCACAAGCTCTAAGTAGAATACTGGATAATCCTATACATCATGTCTGTATGTAAACGATTAGGAATAAAAAGATCTAGAGAGAGGGGGACTTCATGACTTGCTGATGCCGGCAGGTATACCCTGAAGTCTCTGTAATAGAACCCCAGCTAATTCTTGGGCTGGAAAAAAGTAGCTAGATCTGCATAAAAAGATATGCAGAAGAGTAGCGACACCCAACATTGAAAATAACTAAAAGATTGAACAAATCTAGGCAGTGTAATAATGATAGCAATGAAATTGATACAACAAATAGCATAACAAGATTAGCTACACAAAACTAAGAAAAGAGTGAAACATGGAGAAAGACAATTATAATATGCTAAGGAAACAACTATCAAAGAGAAGTACAAAAGAATGGGGAAATTTCAACAAGAGTCACTACTAATGTACCGCCTTGTAGTCTCAATAAAAAATAAATCACAACCCTTCCTTATATCATCGTGGGAGCCTTTAAATTTAGTTTTGAAAATCATTTTTTGCGAAATAACATCCCGTGTTTCAGCCACCTTATCACACTGCATGGCTTCTTGTAGTTCCCCCTACTAGCCACGAGCATCAAGCCCTCCTTATCTAACCGCATGCGTTTTAACACCCAAACCTTATACCACATCATGTGTATCAATATCACAAATCACACCTCACGTGCCCAATATCACAATTCGCCAGAGAAACCAAATAATAACAAAATTTCACAATAAAGAGCTTAAAGCTCAAACACAATGAACAAAAAGTCTCAACGATAAAAATTAGGAGAATAACTCGATAGAATGGTATTTAACAACTTAACACTTTGTGTCAATTGGAATCACGACCTTTGCAACTCAATGGCAATTTGAACAACATGATAGTCCAAAAATAGCAATATCTAGTCAAGAATTCAACAGTTAAATAACGAATACATTGTAAGGAAACAAGAATTTATACTAAACATGTACAGAAATTAGCAAGTAAGAGATAAAACAAGTAGATATGTGAAATTAGACTGGAAATGATGATGGAAACATGTTATGGTAACTCAATTAAAGCATGAAAGGAATCTACATAGTTAAAATTAGGTAATTTCCACATCATAATTATTACAAACAACACGAATCCTAAGGGGAAATTTTGTCACGACCCGGTTTTTCCACCATCGAGAGTCGTGATGGCGCCTACTAACGGAGCAAGACTAGCCAAAATTTATAAAATCTCTGATAATTTCTCAATAAAAAAAACATACAAATAAATAAATAAATAAATAAATAAATAAAAACTAAAGACTTTAAGCTTATGTAACCGAAATAAAAAATGCTGAAGTTTAAAACATATATCTACCCAGAGTCTGGTGTCACTAGGTCACGGACCACCAAAGAGTGCTACAAACAAGTCGGAATGGAAATACAAAATGTCAGTCTCCGTACAAAGAAAACAAACTAAAACATGGAAAGAGACCCCGGCCTGCAAACGCCAGCTAGGCTACCTCGAAAGTCCCTGGACTGAATTCAGCTCCCGATCGTTACACCACTAGTGTGGTCTAAAAGCTGCTCCAGTACCGCAATATTTGTAAAAAGCACAGAAGTGTAGCATCAGTACAACCCACCCCATGTGCTGGTAAGTGCATGGCCTAGCCCCAGCGAAGTAGTGACGAGGCTAGACCGGACCTACCAAAAATAACCTGTGCAGATATGTATATACAAGGGCAACAAAGATAACAACAAGGAATATCAACTAAAGAGGGGAAGGGTCTTGCTCGGGGAGGATACCATGAAAACAAATTAATAGATATAATAATGAAAATACCTCAATACCATAACTCTCATATATATATATATATATATATAAGTGGGCAGTGCGCCATACTATCCCATTTCTCAGTTCATAAGTGGACGGCGTGCCATATGATCCCATTTCAAACTTCATAGGTGGAAAGCGTGCCACACAATCCCAAAAGATGTATTCGTATGTGGTCGGCGCACCACACGATCCCATTTCATAACTAACAAGTGGACGGCGTGCCACAAGATCCCATATCACAATTCATAAGTGGACGGCGTGCCACACGATCCCGTATCATAGTTCATAATACATATAATCTTTCTAAAAGAGGCCCCATTAGGGAAATTCAATAGCATAACGATTTACCTGGCAAGGGTACAACTAACTGCCCAAATATCCCGTCAAGGGAGCAACAACTATAATAGACTACACATCTCGGCAAGGGAAAATTCACAACACTTTCTCTTTTAATCACTTCTTTCTCAATTATCAAATTCTAGTTCGAGACAGCGCTCCAATAATATACCACTCGCAATTCTTCCTCAATCATTCATATTATTTTAAACTTAGCAATTATACAAGAAAGATGTTTCACAAAGTCCGGATCAAACACATTTAAGACTCACGGTCATGCTAGACTACGGTGTATAGATAAATGTAAACATACCTATACACCGTACTCCTCATTTAGAAATTAGAAAATAATATCCTAATCCTATTCCCTCTAGCCAAAGTCCGAACAAACACTTATCTCGGAGGCTCCAAACTCAACTCAAGCCTCTAGTATAGCTTTACCCCTTGGATTTGCCACCAAACTGCTCGAATCTAGCCACAAGTTACTATAAGGTGTTAACAAACGCTACTTGAACCAATTTGAATGCATGAAAATAAATTTCCAAAAGTTCTACTAAAAAATTCCCAAAATGCCCCCGGTCCCACGTGGTCAAAACTTGAGGTTCGAACCAAAACCTAATTACCCATACCCGCATGAGCTCAGATATATGATTAGTTTTGAAATCAGAGCTCAAATTGAGGTTCAACTCCCCAAATTTAAGAAAACCTAAGTTCTAACCAAAACCCTCAATTCCCATTTATGAAAATCTTTGATTCAAGTTGAAATCATGTTAAAAGATGTTAAGGAATAAGGAAATTAATTTAGAAATCTCATACAAAATTGTTTTGGAGAAGAAACGTTGTTTGAAAAATCGCCTATAAGGTCTTGGGCTATTGAAAAAGTGGAAAATGACTGAAAATCCCGAGTTTATATCCTTTACTGGGGCTGGCACGGACCGCACAGAAACGTACCGCGGCCACGCCGAAGGAGGGAAAAATTGGGTTGTGTAATTCCACCCAGCATGGACCGCACTGATTTGGTGCCCAGCCGCGCTGGTCGACCAGAAACTACCGGCCCTCTAAACTCCACCACGCGGACCGCGTAGAAAAGCACCGAGGCCGTGCGGCTGCCAACAACACCTGAACCTGCTATTATTAAGTCTATGACCTCCCGGGTCCCACTCAAAACTCACCCTAGTCCTAGGGGCTCCAAACCAAACGTACACATAACCTCAAATATACCTTACAGACTTACTTGTGCGATAAAATCGCCAAAATAATATCATAATCTATGAATCAAGCCTCAAAATCATCGTTTTCATTTCAAACTTCTCAAACTTCTAACTTTAGATAATTGGGTCCGAAATACGTCAAACGACGCCTGATTTCAACCAAACTTCAAAGAAAGCGCTAAACCCATATTTAAGACCAGTATCGGCCGCCGGAACCAAAATACGAGCCCGATACCTATATTTTTTAACTCATTTTCATTTCAACTTTTCATTTCATTTTTCAGAAAAATAATTTCTTCAAAAATGCTTTACTCGGGCTCAGGACCTCAAATTTCGATTCCGGTAATATGCCCGAGTCTTTTATTTTCTTGGTCCCTCTAAGACTGTCACATCACGAGTCCGACTCCGTTTATCCAAATTGTTGACCAAAGTTAACTTTAACCATATTAACATCAAAATTCATCACAAATTCCACATATTTCAACCTCTCCACTGAACGCACTGAAGGAAAACTCTTCAACCTCAACTGTCGAACCTGCCGGTCAAAAATATCCACAGGTTCATTTTCATATGACGGAACCTTGTCCAATTGGACAGTACTGAAGTCTAACACGTGGACTGGACCGCCGTGATACCTCCGAAGCATGGATACATGAAAAACTGGATGCACGACTGACAAGCTAGGCGGCAAGGTAAGTTTATAAGCCACCTCTCCCACACGATCAAGAATCCTAAATGGGCCAATGAACCTAGGGCTAAGCTTGCCCTTCTTCCCGAATCGCATCACGCCCTTTATAGATGACACTCGGAGCAACACTTGCTCATCAACCATGAAAGCAATATCTCAGATCTTGCGGTCTGCATAACTCTTATGCCTAGAATGAGCCATCCAAAGTCTGTCCTGAATAATCTTTACCTTATCCAAGGCATCCTGGACTAGATCTGTACCCAATAAGCGAGCCTCTCCCGGCTTAAACAACCCACTGGAGACTGACATCACCTACCACACAACACCTCCAATGGAGTCATCTGAATGCTGGACTAGTAGCTATTGATGTAGGAAAACTCTACTAAAGGCAAGAACTGGTCCCACGAGCCTCCGAAATCAATGACACAGGCTCGGAGCATATCCTCCAATATTTGAATCGTCTGCTTGGACTGTCCGTCCGTCTGAGGGTGAAATGTTGTGCTCAATGTAACCTGGGTGCCCAACTCCTATTGGACTGCTCTTCAGAAACACGAGGTAAATTGTGTACCCCAGTCCTAAATAATAGATACCGGTACCCTATGAAGGTGAACAATCTATCGGATTTAAAGTTCAGCTAACCTCTCTGATGAATAAGTGGCTGTAATACGAATATACTGTGCTGACTTGGTTAGCCTATAGACAATGACCCATATTGCATCAAACTTCTTCCGAGCCATCGGGAGTCCAGTAACAAAGTCCATAGTAATCCTCTCCCACTTCCACTCGGGGAGCTCAATCCTACGAAATAAACCACGGGGCCTCTGATACTCGTACTTAACCTGCTGACAGTTAAAACAACGAGCCACATATGCAACAATATCTTTCTTTATTCTACGCCACCAATAGTGATGCCTCAAGTCCTGACATATTCGTGGCACCCGAATGAATAGAATACCGGGAATTATAGGCCTCCGCTAAGATAACTCCCAGATACAACCATCATCTCCCAAGGTCACATTTTTGGCACCTCCACGCTATACCGTATCTCTCAGGACACACAAATGGGGATCATCAAACTGCCGCTCACGGATGCGCTCCAGCAACGACGAACGGTCGACCGTGAAAGCTAACACCCTGCTAGAGTTAGAAATATCCAACCTCACAAATCGATTGGTATAAGATAGAAATATCATAGTCTCTCAACAACTCCAACCACCTCCTCTACATCAAATTCAACTCCTTTTATTTGAACAAGTACTGAAGGCTCTTGTGATCCGTGTACACCTCACACGTCACACCATATAGATAATGCCTCAAAATGTTTAAGGCATGAACGATGGCTACCAACTCTACATCATGGACTGGATAATTTATCTCGTGGATCGTCAGTTTCCTTGAAGCATAGGCTATGACTCTGCCATCCTGTATTAATACTGCACCAAGCCCAATATGGGAAGCATCAAATTAAACGGTATAAGGTCCTGATCCTATGGGCAACACCAACACCGGTGCCATAGTAAGAGCTGTCTTGAGCCTCTGGAAGCTCGCCTCACACTCATCTCACCATCTGAATAGGGCACCCTTCTGGGTTAATCTGGTCATCGGGGCTGCAATAGATGCAAACCCCTCCACGAACCGGCGGTAGTAACCTGCTAACGCTAAGAAATTCTGGATCTCTATAGCTGATACCGGTAGAGGCCAGTCCTTAACTACCTCAATCTTTTTCGGGTCCACCTGAATACCCTCTGCTGAAACAACATGACCCAGGAATGCAGCAGAACTCAACCAGAACTCGCACTTCGAAAACTTGGTATAAAGCTGACTATCCTTTAGAGTCTGAAGAACCTCTCTAAGGTGCTGCTCATGCTCCTCTTGACGGCGGGAGTATATCAAAATATTTTTAATTAAAACAATCATGAATAAGTCCAAATACGACTTGAATACTCGGTTTATCAACTCCATAAATGCGGCTGGGGCATTATCAACCCAAATAACATGACCAAAAACTCATAGTGCCCATACCGAGTGCGGAATGCTACCTTAGGGACATCACATGCCCTAATCCTCAACTGATGATAACTAGATCTCAAATCTATCTTTGAAAACACCCTCACACCCTGAAGCTGGTCGGATAAATCATCAATCCTAGACAGTGGCTACTTATTCTTTATCGTCACCTTGTTCAACTGCCGGTAATCAATGCACATCCTCATAGACCCATCCTTTTTCTTCACAATTAGCACCGGTGCAGCCCAAGGCGACACACTGGGTCTAATAAAACCCTTATCAAGCAAACCCTACAGCTTCTCCTTTAACTCTTTCAACTTCGCTGGGGCCATAGGATACGGTGGAATGGAAATGGGCTGAGCGCCCAGAGCCAAAATATTACAAAATTCGATATCTCTTTTGGGCGGCATGCCCGACAGGTCTAAAGGAAAAACCTCGAGAAACTCCTTAACAGTAAGAACAAAATCCACAATGGGACCGCTGCGTTGGAGTCGCGAACATACGCCAGATATGCTAGACACCCCTTCTCGACTATACGTCGAGCCTTAACATATGAAATAACACTGCGGGTGGCATGACCTTGGTCCATTTCTAGTCGGGCAAATCTAGAAAGGCCAAGGTCACTGTCTTGGCATGAAAATCCAAAATATAATGATACGGGGACAAACAATCCATCCCCAATATAACATCGAAGTCCACCATATGTAAGTGCAATAAGTCAAAATGGGTATCAAGACCCTCAAATACTACCACACAGGAATGATTCACTCGGTCGACCACTATAGAATCATCCACCAGTGTAGATACATAAACAGGAACACTCAAGGCATCGCTAGGCATAACCAAGTAGGGTGCAAAATAGGATGACACATATGAATACATAAATCCAGGATCAAATAGCACTGAAGCACCTCTACCATAGACTACAATAGTACTTGTAATGACAACATCAGAAGACTCAGCCTCTGGCCTAGCTGGAAAAGAATAACACCGGGGCTGGGCCCCACCTCCCTAAATTATATCTCTGGGACGATCGGCTACTGACTGACCCCTGCCTTTACCGGTCCGAGCTTCACCTCTCTTATCCCTACCTCCACCTCTATGGCCTCTACCCCCATCTCTAGCTGGCTGGACGGCATGTTCATCACCTGCTGCCTAAATCATAGGACTAGGACCCTGCTGCTGAGAGCTATCAGATGCTCGAGGGCCATACCTGGCAGTATGTCTCGTATCGCCACACGTGTAACAAGACCTCGGCTGCTAAGAATAACGGAGTGGTTATGCGCTGATCAGTGCTGATAATGAACTGGAAACTTGTTAGTTAGAATACTACAATTGGGAACCAAGGCCACCTGTAGTACCATGTGAAACCAATAGGGCTGACTGAAAGGGCCTCGGAGGATGGCCTCTACCATATGAATCCCTTCCTCCAGATGAATTACCACTGAACCTACTAGAATGACGAGGTCTCTTATCTGACCCCTGATCACCTCCTCGTGCAAGTGCCATCTCTATCATGTTGGCCGCATTGGTCGCTTCCAAAAAAAGAAATATTACTACCGGCTCCAAAAGCCATCTGGATTCGGATCGGCTGAATCAACCCATCAATAAATCTCTGCACCCTCTCCCTCTTAGTGGGGAGTATAACAATATCATGGTGTGCCAGATAAATAAAACGAGTCTCGTATTGTGTAACTATCATGCTGATTAAAGTCTTCTGCTTTTATTTAATTATTTTAGTAAATTTATATTGTTGAGAATTATCAGAGAATGTATAAAGTTTGGATGGCCTAGATCCGTTACTAGGCGCCATCATGACTTTCAATGGTGGGAAATCCGGGTCGTGACAAGTTGGTATCAGAGCCCTATGTTACATAGGTCTCATAACTCACGGACAACCTCGGTAGAGTCGGAGGGATCGGTACGGAGACGCCTGTATGCTGAGAAGATAGTGAAACCACACCAAAATCCAAATCAGCATCATCTCATACCCTAGAATCCCAAAAGCCATCTGAACCTAAAACTTCACCAACTCAAAAAGCCAGAAATCCAACACAACCACAGATATTCATTCTAAGTCCTTCAAGCTCCAGTCATAACTAAGATTTTTCTTCAGTTCAACCTTTTGAAAATGAGGGTATCAACCATGCTCCAAAAATCTCCAAGAAAAACATAGTGCTACCTACTGGAGAAAAACCCTCGACAAGTGATATCGAGGCAATAATGAACTGGGAATCAAAAATTCCATCTGCAAAAATAAAGTGCTGAATAACAGGAGCAACACCATATAGAATGTGTCCCATACACAAAACAAAATAATGAGCAAAAGTGGAAACAATTGAAAAAATGGTGGAGCGGACATCGTCTCACCATGCAGGACTAACCAAAGCCTTGGAACTAAGGTTGACAGATTTACATTGTGAGATTTTTCCACCAGGAACTTCACTCTGTCGCGCCCTTTTTTCTCGTGAAATCGGGCTTATGACATTTGGTAGGGATAAATTATTTCCTTTTGGGAATTTGGATTTTATTTGAAGAGTCGCCACCTAATGATTTTGGTGTATTAGGACGCCAAGAGGGTTCTTCTTTAAGTAACTATATATTGGGTAAGGGCTTGAAATTATTCCAAGGGAAAGGTGTTAGGCACCCCTTAGAATTTACTAGTGTGGTTTCCGGCCAGACAATTATCGTGAATTTAAGGGAAAGTAACATATAGATAGATAAGGCTCAAATAAAAGGGGATTTCACATATAAAGGTTAAAAGATAAAATTTGAAAGACAAATTTAAGAAAGCTGATTTTCGAAATAGAAGAGTTAAAAATGTTAAAGAAAAGAAATAAGAGCACAGGTAAGGGGGTCCTAAGTTTACTAAAAATATGGATCACCCCACACAACATCCAGTAATCACTCCTCAATTAGGGGCTACACAAGATGTTATCGCGTGGTCATCATATCCATATCTACACTTACCACCCCGTTAAGGTATTTAAAGCGTGAGTTGGTATCGTTTACTTATTGCATGCTATTAACAGTCCCAATCATATCAATCCCGAAGGTATTTAGGACTACTAATCCTAAAAGAGGAGGGATATTAGGCTTATTTGTAATTTCAAAGGTAAAAATTCTAAGGCAGCATACAAAACACGTATTGTAAGTTTTGGGGAAAGGAAATAACACATAGAGGCTCAGATATACCTCCTTACACAAAGAAGCATGTAATTAGCATGACTTATATATACTGCTTAGGGTCTAATTAAATGCTAAAAATGAGAGATCTTAAAGGTTGAGGCAGACTTATTTATTACATAATTCAGATGAGAAGCCCGAATCTGGCCTGCCTGCTAGTTGTAGTTAATAGAACAATTTCTGTTTATGAATTTACCCTAAGGCTTGCCTAAATGTTGGACAAGGATCCTACAGACATGATATCTACTGAATTCAGAAAGCAATGAAATAATAATGTCTAAAAAATAAACCGAGTACCTACTGGTGAAAGGGGTAGTCATATTATTAAAGGAAAGCAAGCTTTAACAAAAGTTATAGTTCTACAACTGGTGATAGCCGTTGTTACTTTTTTTTAGATCTATGTGTGAATGAAGCGGTTCAGATTCGATTAGGGGTTCCTATAGACATGTTGTCTACACGTTGTTGATTTTGAACTTTGTAGACATGGTAAAAAAATGCAGAAGACACGTTTAAGACCTATGAACATGATATATAGATGCTGAATTTTGTTTAAGACCTATGAACATGATATCTAAGTGCAATGTAACGTGCAAACTTAGACAATCATGTACGCATGATTTCTATATGAATATGGTGTCCTATGATCATTATTTCTATATGAATGATGGATATACATTATTCGAAAAGGCCAATATGAATAATTTCTATGTGCATATGCAGAATTCAGAAGGACCTATATGCATGATATCTACCATTTATGCATACATGGTTACCCGCCCCTTTCTACTAACCATCCCCATAAATTTATTACAAATCATTACAACCTAAAATAAAGTAAAAAAATACATCAGAAAAGTAAAAGTACAACTAAATGAGATCTTGAATCAGACTTCATGTCTGAAATATGAGGTAAACCAACTCCATGAGATCATGATCCAAAGCCTTTCTCCCATTTGAGTGTTTTAAAGTTCCCTAAGAGCCTCAAAAGGATTCCGAGCAATGCTTACACTCAAATGTATTGTTAGATTAGGACAAGTGTAGCGTGTAAGGGCCAACCCCCAAGTGTCCAAGTTCAGAGGGAACTCAAAGGGTCCCCAGGCAAGGCTCACAAGGGGGGGGGGGCAGAACTTGAAGACTAAGGGAGAGTGCTAGTGTAGAATTGAATGCTAAAGGGGAAAATTAGAGGGAAACAACTACTAATAAACACACATAAGGGGTTCAGAGGAGCACGAGGATTGTGAAGAACCTATTGCTTAAGCCAGGACAAACTTTAGGCGTGCCTAGCCATGAAGAGTGCTAGCACTTTTATAAGCTTTCCAGAACACATACTGTTAGAGGCTAGGATCCCAAGGGAACAAGTTTAATTCATGGACAATAATTTGAATATTGCCATGACTCAAACCATAGCGTGAACACATAGGGGAGGGGTTTGGGATTCATAATAGAACAGGCAAAAAAGAAATTAGTAGCATTGGACCATACAGAAACAGTAAGCAGACAGAGATACAAAAACAGTAAATGAACACATTGTTGTGGTGCTAAAAGAGCTTAAATAAGGATATACCAGTTTCAAAGAAGCAAATAGAGAAATGCAGGTAGTAGGACTTGTAAACAGGCCACAATACAAGCAACAAGAGAGAATACATTTGAGTGTAAGTGTAAGTTATGAAGACTACAAGTAATGGTGTGTTTGTGTCAATGAAAGAGTCGATATTTACAGTGTGAAAAGAAGGCAGAAATAAGGCAAGGAATAATAATTATGGAACTGGGTATCAATTAAACAATCAGCATAAGACTTCTTTTAATTAAGGAATTCAAACTCAAACGGTAAAAACTATTTAAGGAAAGAAATCAAATAAACATCTTGTGCAAAGTATGCAATTAGAGGTAAGTACGTAGGAGTTCTAATTAAGGGAAGAATTTTAAAACACTCGGTTGAAACAAATAGGGTAAAGATCAATCAGTATATAGTAAATCAATAGATCAGAGGGTTGACATTACTAACTCATGAATAGTCTAAGGAAAGTTTTCGACTCAAATCAAGTAATAGGGAAATCAGCAAACAGGAAAAGAAATCAATCAAACTTATACGATAGAAGTCTGAAATTAATCAAAATTGAAAGCCATTTTTAGAGGGAAGTTCAATACATATAAAGAGCACACAAATATGCTAGGCTAAATTTAGGGCAAAGAAACACGTCATGCAATTGCAAAATAAGTAGGTAATAAAATGTAGGATCATGTCGTCACATAGGTCAGTAGTGTAGAAGATATAGTATCAAACAACATACAAAAGGATCTAGTATAAGGACCTTAGAAGAGTTTAATAGGGAATCAGAATCGCTTAAAGAAACAAAGGTTGAAACAAAGATTTCAATACTCCGTTGAGCCATAGATGAAACAAGTTCAGAAACTCGAAATCGGTTCAAAAGAGTTAAGGGCTTTGAAATCAAACAAGTTCAAGAAAATCACATAGCCAATGGTCTCAAAACTCAGATGAACCCCCAAATTCTAGTGGTTTTAGCGTCAATCGAGCATAGAGATGAGAGGACAAGAAATCAAGGAAAAAGGTACTAATTGAAACAAGTTCAAAGGTTTTAGAAAGGAACTGAGACCTTAAACATGCTCTTTCAGTAGCAGAAACTCATGAAAAGCATAGTAAACGAAGATCATGTGAGACACAGTAAAAGAGCTCGGAGAAACTTAGTAGAAGAAGCTAATAAGAAACATAGTAGAAGAAAATTAATCAGAACAGAGCAGGAGAAACATATAATGAAGAATAGTAGAAGAAACTTATTAAGAACATAGTGGAAAAAACTTAATAAGAAACATACAAAGAACAGAGTATGAGAAACATGGTAGAAGAAACACATAAAGAAAACAGTAGGAGAAACATAGTAGAAGAAACACATATAAGAAAAAGAAAATCATAGAAGCATCTAAATAGCTCACAAACCCTAGATAGGAAAAATAAAGGTTTTGAAAGCACAGCTTTGAAAGAAATATCAAGAAATCGTTTAAAGTTTTAGGGAAAACATGCATCTAGAACAGATCTAAAGAAATCAGAAGAACCACAAAATCTAGGATTTCAAAGGAACCCAAACAGTGAGAGAGGATTGGATAGTCGTTGATCTAAGCAGGATGAGTCGAGATCTGGCTCGAACAGACATGGCTTGCAGGAGAAAGGCCAGAGATGGCCATGGAATTGAGTCAGAAAAGATCTGGACGAAGCTTCTTCATGGTCAAGCCATGAAACTTCAGCAACCAAGCGTGTAGGAACCATAAAAGGCTGGTAGGTTGTGAGACCACCATGGATTCAAGCTAGGAGGTGGCTGGAGAAGGCGAGTGAAGCTCATCGGAGAAGAGGGAAAGGGGGAAGGTTCTAGAGAGAACCAAAAAAAGAGATAGAGAGAGATTCAGTTGAGTGAGAAATTAAGAAGAGTTTGGTGGGGGGTCGTTTGTTTAATTTGGTAAGAATGAACAGGGGCCGTTGATCAAAATTGATCAACGAAAAAGATGTAATCTGGTTGGGTCGGGTAGATTTAGTGATTGGGCTAGGGTCTTTTGTGCTGGTTTAATTAGGGGATATGGGATGGTTTAATTTAGGCTAAATTGGAAAGCCAAATTTGGCTGTAAGTTAAATTGCCCTTTTCCCATTTAATTTATAGAAAATAGTAAATAATTTTTGAAAACTAATTGAAAGCACTGAAATTACTTATAATATATAATTATAATTTAATAATATATGATCCTATTTTATAAACATGAGACGAATTTAAACCTAAAAATGACTAATATTATAATTATGAAATTTTATTCTTTAAATTACTAAATAAATTTATAAAAATATATTTGCTATATTTTAGTATAAACATGAGAATTCAATAAATGAATCACAAAAAATAATAATTTTGGGGATAATTATTGGGTTTTTCTTGATAAAATAAGGCAGTAAATTGATTAAAAACCCTTTAAAAATTAAGGAAAAATAAAATAACCTTGGAATATACTTATAGACTATTTTGAAGGTATTTTGCGTATTTGAAAAATACAGGAAAAAATTGGGTATCAACAATTACCCCTCTTGACCCGGGAAGGAAGAAGGAGCTGTCGGGTATAGATATGCTGGTCAATTTTGGCCGAACGAAATGGTTTGAAGAGGTCTGGTCGTGCTCTGGATCCTAAGCTGACTACATATCCCTGGTCTTACAGGAATCATGCCATTTATAATTTAGGATATGTCGGCAAAGTATGCTGATGAAGACCTTTCAAGAGTGGACGCAATATTGAGGTTGGGATAAATGGCTAAGGTCTAATAGGGGTGCGGGAACTGGAGCGGGATAGCTCCTATTGAGATAGTCATTGCTCACCGATTTACCTACAATAAACAATATTGTGCATAAATTTAAAGGTGATGCAAGTTCCCGTTGAACCATGAATGTTGTCTTTGGACGATTTAGATGACGTCCTCAGACAATGACGTCTTGGGCCATGAAGCATATGATAAAAGATTCGCATGCCATGAAATGATGCTCTCGGGCTATGAAAATGATGTCTTCGAACCGTGATGCCCTTAAAAATGATATGCAAGAGATTAAAGGGATCTTCAGGCCATGACATGGTATTCTCGGGCTATGTAAATGGTGCCTCCGAACAATGATGCCCTCAGATGATTTGGCGATCTTTCAGCCCATGAAGTGCAGTATTTGGCGATATTTTAGCCCGTGAAATGTAGTATTTGGCGATATTTCAGCCGAGCAAATATAAATGAAGTGGCGGTCTTTCAGCCATGCAGAAATGTAAATAAGGTGGCAATCTTTCAGCCATACAAATGCAGTATTTGGCGATATTTCAGCCCATAAAATGTAAATAAGGTGGCGATATTTCAGCCATGCAAAATGTAAATAAGGTGGCTATCTTTCAGCCCATGTGCAATTTTAGTTTTTAACCGCATTTATTATTATTTTTAAAGAGAATTGCAACGTTGTTAAAACACTCTCGAACCACGTCACATAAATGCACCCGTAATTTTTGACATTTTTAATATCGTTGAGATTTGGATTTGGGCTACATAAATGCGCACCCGAGTTTAAGAAGGTAATACTATTAACTAGCGTGCCTAAAGAAATTTCGCATTAGCAATTTGCGAGGGCCGTGAAATTTAGCTAAACGACACGCCTCGTAATCTAAGGATCCATTCAAGATTAAATAAAGTGAGGGCCATGCAATTTTCATTTTTTCCGCCATGACACACCTTGAATCAATTAAAAGGGTTTTTAAACTAACTCATGAGGGACATAAATTATTCAAGGGATTTTTACCTATCTGTACCATATAGAAAACCGTATTACCTCCTATGTTTAAGGTTTGTGTTTATTACATTTAAGCATACCAAATATCAATTTATGTACCATAATTCAAATTAAGGGTATAATTATTGCTTCATTTATTCTAGGCATGATTTTAGGAGCATATATTCACTTTATTTTATTTACCCGCCTCTCTCTCCTCCCATCCTCCACCCCCACGATTTTTCAACTAATTTAAATTCAGGAGGCGTGGGAAAATATCGATGAAGGTAACTTTGCATGACCCCACCTTGATTTATATAAAATATATTACAATTCGTACTGCTTCCAAAACAAGAAGAGTCAAATATTATACTGCTAATGTTTTCATCTTTGTTTCGAGGTGTTTGGACCACGTTTTTAGTGCCAGTTGTGTAACCAGTTCTTAGTGCCAGTTGTGTAACCAGTCTGCACTGTGAGTGCAATTGTAGTTTATTTGTAGTTTTTTTTGTAGAAATTTTGTAGACGAAGAGCAAATTTTGTTGTCAACATTAATTTTTGACACAAGATTGTAGTTTAATTGTAGTATAAATGTAACAATACAACTTTATACAATACTTAAACTGATTTGTTGTTTATTGGTAGAAATTGTATCTACGAACTGAATACATTGAATTTTAATATCCCAATTCTCATTTCAATTGTAGCATAATTGGCCTTTTAGACATAATTGTAGAAGACTTGTAGATGTTTTAGTCTTTCCAATCTAAGCGTCTCCAACAGGGTTCTATGACTGTTACTCAGTGTGACACCAGGTTTATTAATTTGGCCCGTCATGATCTTCTTATACTTCCCACAGAGAGAGAGAGAGAGAGAGAGAGAGAGAGAGAGAGAGAGAGAGAGATTAGGGGGAGGAGGTTCACTGAAGTAGTCATTTAGCCTATTCGACTTCAGATGGCTAAGTAGACGAGGAGTGAGATTTATTTTCAGTATTATAGCCAATGTGGTCAAGAGGGTTGAGATAGTTTTATCACAGGGGTGTGTGGTTAGGGGTCTAACAAGTGGCCTCATCATTCAGGCAGATTCAGTGGTGCCTCTTCTGGAGGGAGTGATTCTTTTGGTAGAGGCCATCCTCCTAGGCTCTTCCAGTTAGCACTTCAAGTTTCTCACGACACTTCAGGTGGCCATGGTTCTCATATGTAGTATCCTGATCAGCAGTCCTTCAGTGCACCACCGCTCCAAAGTTTTCGGGGTGGTCATTCATATCGTCAGGGTCAGCAGTCTCAGCAACCGAGAGCTTGTTATACTTGTGGCGATATGTGCCATATTTCTAGATTTTTCCCTTGAGCATCAAGAAGCTCTCAGCATTAGGGTCCCCATGCCATGATTCAGGCACCGAGTATTCCACATCCCGCTCATCCAGCTAGAAGTGGAGGTAGAAGTAGAGGTGGATGTAGAGGTATTAGAGGTGGAGGTAGGGGTGTAAAATGAGCGGGTTCGGTAAATTTTGGGCAGGTCAAAATGGGTAGAGTCATTTGACCCGCCCAAAAGTTACTTGGGCTAAGATAGGTTGGGTCAAAATGGATTAAAATTCGGATCGTAACCAACCCGTCCAACTCATATTAAACTTTAATTAATATATGTTATTTTCTTATAATTTGTATAATTACTAAATAAGGTTTTTTTATCTTTTTTATGGTCATATTTAGAAAATAAAACTATTTCCAAGATATTTTGACAAACATACTCATAGATCAATTTGGGCTAAAAATTAGCCCAACTTTAAATGAGTTGAGATGGGTTGGGTCAAGATGGGCTATGTTAAATAAATAGGCGAGTCAATAACCAACCCAATCTTAGGGGGGTTGGGCGGGTCATTTGGGCTTGGGCCAAATTTGACAGCCCTAGGTGGAGGTCAGGCCACTAGAGGTGGAGGTCAGGCCACTAGAGGTGGAGGCCAGCCAGTAGCAAGTCATCCAAGAGATATATTTCAGAGTGTGGCGCCCAGCTCCGATGTTATGCTTGAGGCTGAGGCTTCCGATGCAATTATCATAGGTACTGTTCTGGTTTGTAGTAGAGATGCTTCCCTTCTATTTGATCCAGGGTCAATATACTCTTATGTGTCATCTTATTTTACATTGTATATGGCCATGCTTAGTAATTCCTTGAGTGCTTATGTATATGTGTCTACACATGTGGGTTATTTTACTGTGGTAGATCGTGTCAATCGTTTATGAATAGTTATTATTGGGTGTCTTGAGACTCGTGCAGACTTGTTACTTTTGGATATGGTTGATTTTGATATCATATTGGGGATGGAATAGTTATCCCTTTACCACGATATCTTTGGTTGTCATTCCAAGACTGTGACCTTAGCCTTGCCGGGGTTGCCTTGATTAGAGTGGAGAAAAACTTATGGTGATTCCGCCTGTAGTGTTATCTCATTTATGAAGGCTAGGCGTATGGTAGAGAAGTGGTGATTGACCTATTTGGCATATGTTCGTGATTCTAGTGCTGAGGTTCCTTCTATAGATCTGTGCATGTTGTTCGTGAGTTTCCTGAGGTTTTCCCTTCGGACTTGCCGGGTATGCCATCCGACAGGGATATTGATTTCTGCATTGATTTGGCTCCGGGCACTCAGCCCATTTCTATTCCGTCATGTCGCATGGCCCCACCTGAGTTGAAAGAACTGAAGGAGCAGTTGCAAAACTTTCTTGATAAGGGCTTTATTAGACCTAGTGTCTCACCCTTGGGGTGTGCCTATCTTGTTTGCTAAGAAGAAGGACGGATCGATGAGAATGTGTGTAGATTACTGGCAATTGAACAAGGTTACAATCAAGAATAAGTATCCATTTCCAAGGATCGATGATTTATTTGATTAGCTTTAGGGTACCAAGATATTTTTGAAGATTGACTTGACATTTGGCTACCATCAGTTGAGGATTAGGGCATCTGATGTACCTAAGCCAGATTTTTGCACTCGGTACGGGCATTATGAGATTCTGGTGATGTCATTTGGGTTAACAAATGTCCCAGCATCTTTCATAGATTTGATGAACTGAGTATTCAAGCCTTACTTGGATTCATTCGTTATTGTCTTCATTGATGATATTTTGATCTATTCCCGCAGCTGGGAGGAGCATGAGCAGCATTTGAGGGTGGTTCTTTAGACTTTGAGAGATAGTCAGTTGTATGCTAAGTTTTTGAAGTGCAAGTTTTGGTTGGGGTCATTTGCTTTCTTGGGTCATGTTGTTTCAGTAGAGGGTATTCAGGTAGATCCAAAGAAGATAGAGGCAGTCAAGGATTGGCCTTGACTCGCATCAGCCATAGAGATCTGGAGTTTTTTGGGTTTGGCAAGCTATTATCATTAGTTTTGTGGAGGGGTTTTTCATCTATTGCAGCCTCGATGTCCAGGTTGACCCAGAAGGGTGCCCAGTTCAGGTGGTCAGACAAGTGAAAGGCAAGCTTTCATAAGCTCAAGATAGGTTTGACTACAACGCCGGTGTTGGTTTTGTCCACTGGTTTAGGGACATATACAATTTATTATGATGCATCTTGTATTGGATTTGGTGCGATGTTGATGTAGGATGGCAAAGTCATTGCTTATGCTTCACGATAGTTGAAGATTCATGAGAATAATTATGCGGTTCATGATTTGGAGTTAGCATCCATTGTTCATGCGCTGATGATTAAGAGGCACTATTGATATGGCGTGTTATGTTGAGGTGCTCACAGATCACGTGTTTGCAATACTTATTCAAGTAGAAGGGGTTAAATTTGAGGCAGAGATGGTGGTTGGAGCTACTGAAGGACAATGTATTACCATCTTATATCATCTGGGGAAATCCAATGCAGTAGACGATGCTTTGAGTAGGAAATCAGTCAGTATGGGCAATTTTGCGTATATTTCGATTGGTGAGAGTTCTTGCTTGGATGTTCAGGCTTTGGCCAATCAGTTCGTATGGTTGGATGTCTTTGAGCCCATCCATGTGTTGGCTTGAACAGTCGCTGGTACTTTATTATTGGAGCGTATTCAAGATCGGCAGTATGATGATCCCTATTTGTGAGTCCTAAAGGACACGGTGTGGTACGGTTGTGCCAAGCAGGTCAGAGTGGGAGATGATGGAGTTTTGAGGATGCAGGGTCGTATTTGTGTTCCTAATGTATATGGACTTTGATAGTTGATTCTGGAGGAGGCCCATAGTTCTCGGCATTCTATTCATCCAAGCACTGCTAAGATGTATCGGGATTTGCGGCAGCACTATTGGTGAAGGAGGATGAAGAAGGATATTGTTGCGTATATGGCTCGGTATTTGAATTGTCAGTAGGTAATGTGCGAGCATCAAATACCTGGTGTTTGTTTAAGAGGATTGAGCTTCCCGAGTCCCGAGTGGAAGTGGGAGCGTATCACTATGGACTTTGTAGTTGGACTCCTACGGACTCAGAGGACGTTCAATGTTGTGTGGATTATTATTGATAGGATGACCAAGTCTGTGCATTTCATTCCTATGGCAGTCTCATATTCTTCCGAGAGGTTAGCTGAGATCTATACCTGGGATTTTGTTCGTTTTCATGGTATGCCCGTGTCTATCATTTCTGATCGAAGTGTGCAGTTTACCTCGCATTTCTGGAGAGCATTCAACATGATTTGGGCACACGGCTCGAGTTAAGCACAACACTTCATCCTCAGGCGGATGGGCAGGCCGAGCGTACTATTTATATTTTGGAGGATATGCTCAAATCTTGTGTTATTGACTTTAGAGGCTTGTGGAATCAGTTTTTTCCTCTAGCAGAGTTTGCCTACAATAATAGTTACCAGTCGAGCATTCAGATGGCTCCTTATAAGGCTTTATATGGTAAGCGATGTCGGTCGCCGGTTGGGTGGTTTGAGCCAAGAGAGGCTCGGTTATTGGGTAAAGATCTAGTATAGGATTCCTTGGACGATGTCTGGATCATTCAGGATAAGCTTCGTACAGCTCAATCCAGGCAAAAGAGTTATGCCGACCCTAAATTTTGTGATGTGGCATTCATGGCTGATGAGCGAGTGTTGCTTCGAGTGTCGCCTATGAAGGGCGTGATAATATTTGGGAAGAAGGGCAAGGTTAGACCTAGGTTCATTGGTCCATTTGAGATTCTTGATCACGTGGGAGAGGTGGCTTACAGGCTTGCGTTACTGCCGAGCTTATCAGTCGTGCATCTAGTGTTTTATGTGTCCATGCTTCGAACGTATCACGTTGATCCATACCGCGTGTTAGATTTTAGCACTTTCCAGTTGGAGAAGGACTTATTATATGAGGAGGATCCGGTAGCTTTTCCATACTGGCAGGTTCGTCATTTGAGATCGAAGAGTTTCCCTTCTGTTCGTGTTCAGTGGAGAGGTCATCCTGCTAAGGCATCGACCTAGGAGTCCGAGTCCGATATGCATAGCCGTTCTCCCCATCTTTTTATCGACTCATGTACTTCTTTCTTATGTCCGTTCAAGGACAAACAATTATTTTAGAGGTGGAGAATGTGATGAACCGAAAGGTACTCACTTGTTTTAGAAAAACATTTTGAATTAGGAGGCCTTAAAACCTGCTTTTGTCTCACCTCGATTGGCATGCACAGCCCGGGCGTGTATCCAGAAAGCCATTATGTCAAAAATGATGAATTTTTCCTTTAAAATAACATTAGCTTGACTTCAATCAATATTTTGGGTAAATTGATCCGGACCCGTGATTTGACGGTCCTAGAGGATCCGTAGGAAAATATTGGAGTTGGGCGTATGCCCGAAAATTGAATTCTGAGGTCCCAAGCCCGAGAAATGAATTTTTAAGGAAAATTATTTTCTGAAATATATATGAGTTTTTGGAAATGAAATGTGTTTGAAATTGATAGTATCGGGCCCGTATTTTGGTTCTGGAGCCGGGTACAGCTCTTATATGTGATTTAAGTCGAGCCTATAAAATTGGGTAAGAAACAAACTTGAACTGACATGAATCGGACCTTTGGTTGTTAAAAGTTGAACTTAAGAGTTCATGAGATTTTTTTTATTTTGATGCTAAATTCATTGTTATCGTTGTTATTTTTGATGATTTGATCGCATGAGCAAGTTCGTATGATATTTTTGGATATGTGTGCATGTTTGTTTTGGAGCCTCGAGGGCTTGGGTGAGTTTTGGATAGATCACAGAGTGAAATTTGGGCTTAGGAAATTGCTGGTATGTTGCAGGTCTGTAGGCTACGCAAATGAGAACAAGTATCTCAAATGCAAAAGTCGACATGGGCTCCCTTGGTCGCAAATGCGAAGCTTATGTCGCAAATGTGATCTTGCATTTGGAAAGGTCCCTCCCAAATGCGAAGGTGATCAGAATTAATTGGGTTGCAAATGCTTCAATATCTTCGCAATTGCGAAGTGAACAGTTTTTTGATTGCGAACCCTGGTCGCAATTACGACATCTTCAACCTGCAAAATCATAACTTAGATGCACTTTCAGCCATTTTTCAACCCTTTTCAAAATTTAAACACCTTTGGGCTATTTTTCAAAGACAAGTACTCTTTAAAATCGATTGTAAGTCATTTCTAACTCGTTTTCATTAATTTTTAATATCTTTTTACATGATTTCAACTCAAAATCAAGGGTTTTCATGGGGAAATTGGGTGTTTGGGTAGAACTTAGATTTTTCAAATTTTGGGGATTTGGGCCTCGATTTGAGGTCCAATTTCAAAAGAAATTATATATTTGGGTTCGTGTGGGAATGGAAAATCGGGTTTTGGTTAGAACCTCGGGGTTTGACTATGTGGGCCCGGGGTCGATTTTTGACTTTTTGGAAAAACTTTAGAAAAACCTATTTTCATGCATTAGAATTGATTCATTTAGAATTTATTGATATAATTAAATAACTTATGGCTAGATACGAGCGAGTTGGTAGTGGAATCAAGAGCTAAAGCGGTAATTGAGGCTTGAATTGTGTTCGTGGCATCGAGGTAAGTGTTTGGTCTAACCTTAGCTTGAGGGATTAGGAGTTGTGTCCTATTTGCTAAGTGTTAGTTGTTGGGTACAATGTATAGGCATGGTGACGATTATCTATGTGTTGGTGTCAAGCATGCCTGTGAGTCTTATACTATGATTAATGTGACTCCGTTTGCATTGTGTGTGCCTTATGTGATGATTTCTATTGTTAAGCAAGGCTTGTGGAAGAAATATTGGTATTTGAACATTGAAGAGTGTTTTCTCAAGTTGTAAAATGATTTTAGGAAGTATGATTGGTAATTAAACCTTATTGAGCATTGGCTCAAATTGTGAATTGAGTTGTGAAATAAATGTGAGAAACAAAAGAGGATTATTATATTATCTCCCTTGTCGGGATGTTGTTGTTTTAATGTTATTTCCCTTGCTGGAATGTTATTGTTTTGATATTGTTTCCCTTGCCTGGATATGATTGTTGTACCATTGTTCCTTTGCCGGGATTTATTGTGAACTTGTTGATTTCCTTGCCCTTATTGCTTTGTGATTGTTGTTTGGGTAAGAAAGAGTATTAAAGCACAAATGGTAATGTCGTGCATGATATTCGTGAGAGAGTGTTAATGCAAGATGGTTGATGTCATTCTGCACGATGTAATATTCCATGTCGTTATATGAGTGATAATGCACGAAGGATCATTCTGTGCCATGATTATGTGAAGGCTAATGGCGTGCCATTTATGTTTATTTTATGGTAAGAACGAGAGTAAAAGCATGAAGGCTGATGCCGTTCACTTGGCTTAGATTTCCTGTTTTCTACTGATAATTGAGTTATGGTGTCCTTTACATTTAACTATTGTTTTCTATTGTGAGCCTAGTCTGGTAGGGTGTTTGTCTGAAATAGCTAGGGGCATTGTCGTGTCTCAATATTTTCTCTTTTCAGTGTTGGACCTATTTACTATGATCATTTTTGTTTTGCATTTTTCCTTCTGTATTTTATGTTCTTATTTTTGCTATGATCTCTGTGGTGAAACTAATATTATATCCTTTTTATATTTCTTATTATCTTGAGCCAAGGGTTTTCCGGAAACAGCCTCTCTACTCATCCGGGGTAGGGGTAAGGTCTGCGTACATACTATCCTCCCCAGACCCCATTTATGGGATTTTACAGGGTTGTTGTTGTTGTTGTTTCTATTGTTACTTGTTGTTTTCCTCGCAGGATGATCCTCCCCCCTTCCTATCTTTAATTGTATAGTTTTGCCTTCATGCTTCGCTGTATATGATTTAACTACACAGGTTTGTGTGGTAGTTTGGTCGTAGCCTCGTCACTACTTCACCAAGGTTAGGCTACACACTTACTAGCATATGGGGTCGGTTGTGCTGATACAACATTTTCACTAACAGATCCCAGTACTACAGCTTACAGACCTTAGTTTTGGGTTGTTTCTTTTTGTCCATTCGGAGATCCAAGGTAGTCCTGCAGACATTCGCAGGCCCTGACGTCTACCTCTATCCTTTCATCTTGTTTCATTCATGTATATTAGAGACAGTGTTGTATTTATTTTTGGACCTTATTTGTAGTATTACTAGACCATCTGTGAAGTTGTGACGCCAGTCTTGGGAAGTTCATGTATGGATTGGTATTGACATCTTTATTAAAATATTGCATTTTAGTCTTCCACTTATTAAATTCTATTGTCTATATGATGTTGGTTCTTAATTGTTAAAAGATTAAAAATGGGAAAAAGTAAATAATTCAGATAGTTGACTTGCCTAGATTTCACTAGTAGGCGCCATCAAGACTCCCGGGGGTGGGAAATTTGGGTCGTGACAAGTTGGTATCAGAGCCCTAGGTTTCTTAGGTCTCACAATTCATGGACAGGCTTAGTAGAGTCTGGGATCGGTACAGAGACGTTTGTATTTATCCCATAAAGGCTACAGAATTAGAAAAACTTTCACATCTATTCTTCCATGTCGTGCGATTTGATTTCTCAATGCTAATTAACCTTCTACTCTATTCTCTCATAGATGGTGAGAACATGTACCGTTTCATGAGTTGAACAGTAGCCTGAGCCCCCAGCAACAGCTACCACGAGGGGCAGAGGACGAGGGCGAGGTCGAGGCCGTGCTTGAGGCCGAGGGAGGGGCAGAGCTCAGCCCAAAGCACTAGCACCAGCAGTGGTGTCACGACCCAAACCCGATCGTGATGGCACCCAGCCCTAAAGCTAGGTAAGCCTGGCCAACAATCGCTTCCAACGTAGCATTTAAGTCTCAAACCGAGAATTTAACAAAATAATAATCCAAGAATATTAATAATGTAATATAGGTAAATACGGAAATCGAAGACACACCCATATGATCTGGGGGTCACGGGTCTAGAGCCTCTAAACAAAACTGAGTACTAATAATAGTATCTTAATACCAAAACCAAAATCTGAGAAAGTATATATTAATAATAAAATGAAGAAATAATGAAGAGCAGTCAGGTCCTACGAACCTCATGCAGCTACCTCAACGACTCTGATAATATCTTGGGAGACTACTAGAATTAGCTAAGCCTCCGGTGTACCTGAATCTGCACACATGGTGCAGGGAGTAGGGTGAGTACTACCGAATCAGTGAACAATAAGTATAGAAAATGACTGAAAGTAAGAAAGCCACGAAAGAGCACAACGCAAAGCTATAACTAACAATCCTATAACTTAGCTATAGGCTAACAACATAACAGTATCACAACAACAACAACGTATAAAATAAAGATGCAATGCAATGCACATGAATACGCTGCAGCGTGCAGCCCGAGCAAACCATGCATATGATTTAACATCGACGGCGCTCAGTGGGGGTGTGTACAGAATCTGGAGGGGCTCTTTCAGCCCAAGCGCAATATCAGCCATGTATCGGCTAAGAACAGGCGCTCGGCCTTAATATCAATATATAACCGCTGCGGCGTGCAGCCCGAGCCAACTATGCAGTCCATAGTATGCATGCAAGTCACATAACAGATTCAATCTGATTCCTTGCCAATTTCCCATTTATTAAGGTGAATATAATTTAATTAGTCAATTTCAGAAATACGGTGACTTAACATTTATTAACAGTGAATAATACAGGACTGAGATCAATGATTATGCAAATCATGTTGTCACAAAGATATTCACCCTAGATGGGTACTACACATCGGCACAAGACCCAAAATATGGCATCAAGCCCAATTATCAACAACACAATGTGTGTATCAGACGCCAATAGTTCATATTCAGCTCTCGGGATAGACCAAGTCAACATCCCCAATCATTTACAATTCTGCACCAACCATGGGGTGCGAGTCACGCCCTAAAATATCGTCACGATGTGATAAGCCGGGGTTTCAAATCCTCAGGCTATCATCTATACAAACTACTTACCTCTAACTAGTCGTAGCCTAGTCTGCAATACCTTTTCCCTTCGAATCTTCTCCTATGAGCGTCGAATCTATTTAAAACCACAACGAATAGGCTATTAAAGGCTAAATTAACATAACCTAATTGAAATTATTCGAAAAACCTTAAAAATCACGAAATTGGTAAGACCCGAGCCCCGAGCCCACTTCTCAAAAAATTTAGAAAGTTACATCTTTGGATTCCTCGTATCGCCACGAGTCCGTACATATAAGGTTTATCAAAAATGGAGTTCGTTTGCCCTCTCAAATCACCATTTTACTCTCTCTTAGGCTTCAAGCCCTAACCACCATTTTTTACCTTAAAAACGCTGAATTTCATTGTTTAATATATACTATTTTACACCAAAATGACATAATTCGAGGCCAAGAATCATTACCTGAGAGAAACCCTCGAAACCCTCTTCAAAATCGCCCACAATCGTCTATTCTCGAAGTTAAAAGTGTTTTTCTTAACATATGAAATTTGCAAACACTGTTTCATTAATTCCCTGCGATTTGTACTTCCGCGGCACAGTTACTGCTTCCACGGTGGTCGCTTCTGCGGTCAATAGACCGCTTTTGCGTTCTCCCTTGAGTCGACTGGGACCACTTCAGCGGTCCTAAATCGCTTTTGTGGTCTCCGCCTACGCGATCACCTTGGCAACTTCTGCGGTCACCCAGCAAGACCATGACCGCTTCTGTGGTCAATGACCGCTTTCGCGGTAGCCGCGTTTGCGGTAATTCTTCCTCTTTCGAGGAAATACCAAAAGCATGTGCAACAGACCTGTTGCAACTTTAAAAAAATCTTCGTTTTCATAATCTGACTTCACCCCGAGGCCTTCGGGACCCCAACCAAATGCATATATATGTCCCATCACATCATTAAAACTTGTTCGCAAAATAAAAGCGCTATCATAAACATCAAAACATCCAATTTCCACGTATTCAAGCCTAAGTTAAACTAAAACTTCCGAAACTTGCATTGTCTCCAAAACCGGACCTAAACACCTCCAAATGATCTGACAATTTGCACACATATCAAAAATCATCTAGCAGAGCTATTGCAACTGTTGAAATTTCATTCCGACTCCCGGATCTAAATATCACCAATCAACCGGACTTCGCCAAACTCTAACTAAGCCAATTCAAGACTAATTCTACACCGGACCTCCAACTTCAGTTCTGATTTCACTCCTAAGTCACAAATCACCATCCGAAACTAGTCGAATCATCAGAAATCGCTTTCGAGCCCTCTAACTCATAAGTCAATGTTGGGTTGACTTTTCCGAACTAACTTTCTCTTAAAGAGACTAATATTCTCATCTCTATCCAAACTCCATCCGAATTACTTCAAACTCTCCAAATACATATATTGAAACATATAATAGCATATAACGGGGAAAATGGGTCGGTAATACACGGGACAACAGGTCAGGCCATTACAGCCTCCCCAACTTAAAAAAAGCTCATCCTCGAGAGGGTCGAGAAACATACCTGGAGTATCAAACAAGTGAGCATATTTGATCCGCATCTCCTGCCCTCCCAAGTGGCTTCCTCCACAGGCCAACCTCTCCACTGAACCTTCACTGAAGCTATGTCCTTTGATCTCATCTTTCAAACCTGACGACCCAAAATAGCCATCGGCTCTACATCATAGGTCAAGTCTTCATCTAACTGGATCGTGCTGAAGTCAATCACATGTGACGGATCCCCAACATTCTTCCGAAGCATAGAAACATGAAGCATCGGGTGAACCCCCGAGAAGCTAGGTGGCAAAGCAAGCATACAGGACATCTCCCCGATCCTCCTAAGTATTTCAAAGGGTCCAATGAACCTTGGACTCAGTTTCCCTTTCTTTCCAAACCTCATAACGCCTCTCATAGGCGAACCCTTCAGCAATACTTTCTCGCCCACTGCAGAAGATACTTCTCGAACTTTCCAATTTGCATAATGTTTCTGACGCGACTGAGCTGTACGAAGTCTCTCCTGGATTACTTTCACGTTCTCCAAGGCATCCTGGACTAACTCTGTTCCCAAGAATCTAGCCTCATCGGGATCAAACCAACCAATCGGAGATCTACATTGTCTCCCATATAACGCCTCATACGTGCCATCTGAATGCTGGATTGATAGCTGTTATTATACGCAAACTCCGCAAGTGGAAAGAATTCAGCCCAAGAAACTCCAAAATCAATAGCACAGACACGCCACATGTCTTCCAATATCAAGATAGTACGCTCGGACTGCCCGTCCGTCTGTGGATGAAATGTTGTGCTCAACTGTACCTGTGTGCCCATCTCCCGATGAAAAGTCCTCCATAACTGGGAAGTAAACACGGTACCCCTATCTGATACAATGGAAATCGGAACCCCATGCAACCGTACAATCTCCCAGATGAAAATATCTGCTAACTTCTCTGCAGAATAGGTAGTGCACACTGGAATGAAGTGCACGAACTTAGTCAGCCTATCCACAATCACCCAAACTGAATCAAACTTCTTCGAGGTACGAGGACGACCACTCACAAAATCTATAGTAATGTTTTCCCACTTCCACTCCGCAATATCCATCCGCTGGAGAACACCACCGGGTCTCTGGTGCTCGTATTTGACTTGCTGACAGTTGAGACACCGAGACACACAATTCATAATATCCTTTTTCATTCTCCTCCACCAGTAGTACTGTCTCAAATCCTGATACATCTTCGCGGCACCCGAATGAATCGAATACTGCGAGCTGTGAGCCCCCTCCAATATCAACTCCCGAAGACCATCCGCATTGGGCACGCAAATCTGGCCTTGCATCCGTAATACACCATCATCTCCAATGGCCACATCTCTAGCATCATCATGTTGAACCCTGTCCTTCAGGACAAGCAAATGCGAGTCATCATACTGCGCTCTCTGATGTGGTCATAAAAAAGAAGACCGGGAAACCATACTCGCCAAAAACCGACTGGGCTCGAAAATATCTAACCTCACTATCTGATTGGCCAAGGCCTGAACATCAACTGCAAGGGGTCTCTCCCTAACTGGAATGTACGCCAGACTACCCATGCCGATAGCCTTCCGGCCCAAAGCATCGGCCACCATATTGGCCTTCCCAGGATGATACAAAATGGTGATATCATAGTCTTTGAGTAACTCCAGCCATCTCCGTTATCCCAAATTAAGATCTTTCTATTTAAACAAGTGCTGAAGACTGCGATGGTTCGTATATACCTCACAAGATACACCATAAAGATAATGCCTCCAAAATTTTATGGCATGCACAATTGCAACTAACTCTAAGTCATGAACGGGATAGTTCTTCTCATGGGGCTTTAGGTGACGAGAAGCATACGCAGTAACTCTACCCTCCTGCATCAACACAAAACCAATCCCAACTCTCGAAGCATCACAATACACTGTGTAAGAGCCTAAAGCTGATCGTAATACTAATACCGGATCTGTAGTTAAAGCCGACTCGAGCTCCGGGAAGCTCTCTTTGCATTCATCTGACAACACAAATGGAACATTCTTCTGAGTCAACTTCGTCAAAGGCGACGCAATAAATGAAAACCCTTGAACGAATCTGCGGTAATAACCCGCCAAACCGAGGAAACTCCGAATCTCAGTAGCTGAGGACGATCTGGGCCAACTCTGAACCGCCTCAATCTTCTTTGGGTCGACTTGAATACCATCACTGGAAACCACGTGTCCCAGAAAAGTCATGGTATTATGCCAGAATTCACACTTAGAGAATTTTGCATAAAGCTTCTCCTCTCTCAATCTCTGCAAGACCACCCTCAAGTGCTGTTGGTGCTCCTCCTGACTACGCGAATACACCAGAATATCATCAATAAACACAATCACGAAAGAATCCAGATAAGGTCGAAAGTACATTGTTCATCAAGTACATGAACGCGTTTGGGGAATTAGTCAGCCCGAAAGACATCACTAGAAACTCGTAGTGCACATATCTTGTCCTGAAAGTCGTCTTCATAATGTCTGATTCCATAATCTTTAGCTGGTGGTACCCTGATCAAAGGTCAATCTTAGAGAATACCCTCGCTCCCTGGAACTGATCAAATAAATCTTCAATACGGGGAAGTGGGTACTTGTTCTTCACTGTCACCTTATTCAGTTTCTTGTACTCAATGCACATTCTCATTGTGCGATCTTTCTTCTTTACAAATAATACCGGTGCACCCAAGGTGACACGCTCGGGCGAATGAACCCCTTATCCAGGAGTTCCTAAAGTTGTTCTTTCAACTCCTTAACTCTGCCGGTGCCATACGATAGGGAGGAATAGAGATGTTCTGAGTGCCCGGCACCAAATCAATGCCGAAATCAATGTCCTTGTCCGGTGGCATGCCTGGAAAGTTCACTGGAAACACGTCACGGAAATCCCTAACAATGGGAACTGAATCAAGGCTAGGAGCCTCGGCTTCCACATCTCTTATGAAAGCCAAATATGATAAACACCCCTTGCCAACCATTCGTTGGGCTTTTAAGAAAGAAATCACCCCGCTAGGTACATAGTCATTCACGCCTCACCACTCGATCCTCGGAATACCTGGAATACCTAGTGTAACTATCTTAGCATGACAGTCCAGAATAGCATGGTACGGAAATAGCCAATCCATACCCAAAATTACATCGAAATCCACCATGCCCAATAATAATAAACCAACTCGGGTCTCCAAACCCCCAATAGTTACAAGACATGATCGATAGACATGATCCACAATAATAATATCACCCACCGGGGTAGATACATGCATGGTAAAGGCAAGACAACCACGGGTCGTACCCAAATGATGAGCAAAATAAGAGGATACATATGAATAGGTAGATCCAGATCAAATAAAACAGAAGCATTCATGTGGCACACTGAGATAATACCATTGATAAGTGCATCCAAGGAAATAGCGTCCCTCCGATCTGGAAAGGTATAAAAACAAGCCTGGCCACCGCCACTACGGTCCTCACCCCTAGGGCGACCTCTAGCTACCTGGCCTCCACCCCTAGCTGTGTGAGTAGAAGCTGAAGGAACTTGTGCAAAAGACGAGGGTTGATCTCTCTGCTAGGTCTACCTACTGCGGGTTCGAGGACATTGTCTCTTTATGTGACCAACTCACGACAATCATAGCAACGAACTGAATTCAGAGAAGGGGACTGATGGGAACCACTCGCTGCAGACGAAACCTGATCTGAAGGAGCAGAAGCAGAGCTCTGAGCAGGAAGTGCATTCAATGCAGGCCGACTCTGCTGATGACCCTGATAGCCCCGGCCTAAAGAGGCTCCACTGGACTATGTGCGTCGGCACTGAGGAGGCCTGAAAGAACGACCTCTACCCTAATGGAAATGGCCCCTAGATGGAGTGCCACTGAAATTACTGAACCTCGAGGCCTCTTGGCCTCTCTCTCAACACGCTTCCGGCGGCGATCTATCTCAATCAATCGAGCTGCATCAATAACCTCATCAAATGTAGTTGCGGTAGCCCTCTCTCTAGTCATCAATATACGGATCGGATAGTTGAGGCCATCTATAAACCTCATGATCCTCTCTCTATCTGTCGGGATCATCTGTTAGGAACCGTGAACAACGCTAGAGGGGGGGTGAATAGCGTTTTACAGAAATTATGCGGAATTAAAAATCTATGTTTCAGAAATATAAAAATACTGCAGGAATTTAACAAGTGCAGGAAAGTAAAGGAGGCAGAGATGTATACTGGTTTACCACACCTTGTGGCTAGTCCAGTCCCCGAGAGACTCTCTCGAGATTTCCACTAACAACCCTGTCGAGCTTACGGGTGCTCAACAAACCTTTACACTTGAGACTTGAATCACACAAGTCTCAAACACTTGCTCGGAGGTTCCTCACCTCAAAGACTTCGATGCTAAGTTTACAGGTACCTAACAAACCTTTACCACCTGAGATTTGAATCCCACAAATCTCAGAAACCTTGCTCGGAGGCTCCTCACCTCAAAGACTTCACTTGTTAAGCTTCCGGGTGCCTAACGAACCTTTACAACTTGAGAACTTGATACAACACAAGCCTCAAACAACCTGCTTAAGGACACCTATCCCTAAGACTTCCCAAGAAGAAATACAACACTCCTTCTTGTTACAAGTGCTCACAAAGAAACACTCACTACTCACTTTACAATAACTCTCTCAATAGAGTGGATTATGAGTACAACAATATCAGCTCAAGAACACAACTACTTAATCAATAATTTTGGCTCTCAAAAAACAATGTATATGATATGAAATAATTTCAAGGATAGTATTCAATCTTTTCAGCTCAGTTGTGTTGTATAAAAACGTTTTCAGGCAGGCTTTTAATAGGCAAAAAAGAGTTTTAGACCGTTGCCTATTTTGTCTACTGAAAACTTTGATATTAGGCAATGACAATCGATTGTCACCGTACACAATCGATTGTTGCCAAGATTTTCAAAGGGGTTCTGACAAAAATAGATTCTGTAATAAATGCATGATTGAAAATGATAGATTTTGTTGTCAGATAAATATCAAACGAATCTGTAAATAGGTGAAAAATTTATTGAGCATTTATTGGGTCATTGACTATGTGAAAACAATTTTTAAATAATTTTTCAAATACAAAAGAAAGACTTTAAAAATTGTTTTTGAAAGTCTGACACATCATTTGAAAAAGATAGATTTTGTTGTCAAAAAAATATCAAATGAATCTGTAAATAGGTGAGTAATTTACTGAGCATTTATTGGGATGTTGACTATGTGGAAATAATTTTTAAATAATTTTTAAACCGCCAAAACATGTCTTCAAAAATTGTTTTTGAGTCTGACAGCCTAACAATCGATTGTGAACATTTACAATCGATTGTTCTTCATTTTTGAAGATATTGAAAACTCACTGTAAGTTGCCCAAATTTTTGACGCTAAGTAAAAAATACTTCAACAATCGATTGTTAGTAGTGACAATCGATTGTGGGCTCAAAAATGATTTTAAACGAACTCTCTGTCTCAAGACAATATTTTTGAGGCTAAGTAAAAACACTTTGACAATCGATTGTTGTCTTAGACAATCGATTGTTTAAACCCAAAATTCACAAGACGAGTTTAAAAATCATTTTGGCTAATATGCAACTTATTTCTTTAAAACATGATGATGCATGATTTTATAAAAATCATTTTAGGTGAGAGCCAATATTAGAAATAAGTCGTTGAGTCAAGATTACAATTTAAAGACGACTCAACAGTTGATTGCATTTGCTAGTCTTGAACGCGTACTGTCCATCTTGTACTTGGACTGTTATTGTTCCATCACCGATGTTTGTCTCAATGTTTGGCATTTATCAAAACCTACATGAATCAACACACGTTAGTTCGAGAACGTGTTTCCAACAATTTCCCCCTTTTTGATAATGGCAAACATGTATCGGGATATGCATATTAATAACAGTTCAACACAGTTCAAGATATATATTCATATGTTTAACAGTTCAAGATGTTCCCCCTAAATATAAGATTCCCCCTAAATGTATGCAACATCATAAAGAGTCATAAACATGCAATCATGTAAGTATGCATATACCTTATTCTTCCCCCAATGTAATAGATATGCATATACCCTTTCTCTTCCCCCTTTTGACATTAGCAAAAAGGAAGAAAAAGGTGAGGATCACAAGTTTCACAACTTCCCCCTTTTTGACATAAGTGAAAGGTGGTTAGAGAAGAATATAATTCCTCCTTTTGACACGTTGCGTAACTTCCCCCTTTTTACAAGAACATTAATACAATATTAATAAGAATATTTGGGAAGAAATTTATAGGAATCAATAAAAATGACAATCAATTATGCAACAACGCCTGCACATCAAAAATATTAGACACAAAACAATTTTGTGGCAATTAAACCATTTTGTAGCACCAACATTAGATTCCTCTTGTCTTTGAGGAAATCTCTGCAAAAACACACTTAAGTCAGTATTTAATTAATATAAATACATTCTAAGTGAATGCAATTGATCAACGTAGAGTCAAGAATTCCGAGTTCACAAAGAATACGGAAGTACAACTCTTTAATCTAAAGGCTTGAAAAGATGTCATCAAATTTTAATTTCGACATCACCTTTGAGAACGTGATCTTTCATACAATGGTGCATAATTAGCTTTGTACTTGAATGAAGAATTGGAATCTTCGTCAAGCTTATGGCACTAAGAGTTATCACATCGAAGAGGGACGTGATCAAGACTAAGACCATAATCCAAAAGTTGTTATTTCATCTAAAGGATTCAACAACTTCCCGTGGCAGAATATTCGGCCTCGGTTGTGGACAAAGCGACACAAACATGTTTCTTGCTAAGCAAAGAAACTAAGGAATTATTGAGCAAATGGCAAGTGCCAAATGTGCTCTTGCGGACTAATTTGCTTTAAGCAAAATTAGAATCGGAATAGCCAAGTGATTGGCATGAAGAATCTTTGGGATAGTAAAGTCCCACATACAAAATTACTAATAATATACTTCATTTCCGTTTTAACCGCATTAGGACGTGACTCTTTTTGGACATGATTCATATTTAACAAACGCTAAATATTATATCAAGTCTACTAGCAGTGAAGTAAAGTAGGGAACGATCATACCTCGGTATATCTTTATGTTCAACCTTCTTACCTCTTACATTTCAGTCAGATGGTCATATTCATTGAAGTGGCCACTGCTTTGGTGTTGCTTTAGCAACTCCTTGCAATATGAAAGTTCCTTCTTCCATTTGCTTAATTTGCAGCTCCAAGATGAAATTTAAGCTCGTCCATCATTGACATCTTAAATTGCTAGTAATGAGTTTTACAAAAACTCCTTGCATACAGACATATTAGTTGCTCAAGAATATCATTAACAAGCAGATTTATTTTGATATTAAAATATGAAAATAATATCATCATATATATATATATGAAAATAATACCATCAATAGTACTATTAAAACATAATAGTGTTTATCAAAACAAGTAGTCATGCAGTAATCAAAGAATGATTTTAGTTAAAAGAAACATTTTGGAGATATACCAATAATAGTATCAACAATCCAAGTTTTGTCAAATCAAATTTATCAAAACATGATCAACACATGTTGACATACAAGAGAGCCATCATCAGTAAACATTCATGCATTTCATTTCTTTCTAAAAGAAAATTCCCCCTCAAATAAGGCATACCAAAAAGAAAGCATTTTTCCTTATTTGAAACAAATTGCCTAAATACTTCTTCACAGAGATAGAGTATTAAGACTACTTTCCTTTATCGAAAAATCTACAATACAAATAGGAAAGATATTGAGGAATATGCATGATGAATGATCGGTAATAGTTTTCATGACATATCAACTGTTTAATCAAAACACATCAATTTGACATTTTAACAGGAAATACCGATTGTTATAAAATCAACGATAAATCCATTTGATGGAAAGCATAACAAATGCATCAAATGTTATTTTATTAACAGTGATACACATTGTTATTTTCAGCTAACCATATTAAAACAAATGTCAATTATTTGAATTAAACACATTTGCAATAATGGGAATCAAATCAACACATGATTCAAGAAGAATTGATACGAATGGTTAACAAAGGCAACTTAATTGTTAACACATATCAACAAATATAATTAGGCATGATAAATATGAAAGCCTAACTTTTTAAGACTTTTGAAAAAGAGTTCAAGAATGAGTATTGCCTATTTTGAACTGATAAGATGATAATTGATTACTGTCAAGTTCAGAATTCAGAACGGTAACAAATTTTGAGATTTTTACCGTTGGACAATCGATTGTTTAGAATGGACAATCGATTGTTTGCTATGTACAATCGATTGTTTAGAGTGCACAATCGATTGTTGAATTTGACAGGCAGAATGTTTTCAGAAATTCAGAAAAACATTGACAATCGATTGTGACCTATAACAATCGATTGTGCACAAGGCCAAAAACGTTTTAAGTCCTGAAAATCGATTATGGAAGTATGCCAATCGATTTTGAATGTATGATAATCAATTATGGAAGTATAACAATTGATTATGATGACAATGCCATCAACAGATGGTGGAAGACATCAAAACTTTCAGAATTTGGAGAATCGTTTTTAAGAAAACATTTTAATAAAACATGAATACATATAATCAATACCAATTGTTATAAATACCAATTGTTACTGATTGTTATGAATACACATAATCAATAATACCAATTGTTATAAAATCAAAACTTAACATAATTGAAGCACATAATCACATATTGCATTTTATCAAATCACCAAACTATCAATCACAAACATATTCCCCCTATCTATGAGGATATATCAAAAATACAGCATTTATCAAAACATGTATCAATAAACATAATTGATATCACTTTGCTGTTTTAAAAAATATTGTCAAGACATGAATCAATCCAAACATGATTCTAGTAGATGTTCAACAGCAGATTTTCAACACAAGGATTAACAATTGTCAAACATAGATCAATCACTTAATAAATGATGCTTGTGAAAACAGATTTTCCAGCATGTCAATCAATAAGTATAGTCAACATGAAATCTCACATATTGATTTTTACAAATAAAGCACATCAACATTCTTCAAGGTCAGAGTCAAGTTAACAACTCATGTTAATAACAACAGCTGCCACAAAACAATAATAACAACAAATCTGTTAACAACAATCATTTGCACAGTTTGGTTCTATTTAAAATGAATAGCTAACCGAAATTCCTTTTGATGCATTCAGGTGTTGTGCTTGGTGCATCTACTACAATTTTGTAGTCTTCAAGCACACCTGCAAAAATAAAATACCTACGGAGAGGTCTTTGGTACCCAAACCATCTTGGGTCCTTGGGGGTTAGGCAAATAATTATAATTATGAGATAAATCTCTATGCTTCGCAAAGCACACGGATGCAATATGTCCAACACGATTGCAATAATGGCATACAACGTTCGGGTTGTGCCTATGCCAAGGTTGAGCCAAATATGTTCTAGGTGATCTATGGTCATTCCTAGATGTGTTGACGATCCTAGAGTCATTTCTAGGTTGTCTAGTGTAATTCATCCTAGACTTGTTCACAAAAATCCTAGAATCGTTTCTAGGTGATCTAAAGTTATTAACTCTAGACTCATTATACCAATTCCTAGAATTGTATCTAGGCGGTCTAAAATTATTAATTCTCGACTTATTAAGGAACCTAGTTTCGTTTCTAGGTTGTCTAAACTCATTCTTAGAAAGCTGCCTAAGATTATTGTTACTAGGCTTGTTTTCAAAGATCCTAGATTCGTGTTTAGGTGTTCTAACGACATTGGTTCTAGGCTTATTCGCGTACATCCTAGCATAGTGTCTAGGTGGTGCAGTAAAGTTTCTAACAATTTTCTTGTTTTTACGCCGTCTATTGTTTTTCTTCGGCATTTTCTTTTTGATTTTATTAACAGCCTTAGAAACATTTACACTACGTGTTTCTAACGTTTTCCTAAGCTCTGCGTTTTCAGATTGCAGAGAAGCATACGAAGAGCATTTAGAACAACAATCACTATAAGAAGCTTCATGCATGGTTTTGATCACATTTCTAAGATCAATGCTATCATTTTGTAAAAACCGATTTTCTTCTACAAGATTCTCTTTATCACGAGACAGATTTTCAAACTCTTTCTGTTTCAAAGAAAGTTGATTTTCAAATTCTTTTTCTTTTAACAAAAGTTGATCTTCAAAATCCTTTTCTTTTAATGAAAAATTTTTCTTCAGTTCTTTCAAAGATTTTGAAACATTTACAAATTCACCAAACAGTTCTTCATATGCATCTTGTAATTGTTCAAACGAGTGAGAATTAGACGTACTTACCTCTTCTTCTCCGTTGGCCATGAAACATCGTGCATTTCGTTCATCACACGAACTGCTTGTTTCTTGAGGAGTATATATGTCCTCGAGTTTATCCCACATCTCTTTTGCAGTTTTGCAGTGGGAGATTTTTCGACAATCTTCTTGATTTACAGCCCTGCACAGCAAATTTATTGCCTTGGTGTTGTATTCACTCACCTTGGCTTCTCTATATTTTATGGTTTGCCAAATACGGAAGTCGTTTGCTCGGATGAACACTCTCATCCGTTCCTTCCAGACTGTATAGTTACTGCCATCAAATTTCGGAGGTGAATATATGGAGTCACCTACGCTCATTGATCCTGCATTCAACATTCTTGACAAAAATACAGATCTTTCTCTCAACCGGTTAAGGCTTACAGAGAGTTAGGCTCTGATACCAATTGTTAGGAACCGTGAACAACGCTAGAGGGGGGGTGAATAGCGTTTTACAGAAATTATGCGGAATTAAAAATCTATGTTTCAGAAATATAAAAATACTGCAGGAATTTAACAAGTGCAGGAAAGTAAAGGAGGCAGAGATGTATACTGGTTTACCACACCTTGTGGCTAGTCCAGTCCCCGAGAGACTCTCTCGAGATTTCCACTAACAACCCTGTCGAGCTTACGGGTGCTCAACAAACCTTTACACTTGAGACTTGAATCACACAAGTCTCAAACACTTGCTCGGAGGTTCCTCACCTCAAAGACTTCGATGCTAAGTTTACAGGTACCTAACAAACCTTTACCACCTGAGATTTGAATCCCACAAATCTCAGAAACCTTGCTCGGAGGCTCCTCACCTCAAAGACTTCACTTGTTAAGCTTCCGGGTGCCTAACGAACCTTTACAACTTGAGAACTTGATACAACACAAGCCTCAAACAACCTGCTTAAGGACACCTATCCCTAAGACTTCCCAAGAAGAAATACAACACTCCTTCTTGTTACAAGTGCTCACAAAGAAACACTCACTACTCACTTTACAATAACTCTCTCAATAGAGTGGATTATGAGTACAACAATATCAGCTCAAGAACACAACTACTTAATCAATAATTTTGGCTCTCAAAAAACAATGTATATGATATGAAATAATTTCAAGGATAGTATTCAATCTTTTCAGCTCAGTTGTGTTGTATAAAAACGTTTTCAGGCAGGCTTTTAATAGGCAAAAAAGAGTTTTAGACCGTTGCCTATTTTGTCTACTGAAAACTTTGATATTAGGCAATGACAATCGATTGTCACCGTACACAATCGATTGTTGCCAAGATTTTCAAAGGGGTTCTGACAAAAATAGATTCTGTAATAAATGCATGATTGAAAATGATAGATTTTGTTGTCAGATAAATATCAAACGAATCTGTAAATAGGTGAAAAATTTATTGAGCATTTATTGGGTCATTGACTATGTGAAAATAATTTTTAAATAATTTTTCAAATACAAAAGAAAGACTTTAAAAATTGTTTTTGAAAGTCTGACACATCATTTGAAAAAGATAGATTTTGTTGTCAAAAAAATATCAAATGAATCTGTAAATAGGTGAGTAATTTACTGAGCATTTATTGGGATGTTGACTATGTGGAAATAATTTTTAAATAATTTTTAAACCGCCAAAACATGTCTTCAAAAATTGTTTTTGAGTCTGACAGCCTAACAATCGATTGTGAACATTTACAATCGATTGTTCTTCATTTTTGAAGATATTGAAAACTCACTGTAAGTTGCCCAAATTTTTGACGCTAAGTAAAAAATACTTCAACAATCGATTGTTAGTAGTGACAATCGATTGTGGGCTCAAAAATGATTTTAAACGAACTCTCTGTCTCAAGACAATATTTTTGAGGCTAAGTAAAAACACTTTGACAATCGATTGTTGTCTTAGACAATCGATTGTTTAAACCCAAAATTCACAAGACGAGTTTAAAAATCATTTTGGCTAATATGCAACTTATTTCTTTAAAACATGATGATGCATGATTTTATAAAAATCATTTTAGGTGAGAGCCAATATTAGAAATAAGTCGTTGAGTCAAGATTACAATTTAAAGACGACTCAACAGTTGATTGCATTTGCTAGTCTTGAACGCGTACTGTCCATCTTGTACTTGGACTGTTATTGTTCCATCACCGATGTTTGTCTCAATGTTTGGCATTTATCAAAACCTACATGAATCAACACACGTTAGTTCGAGAACGTGTTTCCAACATCATCCACATAGCATGCCTAGCCAGCTGAGTAAACCAAAATCATACTGAGTCACTGACATATCACCCTGAGTCAACCACTCGAACTGACGATGCAGCTCCTCCCTGTGAGACTGTGGCACATACTTCTCCAAAAATACCATTGAGAACTGCTGCCAAGTGAGGGGCGCTGCCCCAATAGGCCTACGCTTCTCGAACTCTTCCCACCAAGTAAATGCAGCTCCTGTGAACTTAAAAGTGGTAAAAGCCACTCCATTATACTCCAGAATACCCGCCGTATGAAGCATACGCTGGTATTTATCCAGAAAACCCTAGGCATCCTCGCCCTCACTGCCACTAAATGTCGGAGGTTGAAGCCTACCGAACCTCTCCAACCACCGCTGCTCATCATCCGGCATAGCTGGGACTACATGAGTTGGAACAGGCACGACCGGCGCAACTGGAACAACCGGTACAACTGGCTGAACTGGAGCAAGTGGCTGAACTGGAGCAAGTGGCTGAACTGGAGCTACCTCAGGTGTCTGTAAGCCCTGAACAACCTGCTCGGGAGTGCGAGCATCGGGGGTCTGATGACCACCCCCCGTTCTGAGAAGTAGCAGCTGCCGTAGTGGCTGAAACCGCCCTTAGCTAGGCTAGTGCAGACGGACAAAATCTGAGCCAAAGCCTCTTGGAGACTAGGAATCACGATGGGCACTGCCGGTGCCTGAATAGGTGCTGCTGGAGCATCTACAGCTGGAGGCTGATCCTGGACCTGGGCACCTGGTGGGTCTGCAGGTGCTGCCCCTGCTGGTCCGTCTCGTCCAGCACCACGACCGTGTCCATGGCCTCTAGCATGTGGTATTAGGGGTCGTCTGCCACGTCCATTAGCATGGGTTCTTGCCATCTTCGAGAGAATAGAATACAGAAATTTAGTTTTTCATGTTAACAAAGCCGCACGATATGAATTTCAAGGAAGTGAAGTGTTTCCTAAAAGTTATGTAGCCTCCTACTTATAAGTGTGGTGCACGACACACCCATATCTACTAAACCGGCTAATGACTCGTGAAGTCTAGCAACCTAGGACCTGATACTAACTTGTAACGACCCAAACCCGGTCGTGATGGCACCCAGCCCTAAAGCTAGGTAAGCATGACCAACAATCGCTTCCAACGTAACATTTAAGTCTCCAACCGAGAATTTAACAAAATAATAATCTAAAAATATTAATAATGTAATATAGGTAAATACGGAAATCGACGACATACCCATATGATCTGGGGGTCACGAGTCTAGAGCCTCGAAACAAAACTGAGTACTAATAATAGTACCTGAATACCAAAACCAAAATCTGGGGAAGTATATAATAATAATAAAATGAAAAAATAATGAAGAGCATACAGGTACTGCAAACGTCATGCAGCTACCTCAACGACTCTGACAATATCTTGGGAGACTACGAGAGTTAGCTAAGCCTCCGGTGAACTTAAATCTGCACACAAGGTGCAGGGAGTAGGGGTGAGTACTACCGTCTCAATGAATAATAAGTATAGAAAATGACTGAAAGTAAGAAATCCATGAAAGACCACAACGTAAAGCTATAACTAACAATCCTATAACTTAGCTACAGGCTAACAGCATAACAGTATCACAACAACAACCAAGTATCAGATAAAGATGCAATATAATGCACATGAATACGCTGCGACGTGCAGCCCGAGCCAACCATGCATATGATTTAACGTCGGTGGCGCTCACTGGGGTGCGTACATACTCCGGAGGGGCTCCTTCAGCCCAAGCGCAATATCACCCATGTATCGGCTAAGAACAGGCACTCGGCCTCAATTTCAATATATAACCGTTGCAGCATGCAGCCTGAGCCAACCAGCCAGTCCATAGTATGCATGTAAGACACATAACAGATTCAATCTGATTCCTTGCCAGTTTCCCATTTATTAAGGTGAATACAATTTAATTAGTCAATTCAGAAATACGGTGACTTAACATTTATTAGCAGTGAACAATACAGGACTGAGATCAATTATTATACAAATCGTGTTGTCACACAGATATTCACCCTAGACGTGTAATACAGATCGGCACAAGGCCCCAAGTATGGCATCAAGCCTAATTATCAACAACACAATGTGTGTATCAGACGCCAATAGTTCATATTCAGCTCTCGGGATGGACCAAGTCACAATCCCCAATCATTTAAAATCCCGCACCTCTCATGGGGTGCGAGTCACGCCCTAACATAGTGTCACGATGTGATAAGTCGAGGTTTCAAACCCTCAGGCCATCATCTATGCAAACTACTCACCTCTAACCGGTCGTAGCCTGGTCTGCAATGCCTTTTTCCTTCAAATCTTCTCCTACGAGCATCGAATCTATTCAAAACTACAACGAATAGGTAATTATAGGCTAAATAAACATAACCCAATTGAAACTATTCGAAAAACGTTAATAATCACGAAGTTGGTAAAACCCGAGCCCCGGTCCCACTACTTCAAAAATTCATAAAATTACATCTTTGGATTCCTCGTCTCGTCACGAGCCCGTACATATAAGGTTTATCAAAAACGAAGTTCGTTTACCCTCTCAAATCACCATTTAACTCTCTCTTAAGCTTCAAGCCCTAACCACAATTTTTTACCGTAAAACCCTTGAATTTCATTGTTTAATCTACGATTTTACACCATATAGACATAATCCGAGGCCAAGAATCATTACCTGAAAGAAACCCTCAAAACTCTCTTCAAAATCGCCCACAATCGTCTCTTCCCGAAGTCAAAAGTGTTTTCTTAACTTATGAAATTTGCAAACACAGTTTCATTAATTCCTTAAGATTTCCACTTCCGCGACACAGATACCGCTTTTGCGGTGGTCGCTTCTGTGGTCAATAGACTGCTTTTTCGGTCTCCCTTGAGTCAACTGGGACCGATTGTGCGGTCCTAAACCGCTTTCACGGTCTCCGCCAACGCGATCACCTTGGCCGCTTCTGCGGTCACGCAGTTAGACTATGACCGCTTTTGCGGTCGATGACTGCTTTCGTGGTAGCCTCTTTTGCAGCAATTCTTCCGCTTTTGCGGTAATTCTTCCGCTTTTGCGATAATTCTTCCGCTTTCGCAGAAATACCAGATGCCTGTGCAACAGACCTTTTGCAGCTTCAAAAAATCTTCGTTTTCATCATCCGACTTCACCCTAAGGCCCTCGAGACCCCAACCAAATGCATAAATACGTCCCATTACTTCATTCAAACTTGATCGCAACATAAAAGTGCTATCATAAACATCAAAATCATCCAATTTTCACAGATTCAAGCCTAAGTTAAACTAAAACTTCTGAAACTTGCTTTTGCTCCAAAACCCAACCTAAACTCCTCCGAATGATCTGAAAATTTGCACACATATCAAAAATAACCTAACGGAGCTACTGCAACTGTCGGAATGTCATTCCGACTCCCCTGTCAAAATATCACCTATCAACCGGACTTTGCCAAATTCTAACTTAGCCAATTCAAGACTAATTCTTTACCGAACCTCCAACTTCAATTCTGATTTCGCTCCTAAGTCACAAATCACCCTCCGAAACTAGTCAAATCATCAGAAATCCTTTTCGTGTCCACTAACTCATAAGTCAATATTCAGTTGACTTTTCCAAACTAACTTTCTCTTAAAGAGACTAATTGTCTCATTTCTATTGAAACTCTATCTGAATTACTTCAATCTCTTAAATACATATATTGAAACATATAACAGTATAAAAGGGGGAAAATGGGGCGGTAATACACGGGACGACGGGTCAGGCCGTTACAAGTGGAGCCTCAAGTTGAGTTTGATGATGAGGTTCCAGCCCAGGCAGTTTCGGTGAGCCTAGCTGTCACGCCCCAAACCTGGGGAAGCGTGGCTGGCCTCCAGTCTGTAGTGTCCCAAGGGAACCATTCTATAACTCATTCAATCCTTCCGTAACTATCAATAAACTATCATTTTTAAGACATGAATACACATGGGCTGTCAAGGCCTCTGACATACTATACAAAATGAACCTCTGTCTACAAAGCCTCTAAGATTATTTGACATCAAATGAGATAGGGTACCGGCTACCCATAAGTCTGTAGCAAAATTCTAATACGATGACTCACAGACTTGGGTGCACTCCAAATGACGTGGAGTCTTACCGATCTTTCACTGAATTCCAAGTTGGTCTTTTATGAGGGCTCGTCAAATTGATTATCTATACCTATGAGCATGAATGCAGCGTCCCCAAACAAAGGATGTAAATACGAATAATGTATTGAGTATGTAAGGTAGAACTAAAACATAACCATAATTCAACATTAATTAAAGACATATCAGAATCAACCTAAATCTCTGAAGTGTCACTGTATGTGCATACTTATTATACTTACACACAGACGTGTGTGTGTGTGTGTGTGTATATATATATATATATTATATATATGTATATATATATATATATATATATATATATATATATATATATATATATATATATATATATATATATATATATATATATATATATAATCTATTAAAAATATAAAAGGATAATTTGAAGGACCAAATGATATCGGAATTGGATAATATTTGTATGGGTGAACTCGTATCGAAATGGGTATTTGATTGTTGTAAATTTTGTCGGGTTCCCGAGGTGCGAGCTCGGGGAGTTGACTTTTCGCAAATTGTATAAGAATCATAGCTTTGTTAATTGGAATTATTTTCTCTTGCATTGTTAGATGTATTCAATTTGTTTTTGGCTAGATTGAATCAAGCATTGATGAACTGGAAAAAGGAAAAGCTAAATTGAGTATCGAATTGGCCGGATAGAGGTAAGTATCTTGCATAACCTTGTATGGGGGACTTCCCCCTTAGGAATTGAGTCTTCTATGCTAATTGTAGTCCCTGTATGCGAGGTGACGAGTGTGTGCTTGGACTTATTTGTGAAAAATAAGCTCTAGGGTTCGTTGGTCCTTATGTTCAATGTGGAGAGTATCTCCTTATGATTGAGTTTGATAATTGCTTAAGTTGTCTCTATATGCTCCAAATGATATTGCTAGCTATCCTTGAATTCCTACGTGTTGCATTGACCCTTAATTGAAGTGATTGTCCTTCTTGTTGTGTGGATACTTCTTGATTGCGAGTTCCTCTATGACTTCGTGCAAATAGGTTACATGCCCAACTGTTGTGGCTGCCGGTGTAGTTATCACTTGTTTATTATGTCTTGCTGTGTTGTTGGGGTTTCATTGTGAAGCTAATTGTTGATACAAGTTTGGTTATAGTTGATGCCCTTAACGGGACATATTTGATTCTTACTGTTGGCCCCCTTGTCGTGACGTGTCTATTCTTATTGTTGACTCCCTTGCCGGGATATTATTGTTTCCTTATTATTTCCTGGCCGAAAAGCTTTATAATTGATGAGATATAATAAAATGGGAGCGGGTCGTATGCCTACCACAATATATAATAAAATAGGAGCGGGTGGTATGACTACCACATTATATAATAAAATGGGAGCGGGCGGTATAACTACCACAATATATAATGAAATGGGAGCGAGCGGTATGCCTACCACAAGATATAATGAAATGGGAGCGGGTGGTACGCCTACCACAAGATATAATAAAATGGGAGCGTGTGGTACAACTACCACAAGATATAATGAAATGGGAGCGGGCAGTATACCTACCACAAGATGTGATGAAATGAGAGCCGGTGGTATGCCTACCACAAGATAAGTGAAATGGGAGCAGGTGGCACGCCTGCCATGAGATAAATAAGACGTAAGTGAAATTCTGTGTTTGGTCATCTTATCCTTGCTAGTGATTTGATTTTCGGTTTCGTGCACCTTCGGTTTGCTATGTTTAGTTATTGTTGTCAATTCAAATGTTTAAATTGTTTCTTTCTTCATTGCCGCGATCCTTTGTGTTGGAACCCACAATGTTTTCAGTACCTCACCGTATTTATATATATTTATACTATAGCCTAAATTGTCGTTCAACAGTAGTTGAACTTTTGTAATATTTGAAGGCGCATAGCCTGAGTCGAAGGCGCATAGCCTGAGTTCGAGTTCAACCGTAGTTGAACCTTTTGTGATTTTTTGAAGGCGCGTTTCCTGAGTCGAAGGCGCATAGCCTGAATTGACGTTCAACCGTAGTTGAACCTTTTGTGATTTTTTGAAAGAGCGTAGCCTTCTTCGAAGGCGCATAGCCTAAGTGCCAGTTCAACCGTAGTGGAAGCTTTTGTGATTTTTTGAAGGCGCGTAGCCTGAGTCGAAGGCGCATAGCCTGAGTCCCAGTTCAACTGTAGTTGAACCTTTATAATATTTGAGGGCGCGTAGCCTGAGTTAGAAGGATGCTTTCATGTTGTCCTCCCTTTTGGCAGGGTCCTGTGTGGAAAGGGGGCGAGGAACCTTAGGTCTATTTTCCCCATAGGGATGGGGGATCTTCTTCTTCTTCTTTTCTTCCCTTTGCTCGGAGACACGGGGATGTGGAAGCAAGCTCATCTCGAGGTTTTAGACTTCCTATGATCCGATATGCCGCTTGGGCTTGTTCGAGCTGGGTTGTTCATTTTCTTTTTCGGTCTAAGGATAGACTACATGATTCTGCTATGAAGTCCCAGAGACGGCGCTAAATTGTTTAGCTCAAAGTTTTCATTTACTTTAGAAGCAAAAAACAATCAAAATAAATGGAGGGCCAATCATAGCAGATCGTAATAAATCCAAAGACCAAAGAAGTAAAATATAAGAGACAACCGTTATAGATTAAAGGTAATTGGATGAGGATCTTTTATTAATAATTTTGGTTCGGTCTGCCTCTCCATGGAGAGGTTCAGAGTCTTACAATGATGTATTTTCTCTTCTTTTTGAAGGAGATATGAAGAAGAAGATGCAGCCCCCCTTTTAGGGTTCTTTCTCTTAGTATTTATAGTTAGGAGATCTGCCAGCTGGCGCCAAGGGGTTAAGACCACATAGAGGGGACCACCCTCGTAAGGACGGCCATATTGTGGCCTTAGTTGTCAAATTGAGTAACTACTCAATAATCTTTTGAATAAATGGTCATACCATTATTAGTCATAAATAGACTTTAATAAATGCGTTGATCTCATTCATTATCATGAGGCCAAGTTTTGACTCATACACTGTGTTTTCTCAATTTCTTAATCACTGGAACCTTTATGTTTTCTCATCATTTTCTTTTCTTTTGAGTTTCACCTTTTTCTTGAATTTATTTTATTTATTGTTTGCTCTTACCGAACACTTCTAACTTAACCTTGTTGATTTCGATCGAAGAGGACAAACATTAACAAAATTTTAAAAACAAATTATTAAACAAAAATCGATAGGTTAAAGAAGAAGTGATTGCTGAAACGATTAGGTTGGAGCTTGACGAAGAGGGTGGGAGATTGTTGGATTTGGGGAATTTTTGTGAAAAGACAAAACTATCCCCATTATATATATATATATATATATATATATATATATATATATATATGGTTCAAAAAATAACTACAGATCTCAAGCCTGTAATTTTAGACCTTTTTGCGCATTTAATTATCATATAAGTTGGATTTTGTTATAAATAGAATCCTATTTAAGGTGAATGTCTATATTTAGAGAGATTCTAGGGTTTACTACTTGGTGGCTAAGTCACCACCTCCCTATAAATAAAGGGGTTCTCTCCCATTGTAAATCATCCCAAAAGTATCAATAAGAATACTCCTCTATCTACTTTTCTCTCTATTGTTCTTGTTCTTATATTATTTCATAACACGTTATCAGCACGAGTCTCTAACCAATTGAATTTGATATTCAGCAATTATCGCTCTCAGAATCTCGAGTTGCAATCAGATTCATCCACTCTAATCCGTGAATTTCCAAGCAAAGGAGTGTAATAACGATTGCTACTGCTCCATATGAGAATTTCTATACGGAAAAATAGAAGAGATGGTATCATCATAAAATAATGCAACGGGATGGAAACTCAAGAGGTATATTTGATATCACAACATTTATTGGTATATCTTAAAGGTAAGTAATTTACTTTTCTCTTTCAAATTCTTGAAATTCTACGATTTGGTTTCATATACAAACATAGACAACAAAGTTTGATTATAACTCTAATGGAGTTTGTAAGGAATTATAACCACGTGAAGTGGTAAAAGTTCTATGTCTTGCCATGATTAAATTCATGTATGATTGTGGGCAAAGAATTGAAAATCCGTCCCATTGAATTTGCTTCATTCTCATTCCCCTTAGAGAATGTGATAGCAGTATGTGATAATTCTGAAAGAAGACAAAATTATTACCGTGAAGGTATCAATGGATGTGGACGTGGCAATAGACGGAATTATAATCGTCATCATTGTGATAATGAGAATAATAAAGATTCTCAAAATAATCTTTCACTTTATGAAAGTAATATTTGACATGAGATTGTATATAGCACATACAGATGATTATGATCCATTCCCTGAAGTGAATGTGATAATTGTAATAAAGCCTGTAAGTATGGACACGCTCTTGATGTAATTTTGTTTTATGTCTGACATTATGAAAAGAAATTTCGTTGCCCTTGAAATTTCGGGCAAGAACTATATGACATGGGTGTTGGATGCTGAAATCCATTTGGATGCAATGGGTCTTGGAGACGCCATTAAAGACAGAAATAATGCATCCACCCAAGACTATGCTAAGGCCTTGATTTTCTAGCGCCATCACCTTGATGAAGGTTTGAAACTGTGCTAAGGCCTTGATTTTCTTGTGCCATCACCTTGATGAAGGTATGAAACTGTGTTAAGGCCTTGATTTTCTTGCGCCATCACCTTGATGAAGGTTTGAAAATTGAATATATCACAGTCAAAGATCCACCTATCTTGTGGAATGGCTTAAAGGAGAGATATGACAACCTGAAGTTGGTCACTCTGCCACAAGCACGATGCGATGAGAATCCAAAAGCAAATAGTTCATAAACTATATATTATCGTTGCGGTGGAAAAGGCCACTGGGTGAAAATTTGCCGTGTACCAAGACATTTGGTTGAGCTTGATCAAGCATCTCTAAAAGGTAAATGCCCTGAAACCAATTCTGTCTCTGACGACAATTTTGACATCACCCACTTGGATGTGGCAGACTTCTTTGAGCACCCTGAGGGGAAAATAGACCACTTAATTGGTAATGGATCTGTGATGAAGGAAGATGGAATTTTTTGATTTTATTTTACTTATTTGTATTAGTTAGTGAATAAACTAATAGTCATTAGTATCAGCTCGTATTAGTTAGCTTATGATATAATGTTAGTATTAGTTCTTTAGAATGTTTCAATATGCTTAAATTTCAAAGATATTTTTATTTTCCAGTAGAGTTAATCGACTAACCTAACATTTAGTCGATTATCTAATATTTCGCATTAAAACTGGATTTTTTCGCAAGCTAAGTTAGTTGACTATCTGATTTAGATAGTCGACTAACCTGATGACTGTTTACTAAGTTAGTCGACTATCAACTTAGTTAGCCGACTAACTAATATTTCGCATTAAAACTGGACTTTTGCGCAAGGCAAGATAGTCGACTATCTGATTTAGTTAGTCGACTAACCTAATGACTGCTTCCCAAGTTAGTCGACTATTAACTAAGTTAATCGACTAACCTCAGCAGATTTTGAAAATATTGTTGAATTATGAAGCAACGGATTAAATTTGTTTATTCTCATGTTCGAATATCTCTTTTGATTAATTGATTCATGTACCACACATACGATATTCAAAGAGAAGAAATATTCTCATTTAAGTATGTGTAAGGCAGATGTTACTACAATTTCTGGTAGTAGTAAATTGATTGAAGGCTCCGGAAGAGCAACTATAACTCTGCCTAAAGGAACAACATTTTAGAGAATGCAATGTTCTCCTCCAAGTCTAAAAGGAACTTGTTGAGTTTTAAAGATATCATTCAAAATGGATATCATATTGAGACAATAGATGAGAATAATCTTGAAGTCCTCATTTACTCATGAAAACGAGTCTGCCCACTTCGGTTTGGGGTCACGCCATTTTGCATGCAGCAATGCTAGTTCGTCTCAGAACGACGAATTATCACAAATATTCCCCGTTTCAATGAGTTTTGGGTCATGAACCTAATATATCCCACTTAAGAATTTTTGGATGTGCAGTATATGTGCCTGTAGCACCGCCATATTGCACCAAAATGGGTCTGAAAAGAAGGTTAGGAATATATGTTGAGTTTGAATCGCCCTCCATTATTCGCTACCTCGAAACATCGACAGGGAATTTGTTCACTGCACGATTTGCAGACTGTCAATTCGATGAGACACTTTTCCCAAAATTAGGGGGAGAAGTTGGTGAAACCAAACGGGAAATTTTGTGGAAAAATGCATCATTATCTCATCTTGATCCACATACCTCTATTTGTGAAAAAGAGGTGCAAAATATTATCCATTTGCAAAGAATAGCAAATCGAATGCCAGACGCATTTACAGATTTGAAAATGATAACAAAATCACATATCCCCGCAGTGAATGTGGCAACATCTGATTCACGAATACATATTCATTATTGTTAGAATATGAACATGAAATTGGTATTGAATATACCACACTCACCCCTAGAAGGAGGTTTGAGATGATAAATGAAAATAATGTCATTGTTATGGCATGAATAGTCATTGGTCACGTACCTATTGTACGCCAAAATAATTTGTCAATGTGATTATCAAAGGACAATAATAATGCAAGAAACATCTCTTGCATATAATTTTGACATGACCATAATGGTATAACTTTCTCTTTAAAAGAGATATTCACCACATGGATGTTGATGAATTTGTGGTAGTACAAAATTAATTGAGAGCTCTAGAAGAGCCAATTATTACTATGTTGGAGAAACACAATTGATTACCAATAAGGTATTGTGTTGTAGTAAGTCTCAAAGAAACTTATTCAGTTTCCAAAGTATATGCGAAAGCGATTGATTATATTGAGACTATAAATAAAGGAAAAATTTGATATCTTCTATTACTACAACTTGTAGGGGGATAATCTGTATGTGAAAAACTACCCGCTTTATTCTCCAGTTTGTACTACACAAGAATACCACAATAAAGTGGACGTTTATTGATATAAAAACCCATATCATAATAAACTTGAAGTTTATTGATAATTGCACATGTCATGGTGTAAATTTGAAGTTTATCAATATTGATAATTTATTCCGTTGGCATTCGGGTTAGCCATATCATTTTAAGTATGATGTGCAGTAATAGAGAATTCACATGGGTAAATATTAAAGAACTAGAAAGTTCTTTACGAATTCTCTTGTATTACTTGTTCTCATTAATTAATTGACCAACTAAAGAGTTCGGGTTGAATCCTATAAATTCTGGAAATATCAAAGGTGAATATGGGCCCATTCACCTGCCATGTATACCACATATGATGCATCTATGATATGGTTACATGTGCGATTGTTATTAACCCGCAGCCTGGCCGGTGCTTGCGAGGTAAATTGCTCAGTAATATAACTTCGAGCATAATTTCCAGATTTTCTATTCAAGATAGTTCATCTTGATAAGTTGGTTTATATCATAGTTGGTTTAGCAAAATAATTTATTGAGTGCCTCCACTTAATAGCTAAATTATTGCTTATGAGAACAAAGTTATGTATATCAATTTGATATACGTTGTATACGAGAGTATATTCTCCCCTCACAAGTGGTTCAGGGTCAGGAACCAAATAATTTCATCTTATTACTATTGATGTGCGGTGTATATTTTCATTAACACCATAATGCACAAAGATGGACTCTCAAAGTTGAGGAAACAAGTTAGCTTTTCTAACATGAGGGGGAGACATGATAAACACTTGAGAAAAGGTTACATGGGATGAATTATCATTTGTATATATAGATCCTCGAATATCATAATATGAACCTGAAGTTCATAAAAGGATAATTCAATTGCAACATATTGCAAAGCATGCTATACGCATTTGCTGACCCAAAGAAAGTAACTATATTCTCACTGCAAATGCTCATATTAAGTCCCAGAAGGACAAAGTCTTTGATACGCTTAAAGCGTATAGACAAATCGGTTTCAAAATAACTTCTTAATAAAGAAGATGAGCAAATGATCAAAGTGATCATAATGGGGAAGCAAGTGATTTAGAAGATCACATGACATAACACTTCATAAAATCTCATGAGAGATTCAGGTACCTGAATATATGAATAAAGAGATCTCCATGTTATGTCTTTATGAAAATTTACTGGAACCGATATAAAATGTTCGTCGACGACATCTGTGATAGCGCTAAATATCGATGAGGATCTTATGTTTGTCGAATACAAACAAAATATTGGCTAAATGGAAGAGATACAATTCAAGCAGAATTGATTCCATATGAAAGACATGTAGTTTTGGACATGTAGTTCAAATACTTGAAAGTTTAAAGTCAATGGTATGTGTAATCAGTTTTCGATATCTTATTTGTTTAGCATGACATGAAAACTTGATATGCATCTAAAGTCTATTATATGGCTTATATGACTTAACTTTTATGTCAATCCATGAAAGATTGAAGTTGCTTGAAGCATATACAATTCTTGGTCCTGAAGTACCACATCCTAAGTGCAACTTGTGTACATATTTATCTTGCTATAACTATAAGCATGATGGCATCGAAGATACCTCTATGGAGATATTGAAGAGTCATTCCACGACATTATATGAAGATGTTCTTATCTATCAAGAATGATAATTTCAAGGTGCGGAATATTTATTCAAATCAATATGGCTGATTTATTTAATCTCTACAAAAGATCGTTTTGAAGATGGTGCACAAGATTGGAATGCAAATGCTCAAGGATGTGAATTAATGCTCTTTTCAGGGGGAGTTAATGCGCGTTGCACTCTTTTTCCCATACAAGGCTTTGTCCCACTGGGTTTTCCTTGCAAGGTTTTTAACGAGGCAACCAATAGGCGCATATTCAAACATGTGTACTCTTTTTCCTTTTCTATAATTTTTTCCCATTGGGTTTTGTTTTAATTAAGGTTTTAACGAGGCACATTATTGAATAGACATTCAAGGGGGAGTGTTATAAATAGAATCCTATTTAAGGTGAATGTCTATATTTAGAGAGATTCTAGGGTTTACTACTTGGTGGCTAAGTCACCACCTCCCTATAAATAAAGGGGTTCTCTCCCATTGTAAATCATCCCAAAAGTATCAATTCTATCTACTTTTCTCTCTATTGTTCTTGTTCTTATATTATTTCATAACAGATTTAGCCTTTTATTATAGTATTTAGGTGCTACATAAGTAAAAAAAATGTTTAGACATATCACTTTTCGTCTTGAATGGCCTTTTGAGTGATAGAAAAAAATAAGTGACATTTCTAATACCCAAAAAAAAGGCGATATTTAGAATCAAATAGTAAAAGATAAATGACTTTGTGATACAAAAGAAATAAAATTTTGGGTATATACTTAAGTTAAGGATTGGAAATTTTACTAGGTTGATATTTTATTTATTATAAATAATACTTTCTTTAAAAATTATCTCCGATAGCTACCTTTTAATTTTTATAACAAAATATCTATTTATGGTCATTTCCTATCTTTAAGCCATTAAATATGTTGTGTATTAATTTTCTCTTTCCCTCTCTCCTCCCTCTCTACTCCTTTCTCTTTCCTCTTTCTTCTCTGTTTTCCCCGATTTTTTCCTCCCCTTCTTTTAAAAACCCTAGCAGGGCTTTGTTCCGCCAACGACAGATCCAGTCGCGATCACTTCCCCTCTTTCTTGTTGTGTCACCCTTAACCCCCTCCTCCATCCGGCGAATTCTTTCACACATTTGTGTTACACATTCTAAATTTTTCTTAGATTTTGCATTGATTGTTCATGTTTGCCGTGTGAGATCTGAAAAAGTTCTGTCTCTGGTTTCCGTTTGATCCTTTAAATTGGTGCTTCTTCAATAATTGTCTTCATTTAACCAATGGCGACACCCCACATGGTGGTGGCCTGGATATTAGTGGATTGGGGACGGAGTTTGAGGCTGAGGAACTTGAAGAGTCTGTTACCTTGTTATTGTATTTCAATGTATCTCGCTATATTTCATTGTATTTACTGTCTTTTTTATTCATTGTATTTCAATATATCTCGTTGTATTCCATGTATTTCATTGTATTCACTGTCTCCCTGTATTCAATGAATATATTCATATATATTTTCTAATTAATATAATTTATATATTCAAGTGTGTGTGTGTGTGTGTGTGTGTGTGTGTATACACTCAAATGTTCTGCAGTATATATTTTTACACTATAGATGACCTGATATACTTCATGTATTTTTATGTATTTAACTGTGTTCAATGTAATTATATAATTTCAATATATAGATCTATTTATAAAGATACCACTAAAAAATATTTTAGTAAAGATACCACTAAACAAAGAAATGATGGATTGAATCTCTGAAGAATGCTTTGTTCTTGGGGTATTTTTCGGTTGAGAATCTTTTTAATAACTGAAAATACAAATTTTGTGTGTTATATTGAGTATGTTGAGTTATATTAGGAATCTATCGCGTTAATTGATTCCCTTACCATTTTTAAACAGTTGAACACTTTTTTCCGCAAATTCCTTAGCTGGACTTCCCTATTTTCCGTCGATTTTAATTTTGCTATTGTATTTATGATTACAGTAGCAAAAATACATTGAATCGGTCTATAGTAACTAAAAACATTGCTATGCAAAATAATTTAGTAGACAAAGTTCAACTTTTCAATTCAAAATTTCAAGACACTATGGTCTGAAGTTCAAACTGTGTAGTTCAAATTTCAAGCTTATATATGTTTATTCTACTGAATAATTGAAGCCAATATTCGGAGTTTTCATTGTGCCTGGAAGGTCAAGGACCATCTATACGTTTTTAATGAATACATCAATTGAGAAAAGTCCTTTTTGCCTAAGTTTTTAGAATCTTGTATTATTTTTTTTTCTGTGTTTCATCTTTGCTGCCTCATTCATGAAATTCCTTTCCGTCTTATATATATTGTTGATGATCACGCTTAATATATGGAAGGCGATCTATGCGTGTTGTTTTTCGAAATTCATTGAATAACCTTGAATTCAAAATTTTGGATTTTCGAAATTGAAATTTATTTCGAGTGGGTATTATTGGAATAGATTGGGTACACCTTTTAAGAGTGTGAATCTCAATTTTTGGACGATTTGGTGGAGATTTTAAGTGGTTTGAATTGAAGTTTGAGTGAAATTCGAAGTACAGAAGATGAATATAGAAGAAGATGATGTGTATCTCACTATTATCTCCATGTATCTTTTGTGTATCACTTATATATCAAAAATATATATCTTGTGTTATCTCATGTATATCCATGTATGTGAGATACATATTTGATTCATATGTCGTAGAGAAATTTTTAAACTTGATTTAACTATGAATTTCAATTCAAAACTAGTCCAAATCACCTCTAATCTTCCTTTGAGTCATGTATATGATTTTAATAAATTTCAGCTATACCCATTGAAAAATGTACCTCTTTGCTTAATTTTTTAGAATCTTGTATTTTTTATTTTTTTTGTATTATCTTTGCTACCTCATCTATGAAATTTCTAATCCGTCGTCACGCTTAAAATATGAAAGGAGATCTTTGCATGTGATTCTTTGAAATTCATTGTTTAAACTTGAATTAAAAAATTTGGGCTTTCGAAATTAGAATTAATTTCGAGTGGATATTATTGGAATAGATTGGGTACACCAATAGGAGTGTGAATCTCAATTTGGGACGATTTGGTGGAGATTTTAGGCAGTTTTAATTGAAATTTGAGCGAAATGCGAAGTTCACAAGATGAATATAAAAGTAGATGATATGTGTATCTCACTGTATATCACTTATGTATCAAAAATATACCTCTCGTGTATCTCTTGTATAACCATGTATATATATATATATATATATGTGAGATATATATTTGATTCATATGTCGTAGAGAAATTTTTAAACTCGATTTCAACTATGAATTTCGATTCAAAACTAGTCCAGTTCACTTCTAATCTTCCTTTGATGCATCTATATGTTTTTAATGAATTTGACTATAGTCATTGAAAAAAGTCCCTTTCTGCTTAAGTTTTTAGAATCTGGTATTTGTTTTCTTTGTGTTTCATATTTGCTACCTCATCATGAAATTTTCTTTCTGTCTTGCATCTAGATATTTTGATTACGTTTAAAATATAGGAGATCTTTGCGCGTGATTATTGTGAAGAAAGAATATTTATTCAAGTTTTAAATTTTTGTATACACTTGGCTAGTTTCGGTAAGTATTTGATTAATGGCTAGAGATTGATAAATTTAAACTTATTTTAAACATTTTCATAAGATTAGGTTCTTTCGCAGGAATTGTTATTTGTAGAAAAAGGTTTAAGCGATGTTGAGAAGAAAATATAGCAAAAGAGGAGCGAGAAGAGAAGAAGAGAAGCGAGTTGTTCTTTTTCTATGTAACTAGCTAAGCTTCAAATAATTCACAAACCTTAACTAAACTTAAATAGCAGCCCAAGAATTGGCTAGTGTACTGCGCCCACGTGTTACCTCAACAACAACAATAATGATCCAGTAAAATTTCACTAATGGAGCTGGGAAATGTAGTGTATACGCATATCTTACTCCTGCCGCGAAAGAGTAAAGAGGTCCTTATTTAGGTAAATAGCCTTTGTCCATTACTTCCACACAAAAAAAATTATAATAATAATAATAATAAATAAATAAATAATTAAATTTTGTACTGCATCGTTTAAAATGTACAACTATTACTTCTAGTATTTGCTTTGACCTCTCAGGGCCTTGTTTTTATTTTTCTTTCTTTTCCTTTAAAACGTCCGTGGTCGAGTTAGGCCAGGAAACAAGCTACTCTTGTAACCTTCAAGCAACAAAGCACGTGACCGAATGTCTATTATACACACACCACACAGACAGATCGTGACCAATGTTAGGAAGAGCTGTGAAAACAGATACAACTTGAAACTAAACACAGACGTAAAAACAACAAAGGGAAAATCTTGCTTGAATAAACTAGTGAAAATTCGTATAAAATAGCTTTTCACAGCTGCAATAAAGGCTCAATGTAGAACTTACTAATCAATGGTGATCTCTCTAACCATATCTTCCTGCAAAATCGCCTACGTGCATGGAGCAGAAAGAAGAAATTCGACCTCTTGAGATAAAATTCAACTACGTACTATTGCTCAGCAGCTGCTGCAATTGGTTGAAGGGCTTTCATGGGGTTCAAGATGACTCCGTCAATGAGCCCATACTCTTTAGCTTCCTTTGCACTCATGAAAAAATCGCGATCGGTATCTTGGTTGATCTTCTCAAGGCTTTGACCAGTATGGTAGGCAAGGTACCCATTCAGATTTGCTTTGTGATGCAACATCTCATTAGCCTGGAAATCAGTACAAGCATTAGTTAGGTGCAAGTGTTCCATTTTTGCCCATCTAATCATATGCGAAGCTAATAATATAATACAAGGCGTTTATTTGCGTGTTATCCATGTACCATCAAAATATAGGGTTTGACATTAGGATATCTCAAGTTGCTTGCTCATTGATGAGAAAGCTGAAATGAATTTATTGCACCACAGTGCGAGAACAAAATGAGATTGAATGGCTGGAAACTCAAGCTTCCAATGGGATTGAATGGCAAAATCCACAAGGTTTGGGTTCATAAACTTTATGGAATCAGTTCAGCACCAAAGGTTGTCCATGTTACCAGCTGTTCGAACTTTTTCAAAATGAATTAAAAACTCAACTTCCGTCAATTTTCTATTGTCAATACTTTTTTTTTTTATAAGGTAAATTGTATTAATCAAAAGGGAGAGAACTCCCGTATACAAGAACAACAACTACTACTACCCAGTATAGTCCCACGAAAGTGGGTTCTGGGGAAGGTAATACGTACACAGGCCTTACTCTTACCCGAAAGGGCAGAGAGGCTGTTTCCAATCGACAAAAGACAAAAGAGCATTAGTAACTCAAGCAGAAATCACATAAATAATTATCTAAACATACCCATAAATAAATAAAATGGCATGCAGTAACATCGACCAGTAATTACCATAAGAACTCTTATGCTCACATAAATACTTATCTAAACATAAACCATAAATCATAAATAAAATGACATGCAATATGGAAGCACAATACAATATACAAATCATCTATAGAGAGCCCTACCAAACCCTCCCCCAACCCCGGAAAAGAAGTACAAAAAAGTTTAGAAGCCTCTATCCCGCAACCCTGATACTAGACCTCCAGACTCTCTTATCAAGAGTCATGTCCTCGGAAATCCGCAATCTAGCCATGCCCTGCCTAATCACCTCTCCCCAATACCTCTTGAGCCTCCCTCTGCCCCGACTCGCGCCAACCACCGTCAGCCGCTTACAACTCCTCACGGGGCGTCGGGGCTTCTCCTCTGCACATGCCCGAACCACCTAAGCCTCACTTCCGCATCTTCTCATCCACTGGAGTCACCCCCACCTTTTCCCGAATAACTTCATTCTTAATCTTATCGAACCTGGTAAGCCCGCACATCCAACTGAGCATCCTCATCTCCGCAACTTTTATTCTCTGAACATGAGAGTTCTTCACCGGCCAGCACTCCGTCCCATACAGCATGGCAGGTCTAACCACAGACCTATAAAACTTCCCCTTGAGTTTCTGTGGCACTTTCTTATCACACAAGACTCCTGATGCAAGTCTCCATTTCGACCGCCCCGCCTCTATACGGTCGGTGACATCCTCGTCGATCTCTCCATCCCCCCGAATCAACGACCCCATATATCTGAAACTGTCCCTCTTGGTGATGACTTTAGATCCAAACCTCACCTCCCTTCCTACTTCGCTCGACTGGCGCTAAACTTGCATTTCAGGCATTCTGTCTTTGACCTGCTTAGTTTGAAACTCTTAGACTCGAGAGCCTGTCTCCATACCTCCAACATCTCGTCAACACCGACCCTCGTCTCGTCTATCAAGACTATGTCATCAGCAAATAGCATACACCATGGCACATCCCCTTGAATATGGCGTGTTAGGGCGTCCATCACCAAAGCAAATAAGAGAGGGCTAGCGCAGATCCTTGATGAAGTCCCATAACCACCGGAAAATGGTCTGAGTCGCCACCCACCGTTCTAACCCTAGTCTTAGCTCCATCGTACATGTCCTTGATCACTCTGATATAGGCTTCTGGCACACTCTTCGCCTCCAGGCACCTCCATAGCACCTCCCTCGGGACCTTATCGTACGCTGCTCCAAGTCGATAAACACCATGTGCAGGTCCTTATCCCTGAATTGTTCTTAACCCTAGTCTTAGCTCCATCGTACATGTTCTTGATCAATCTGATATAGGCTTCCGGCACACTCTTCGCCTCCAGACACCTCCATAGCACCTCCCTCGGGACCTTATCGTACGCCTTCTCCAAGTCGATAAAAACCATGTGCAGATCCTTCTTCTTATCCCTGAACTGTTCCACCAATCTCCTGACAAGATGGATAGCTTCTGTAGTGGAGCGGCCCGGCATGAAACCGAGTTGGTCTACGGATATAGACGTCATCTCCCTCACCCTCGCCTCAATCACCCGATCCCAGACTTTCATGGTGTGGCTTAGTAATTTGATACCCCTATTGTTGTTACAACACTATATATCCCCTTTGTTCTTATACAAAGGCACCACTGTGCTCCACCTCCACACCTCCGGCATCCTCTTAGTCCTGAAGATCACATTGAACAACCTGGACAACCACTCCACTCCTGTCCTACCCATGCATTTCCAGAACTCCACCGGGATTTCGTCTAGCCCGGTCGCTCGTTCCCTACTTATCCTACGCAAAGCCCCCACGACCTCCTCCACAAATTAGGGCTATATGAATGCACCAAAAAGCAATCAAAGATAAAAGACTATTTTTAAAATGTGAAAAAGAAGACTCAATCCCCTCAAAAGCTCTCATATTTCTCTCCCTCAAACTATCCACATGAGAGCTAACGGGGGAACCTCCACGCATTTTGCTTTCTTCTTCTACGGAAACCAGCCCAGCTATGTAGCATTTCCTTTACAGTGCTTGGCATCACCCATTGAACACCAAAAAGGTTTAGGATTGCCCTCCACAAAGTCGAGGACACAGGGCAATGCAACAAAAGATGATCAACTTCTTCCCCTGAGCTTTTACACATATAGCACCAACTAACAAGTATAATTTCCCCTCTTTCGCAGATTCTCAGCAGTCAAAATCACTCCCCTCGCCGCTAGCCATGCAAAAAAGCACACCTTTGTGGACTCCTTAGGAATCCAGATCGGGGAGTATGAAAGAGAGGCCTCTGCTCTCACCAACATACTCTGGTTAAAGGAATTTATGATGAACAGACCATCGCCACGCTAATCTCATCTCCAAGAATCACAAGATGGTTGAGGCATGTCTTGCCCATATAGTAGTGCCAATAAATCATGGAGCTCCGCAATCTCCCAATCTTGCATGTTCCTTCTAAATGAGAGGTCCCATACTACCCTGCAAGTTCCTTACGAATTTGTTGGACCATTAATTCCTTTTGGTTTGAAACTCTGAAGACGTAGGGAAGGACCCTCAAAGTATCCTCTCCACACCACCTATGATTCCAAAAGCTGATTCTCCTTCCATCTCCCACCCTGTAAGAGATGTTGCCACTGAAGGATTTCCAATTCTTTATGATGCTCCTCCATATGCCACACCCGAAAGCTGTTGTGATTGCCTTGGTCCTCCAACCCCCTCCTGTGGAATCGTACTTTTCTACTATGACCTCCCTCCATAGAGTATGCTCTTCTACCCCGAATCTCCATAGTCATTTCCCCAATAAAGCTCTGTTGAATACCCTAAGATCTTTTACTCCAAGTCCACCCTACTTCCTTGGGGAAATGACTACTGTCAATTCACTAGATGATACTTTCTAGTTCCATCCGCTGCATCCCATAGAAAATTCTTTTGAAGCCGCTCCAGTTTTTTTGTGATGCTCACAGGAGCTTGCAACAGGGACAAGTAATAGGTGGGCATACTCGAAAAAGTGTTTTTAATGAGCACTTCCTTTCCGCCTTTTGACAAGTACCGTTTCCGCCAGCCGGCTAATCTTTTTTCAACCCTTTCGATCACTGGATTCCAAAATTTTCTATTGTCAATTGTTATACATGAATTTACCTTTTGTTAGTATATGGTACAGATTACAATGTTAAAAGGACCTTTTGCAATAAAATTTTGAGAACGCCCATTTTCAAGTCTAAAAGGCAAGTTATAAAACACGATAATGGAATTAACACCCTCCTAATAATCGAGAATAAAAGTTCAATACTCAAGCAAACCAATACTTAGGGGAAGAATTTGGGATTCACGAATGGAAACATATGAATTGTGAAAGTTGGTGCGGACCATAGCTTAAGCACTAAAAGCTTGAGCTTTGCCTATGAGTTAATATTATCCATAGCCTCTCTATGTCACAGCCAAATATGTTTCAAAAATATTGCATTCTAGAGGCAACATTCTGAAACAGGATAGTAATGAATGAGAGAGTATGTTTACCTGAATGTCTATATCAGTTTGCCCTCCTTGCGCACCACCAAGAGGTTGATGAATCATTATCCTCGAGTTTGGCAGGCTATATCTCTTACCTTCATGGAAAATAATGTCACGGGTTCAGAACACAGTGATACTCGGCATGAAAAAAGACTCTTTATCCATGAATGAGAAATTCAATTTACCTTTGGTGCCAGCGCTAAGAAGAAAAGCCCCCATACTGCAAAGTTGATAAACTAATTAAGACAACTTTTTTAAAACTCTAAAACTAATTAAGATAATTGTGATGGTATTAACAGCAACATTTCCACAAACAGGGAAAGTTTCAACTAGCAGTTATTTGTAGAAACTAGAAACTAATTTAAAGTCTCAACTTTAAATACTTATTCAATCTAACTGATTCCAAGTGTATTTGCCACAAACTTGTAAGGCCTTTCGGTGGAAGTAAAGCCAGTGTACATATTAACCTCCCCAGACCCCACCCTGTGGGATTACACTGGATAGTTATTGTTGTTGTTGCTGTAATATAAACTTAGTGTCATGCAACTTCCTTAAGGCTATCCTTGTTTACAAATAAGATGCGGTGGACCTAATAAAAAATGAACATTATCAAGCACTACATGTGCTCGGTGATACCCAAGCCCAACTCTCGAATTCTTCATATCACATTTCTTGACCAGCATCCTAAATTTCAAATTGTCCCAAGGTATTAGTACTTCCTTATAACGTCATTTATTGTCAGAAAGAAAAATTTTAAGCACAGATGCAGCTATTAAAACTTCTACTCTCTGATTATTGGCATCAAAGGAAGGAGAAGCTGGCATATATGATGAGTAAATGGCCTAATATTCAGTTCTAGCCATTGCCACTCGCCCCACTTCTTTTTTACCAAGCCCCTCATCCTCTCCCATCAGAATAAGTCCAAAACAACCAGCAAACTGCACCAACTTACCCATAGCTTACATGGACTGTGCTTCCACTTTGTATGCTAGTTAGTGTTTAAATAGGGATGGCAACGGGACGAGATGAGTTCAAACAGATATTTTTATAATCGAAAACAGGGTGGGGCAGGTTGCGGTTGAAACAAATTGCTGAAATGTCACCTCACCGCTGACATGTCTGGGCTCTGGGAAGAACCATTTGAGAGAACTCTTACATTTGAGAAAACAATCTTTTTACAGCTTTTATTTTTAAGTTTTATATTCTCAACCATTTTAGGATTTTTTTTTTTGGTTTGGCAACCCACCAGCCTCCTTTTGACCTAGTGGCATGAATAGGATTTGTTATTAGTCAATTATAGTTAAAGTATGGTTTCCAGAACCGAAACCAAAATGGCAAAACGACATGTTGATGGATTCAGAATATATCTCCCGATGTCGAAAAAATTATTATCCTTCCTCTTTCAAAATAAAAGTTGTTTGCACAACTTCAGGTAACGGGATTTCATTTTAACATATTCTTAACATTTTACATAGTTAACCAATTGAGTAAGAAGCTAATTTATTTTTGTTAATTATACTTAAGCAAATTGAAAATAGAACCAAATAGTTAAATTCGAGAATATGCTTACAAGCTTTTAAATGAGAACTAAATGGAAACAATATGTTAAATGTAAAAGTTCTTAATCATAACTAATTGGAAACACTATGTTGAATGTGAAACAGAATCCGATTGTACCTTGTTAGTACAGCTTTCCTCTCTAACTTTTTCTGAATAAGAAATAAAACAAAATTACATATTTTTCGACATATTCCCTCAATAGATGAGTACAATTTGAATTTCTAACTCTTTTCTGATTTTCGCAAAGATTTGAATTAATGCATTTATGTTGAAACATCGTAAAAAATATCTGAATTATCTTTTTCTCTGATACTTTGATCGTGTATGTTTAAACTTTGTCATCAAATGGCATAAATAAAAGTAGGTTAAAAGCAATTTCATCTGAAGTTCAATTTGATCATGTAAAAAGTTTCCAAAGAAGACAAAGTCTGCTCACTCTTTAAATACAAGACCCACATTTTATAATTTTAGTTTATACCAAAATAATACCTCCATTCCCAAAAGTTCAGCCTTTAAAAAACATAACACTCCCAGTAAACCACTCATGTAAATAACAAATTAGAGAAGAGAAAATATTTAAGCAGGGCGTAGCCAGCGTGGGTTTATGCGGGGCGAGGCGGTGCGGTGCGGTTGAAATCACAGAAAAAATCTACGCGGAGTAGGGCGTGGTGGGTTGAATTTTTTTCCGGCTAAAGCACAACCCGCACCTGCCCCACACTGCCCTAAAAGATGCCAAGCTAATTGATGCTAGTATAAAAGGATTAGAAGCTAGTCAAAGTTCAAACAAAAGTAAAGTGAAATAAATCAACAAAACCATAATATATGCATTTTATCATAGTTGAACCAACTGAAACCAACAAATCCACCATCCTCTCCAACTTCCCCAGATGAAAAGATACATTGGCAGGCTGAGGGAACAGGGTAACCGGAGCTCGAGTTATCAATATCACAGGGGCTGGAAGAACCTCTTTGTACCAAGCAAAAGAAGTTACCAAGATCATTTGATTTTATGCCAGAAGATCTCTGGTGGAACTGAAATCAGCCGGGTGAGGTCTTGAGGCTCAGACAATTTTAGAGCTAATCTTGGTGTAAAGAGAATAAATCAGGAAATTGAATTAAAGGCCATATCTTTGAGAATTTTTCTTGGCTTTGGTGAAATAACTGTTGATTTTTGTTACTTTCCTTGATTTAATTTTTAAAATTTCTTTTCACCTGTCAGCCTAAATATTTCTATGATTTACTCCCTCCATTTCAATTTATATGAACTTATATGACTGGGCACGGAGTTTAAGAAAAAATGAGAAGACTTCTGAACTTGTGGTGTAAAATAAAGCACATGTGTTTTGTGTGGCTATAAATCATTACATAAAGGTAAATTATTTTCAAATATGGAAAGGGGCCATTCTTTCTGGTACAAACTAAAAAGGAAATAGGTTTCACATAAATTGAAACAAAGGGAGTACAGAATAAGATTCTAGATTTGGTACTTCATTTTGCCTTTAACCTGAACTACTTTAAACTTAGGGTGTGTTTGGTATGTAGGAAAATGTTTTTTCTGAAAAATATTTTCTTGGAAAATAAGTGGTTTTCTTACTTATTTTCTGGTGTTTGGTTAGTTAGCAGAAAATATTGTTTGGAATTTATATAATCTAGTCAAACATTATGGGAGACAAAATGAGAGGGTGGGGTGAGTGGAGCAGTGGGGATCTAGGTCAAAGGTCGAGGTCAAGAGTAGGGGTCTAGGTCAGGTCGGAGTAAGGATCGGAATCGGTAATCAGGGTCGAGTGCAAGGTTTATGGTACGGGTTCAGAGTCGGGGTTACGGGCCAGGGTTCGAGGCAGAAATAGTAATAAAGGTCGGGGTTGGGATCGTTGACGAGGGTCGGGGTTGAGGTCAAGGTCGGGATTGTTGATGGGGGGTTGGGATTGGGGTTCAAGGTCGGGATTGTTTTTTGATGACCGAGAAATCCGTCTGGGGCCGATCCTTCGGACCAACCGCAGCCTTAAAAACTCGGTAGATCAGTGTTTTGGATAGCGCGCGACGACAAATAGCGACGAGGGCTCGCTTCAGTGAGCGAGAGGCACGCAGCGAAGCGCTCGGCTTTTTGATTCGAGACGAAAATTTATAAAAAAAAATATTATATATATATATATATATATAACTAAAAACTCAATAACAATAATATGTTAATAAATATATCAATTTAAAAATTAAGAACTCAATAGATAGTCATAGACTCATAATAGATTCATAAATTAAAGATTAATAGATAGTCATTTCACCGATGTTTCATATAAAAAAATTATCAAGTCACTACGCAATTAATTCTACTATATAAAGAAGACAAAAAGAAATAGAGCAAAAAAAATCTGCCTTAAGTTTGGGAAAAAAACAGTACACTGCCTGAAAAATAAAAACAGAGCAAAACCAAATAAAGAAGAAGACAAAACAGAGCCAAAAAGAAAAAAGAAGAGGAGGAGAAGCAGAAATATAGAACCTGCTCTGCTTCTGTCGACAAAAAACAGAAGAAGAAAAATAAAAAGAAGAAAGAGAAGAAGAGAAGCAGAGTAGAGCAGTTCTGTCGACAAAAACAGAAGAAGAAAAAAATAGAAATAAGAAGAGAGGAAGAGAACAATACACTGCCACAAGAAAAAAAAAACAGAGCAAAACCAAAAATTGATAATTAAAAAAACAGAACAGAATAAAGAAGAAGTTAGAAGACAAATAGATCAAAAAAAATAAGAGAAGAAGAAAAGCCTCAGTTTTAGCTCGACAAAAAAAATACAAACAGAACCTATTTGGCTTTGTTTCTGTCGGAAAAAAACAGAAGAAAGAAGCAAGAAAAAAAGAAGAAAGAAGAAGAGAAGAGAATAAGAAAGAAGCACAAAATACAGAACCTATTTGGCTCTGTTTCTGTCGAAGAAAGAAGAAGAGAAGAAGAGTAAGAAGAAAGAAGAAGCATACCTCTGTTTTTTGGCTGTTGAAGCTTGAAGAAGATGAAGCCATATGATGAAGAAGACTGAAGAGAAGACTGGTTTGTTCGCAGGTGAAAAGCCCGAATATCTGAAGTTTTCGCAGGTGAAAAAGATCGAGCCCTAATTTCCGATTTTAAGTCTTCTCCCTTTCTCTTTTTTCTTTTTAAAATAGCGACGCTACAGTCGCTTCTCGCCAAACAGTCGCCTCACGCCAAAACCCCTGAAGCGAGCGCTATTTGAAATCGCATCGCAACAAAAGCTCTGAAGCGACAAACCCACGCCTCGCCTCACCTCACGCTATTAGCTGAGGCGACCGCTATTTATAACACTGCGGTAGATAATGGGCCGCCCGCTCCTCTACCCTTCTCCATTTAAATACCAGGTTTTGCTTTGCATGGTGTGGGGCTTGAACCTGTGACCTAAGACACAAATTCACCACCCTTTGCCACTTGAGCTAAGCCCTGGGGGCGGTTCAAGATCAGGATTTAGGGTCTGGGTTCAGGTTTAAGGTCGCGGTTTGAGATCGAGATTGGGGGTACGACGACCTTGCCCCCTTGCCCCAAACATTGACCCCCAACACTGATCCTGGCCCCGACCTGGAACCTTGATCCTGACTTCGACCCCAATCCCTGACCCTCATCCCAACCATAGCCCTGAATCTTTAGTTCGACACTCAACCCCGACCCTCAATTCCAATCCCGACTCTAACCTCGAATCCGACTCTAAACGCGACCCTAACCCCAACCTCAATTCTGAATTGAAACTCGACCCAGAACTTTGATCCAACTCCGACCCGGACCCCAACCCCTTGACCTTTAGGTTTAGGTTACGAGTCTCAAGGTCCGAGGACTAGCAAGGGAGGGGTGGCGGGACTTGAGGAAGATTGAAAGAGAATTTTGAAAAATATTTTCTCTCCTCTAGGTAGGGAAGCCATTTTCCTCCAATGTGGAGAAAAATCAGTTTTTTTCAAAACATTTAAGTCAACCCAACATGGAAAAATTAAAAAATATTTTCTGAAAAATATTTTCCTTCATTACCCAACACACCCTTAGTCATTAAATATCACCTGTTAAGTTAGTTGATTGCATGTGAGACTTTATCTGATGTGATGAATTATGATTAAATTATTTTGGAGATTTATAAGTTTATATATCATATTTAAGCAATAGAGATAAATCTGACAAAATACCATGACCATATTTAATCGTAAACAGCAGTACTATGTCCATTGGTACTCTTAACTTTGACTAGCAGCAGAAAAGAAGGGTGAGAGGTAATACATAAAGGGAGTGTAATATTGGGTTTGAGAATTGATTCCAATTTTACCACAAGATTCTGGCAGTGGTCAAGGATACCAAATTCAGGTGCAATACCAAAAACTAAAGGATAATAAGGGAGAATATGCATTTTATGTTAAGCATTGTAAGCAATAAGGAAGGAAAAAATCATATTCTAAAAAAGGATGCATAAAGTACAAAAGTAAAGCAAATCAACTCAGCACCTCGCAGCGAGTCCAACACAAACGGTGGAGACATCAGGCCGAATATGCCGCATGGTATCAAAAATGGCCATTCCTGATATAATAAAATGTGGATGAAACTTGGTGAATCATGAAATAAAACAGCACGTTAAAATGGTGCCATAGTCCAACTCTATGCAACATAAACTAGAAGTTAGAACAGTTACAGAAGTAGATAATAACAAATGAGTTTGATTGGGAACACTTGAAAGTACCTGCTGTAACTGACCCTCCTGGAGAGTTGACATACATGACAATATCCTGTTTAGTAGATTAAGGAGGTCAAAAGTTGGATTTGGGAAAATATAGAAGCAATAATAAAAGGAAAACAAAAGGATGTAATGTGGAAGTTTAGTAATAAAAACAGTGCAAAAATAAAATCTTATTAAGGATGCTCCTTCAGACAAGTTACACAATTACTTGCTGTAACGACGCAAAGCTTCACGGTAAAAGTCAGAGAATCTCAGCATGCTAATTGTAATAGAACATCGCTTTACTCTTTTTTTTCCCCTATTATTACAAGGCAGCTTTTTATCCCATTTGAGACGGAGCTGATCAAGGGTAAATCCTTGCAAGACATAATGAAAGAGCTTCAAGTATACAAAAGATGCAGACCCAAAGAAAGAGGAGAAGGTGGAAATTCCACATCATTCCCTTAAATTTGTTCATCCATTGGCTACATATATAACTAGGGCTTTAGTAGGCTAGATCCATACTATATGTGGCATGTCATTCCGAGTATTCCAGACCGGAAGCTACAAGGACTCCAGAAGTTGTCCAAGCAATGAAGCAGTAGACAGAACATATGTGGTCAACGAAATCACAAAAGGATTAAACTGACAGAGAGCATTAATATCCATAAAGAAGGAATGCTTCGAGCAGAATCTCATTCAGATATATTCCACAATATCTGATACTTAAACTAAGACTATCCAATGTAAGAGGAGGGGGGATATCAGCTATGTTCTAGATGTTACTTATGTGGGGAGGAGGCAGAGACAATCAATCATCTCTTTTTGCACTGCAGAATCACTTTACAACTATGGAGAATATTCATCAGCTTAAGAGGAATCTTGTGGGCTATGCCAAGAAGTATATCTGAAGTTCTAGCCCGCTGGAACAAAGAAGGGAACCAATCCAGTCATAAAGAGAGATGGAGAATTGTCTCAGCTAGCATTTGGTGGACAATATGGGAAGAAAGAAATCAAAGAAGCTTTGAAGATAAGTCGAGCAGTATTCAGAAGATCAAAATGAAGTGTCTAGTTCTTTTCTATTTTTGGTGTAAAGGAGAGTACTTAGAAGATCATGAATCAATTTTTGATGTTTTAGAATCCTTGTGAGATGACAAAGGATTGGAGAATTTTCTCCTGTATCCCACCTTGTAATTATGGGGGACTACACAACTTTTGCGTAGTCTACTTTATATATATGGAAATATGTTACCTTATCAACAAAAAAAACAAAAAAAAAGAGGAGGGGGATCCACAATATACCTTTGTTGGATCAACAGCATCAAGATAGAGAAGCTGAGCAACTATAATATTTGCCATATCGTCGTCGACTGCCCCACCACATCGTATGATCCTCTAAGATTCAACAACACAACAAACTAAATTTTAGCAAGTACAATTTTCTTATAGAGTAATAAAATTTAGCAAACATATCAAACTTTGCAGTCAAAACTGAAGAAATAATAAGGAAAATGAATCCATACATATTGGAAGAGCTGGCTGATCACACTCATAAACCGCTCTTGCACCATTGGAGGTGGTCCTTGACCTTGGGCATAAGCAGGAAAATAGGGCGATGATGGAACTTGCAAGTCATCTCTGCAAATGTCGTATAACAAGCAAATGTTAAAGAAATAACTTCTTTCTATGATACACTTAAGAACTATAGCACAATTAAGTCATTAATAACAGATTCTTAACAATTATGAGATTCAAAAAGTCAACAGGACTGATTTTTTTCCTTTGCCTTCTATGAAATATAGACTCTTCATTTTCCTAGACATAAATGGGTATGTACAACCAGATGTTAAGAGAGAAAATCTATGATTCCTGAATCAGAAAAACCTGCTAAGACTTTAAGCATATCCATGTCAGATTTTTATCTGAATTTGTTAATGATATTCGAAAGACAATATAACACATCCTCTCTTAAAATTTCAATCAGAAATTGACTTAAGAGAATCACTTTCTTTTATTAAATATTTTGCTAGTTCAGGGTCTTCGTGAAAAACAAATGAACAGTCAAATAGTAGTATGTTAGGATCGGGAACGGGGATAGTGCAGAATTAAAAATACAGCATTATAAAAATTATAAAAATTATAAAAATAAAGATAATAAGGAGACAAAAAATTTAATGTGGTTCAGTAATGTGACCTACGTCCCCAAACGGAAAGAAGAAAATTTACTATACCAACAAGAGTATAAAAGTAGAGTAAACATTGTAACTAATCCCCAGAAGCGAATTTAGAGGGGACATTATGAGGCACGTGAACCCATAGTCTTTCCGGAAAAATAGATATTTTATGTACATATTTTCTAAAATTTGTATAATATTAACTGTTGGCACATATGCTTCAACAAGGTTGAACAATGCACTTGGTTGAAGATTGAGTTATTTACTAAGAGGAATAGGGATCAATTCTCATTTAATACATTATTTCCTCCTTTTTTTAAGTAGTGCACCCATGTACTAGAAATCCTAGATACGCCTCTAATCCAAATATCCCAAGAGAATAACCTAAAAAATCACAAATAAATCCCGCAAGTGTTTCCCTAAAACAACTCTCTCACAGAATACTCTTTATCACATAAAAAGACACTCTTAAAGAATTTCTTGCTCTCTTAATTGGTATGTCAAAATAAGAAGAATTGATCTCCTTTTATAGGACTAAAAATAAAAGAATTAATCTCCTTTTATAGGACTAAAATTAAAATCGGGTTCCAAGTTGTATAAAAACGAAAGGAAAGAATGTCCAAATAATTTCTCCACCACATGAACCATTCTTTGGGTCCAAGCAATATTGTCAGCAAAGAAAATTCCAACAGGCACATGCCTAATGCTAAGAATAGGATGGGCAGCGATGTCGCTTCTATAAAAGCCAGAGATGGCCACATTTGACATTACAAATTTTCACCTTGGCCTAATTTGGGTGATATTGTAAATTTGCTCCAACCTCTTCGCAAAAACTCTAATAGATTAGATCATTCTTCATAAAAGTCAATCAAGTTCAAGCAGCTTGCCAACTGGAAGAAACTTCATGAACATATTAGCAGAGTTGTCTCTGCTCCAACCTCTTCTCTAGTGTTTATCTTATTAATAGAGACTTTTCCTTCGGCAATACCAAAGATATTAAAAAGCCAACAATTTATTCCTGGTCCAAAAGAATTATTTGGCGAAGATCTTGGAGAGACTCAGTGTGAAAGATGTTAAGCCAGTGAATACCTCTTTTGCTGCTCATTTGAAGTTGTCAGCTACATAGTCACTGCAATCAGACGAAGACGAGAGGCATATGGCACAAGTACCTTATTCCATTGTACGCAGTGGTTGTACATGTTCAGACATTTCACAAGAAGTAAGTATAGTAAGCTAATATATGGCTTGCCCTAAAAACGCATGGTTATGAAATGGATTTTCAATACTTGTGAGGTACTTCAAACACATTTTGGAGTTAGGGTCAAACTAACACTCTGGTTGGTTTTGCAAACTTAGATTATGCACGTGATCTTGACAAAAGAAAATCACTAATAGGCTACGTATTATACATTGGTGGTTGTGTTATCAATTGAAAAGTGAGAATACATCATCTAGTAGCTTTATCTACAACCTAAGCAAAATATATGGTAGCGACCAAGGCAATCAAAGAAGGACGGGTCATATTTTCCGAATTTAGTTTACATCAGGGTGGCATTATAATTTTATGGAACAATAAGAATATCATTCACTTGACAAAAGATCATTATGAGAGGACAAAGTATATTGATATGAAGTATCATTTCATCCGGGAAACCATTGCTGAAGAAAAAGTTATTGTTCAGAAGATCAAAACTAGAGACATCATTGTTGACATGTTCACGAAGCCTCTTCTAGTGTGCTTGCACTTGATTGACATTTATGTAGAATGATTTGGCCAATAAGGATAGCGGCAGAGAGGGTGGAGCAAATTTACTATATCACCAAAATTAGGGTAACGCGGATATTTGTAATGTGGATATCTTTTGGTGTAACAGATAAGACAATATGATATTGCTTGCAATCCTATAAGGCATGTGCCAATTGGAATATCCTTGGATGAGAATATTGCTTGGAACTAAGAATGGTTCATGTCGTGGAGAAATTTTTGGAACATTTCTCTTTTTAAACACAACTTGGAGTCAAGTTTTGCGCCTATAAATGGAGAGCAATTCTTCTTATTTTAACACACCAAGCAAGAAACACTTTAGGAGTATCTTACTTTGTAAGAAAGTTATTTTAGGAAACACTTGTGTGACTTTATTTGTGAGTTTTTCGAGGAGGTTATTCTCTCGAAGTATTTGGAATTAATTAGAGTATATACTCCAATTTTATACTCTCCTTTGTACTCTAATTGGTATAGTAAAGCAATTCATCTTCGTTTGTGGACATAGTGGACATAGGTCACATTGAGCGATCTCTGCTTATAGACGTAGGTCACACTAATGGAACAAATTAATTCTATGTCTCCTTATTAATTTATTATTTTTTTTCATAAGGATGTTTTGCTAAATTCTGCATTATCCCAGTCCCCGATCCTAACATAGTACTTAATAACTTCTTAAATGAGAGGTAGAGAGCAGGCAAGCAGGCCTATGTCCTTCAGTATATCTCATTTTGATTCAACTCGTAAAAGGGTCATACACCAAGATTCCCCATTTTCTTCCCTTATTTACCTTGCCCATCAATAAAACAAACCATCATAAGGAAAACCAAAAAGTAGTGGCGGAAATTAACCAAATTATTCCCAACAAAATATATGAATAAAAGGAAAATAGGGGAACCTTATAGACCAAATCCCAGTTGGTGAAGTAATTCCAGAATCCCAGTTGGCTCCAGAGTACACGGCCTTCACTGTACTCTTTCCTCGATTCTTCACCTTTAAATTCCTGGGAAAAATCAATAAAGTAAAACCGTTAGAGAAAGTGTTGTCGGTATTCATATTTATATAAGTAAGCCTATACGACTTCAGCTAAGTACCTGAACTGAAGGGTGTTAAAGGAGAGGGTATTGGGGTAAGCTTCAGGAATAGTAGAGGAGTCAGAGGAGATGTTGAATTTAGAGATAGAGGAAGTCGTGGCCACGCACGAATGGGCCATTTTTCTTGGATTTAGAGAGAGAGGGAGAGGGGATATTTGCCAAGTTCGGAGGAAGAAAGGATAGGTCTTTATGCAGGAGCTTTACCGGTTAACAATACCGGGGGTGCTCTTTTTGGCTCAAACGGGAATTTAGAGTTTTGAGCATATTGTTCGACCCAAAAATATTGTAGTTAAATTTATATGTTTTTAATAAGGTTTCTACCAATTCGAATTAAAGTTTAGTTAAATGAATCATAAAGTTAAGCTAATTGACCGATAAATAAGACAATGAAAATAAATAAGCAAAAGAAAAAATAATCTTATTGAGCTTCGTAATGGTCCACAGTGTTTGTAAATTAAAGTCCACAATGCTTGTAACGTATAGAGAGATTGAATGCCTAGTCTAGTCGGAATATAACAGTTTTGAATAATGAGTAAGTTAAGAGAAAACTAAGTGAGTCCCAAGTAAAAGGCGGAGGGAATATCTATAGCCTAAGTCTAATGTTCACATACCTCTAATATCACGTTTGGACATAGCTCCAAGTGGTTAATAATTGTCAAGATACTTGCCGGTTATGGGAGGAATATCAGGTGTCCTAGATATGAGTGGATCCTTAATATACCGGGGATGGTTGAGGACCAAGTCAAATCTCGAGCTATTACTTTATCGATGATCTCTAGAACCATCTTTGAGGCACTTCACTAGGATATGGCTCCCGTCTCCGTGAGAAGAAGTTACCGGATCAAAGACACTTCCTGCAGGGATAGAGTTTCGGTACCATTTTATTCCCGAGATAAACATATTCCAAGCAATATCGTGTCTTCATGAAAGCTATCCATGTGTTAACGCCAAATTTAACAAATATAAATTGCCCCCCCCCCCCCCCCCCGCGTTAGATAATTCTCAAGAAATGTGTAGAAGAGTATGATTTTTGGCGTATCACAAAAGGATTTCTGACCGGATTTATGATGCAATCGTCATTAGTTATGAATCTAAAAAAACATCTAGCCAGTTTCAATTAAAGTTCCGGACACGTGGTGGGTGTTAATGGGTTATGACACCACAACGGTTACCAAGGTCATGATGACAACGCCTATAAGAACTCCCTTTTTCCTTTGTCCTTACTACATTTTACTCAAACTTCGTTTCTAAAATTGTTCAAACTCTATATTGTATTTCTTAAGAAACCACTGACTTCATTACTTCTTATTTTTCCTCAAATTCCCATCACAACTTTGATGGCTTCTCCAAATGTTTCAGCTAATATTCACGAAATAACCTCCACATATGATGTTGTTGTTGTTGCTCATCTCCTTGTGACCGCCGCCGCCATAAAGAATATGATGGGGGAAGAACTATTTGTTTTTACTGGAAGAATCAGGCATAGCAAATCCCCACGACGGTAGGATAGGGATCATTGGCCCCCGCCAACGAAAGCGAAGAGGTTCCAACCACCACATCCTGACGGTAAAGGTGACATACAATATTAGGAAGGACAGAGCTACCAAAGCTTTAGAGGGCGGCAAGAAGGAACAGAATGAATTGATAACTTCTGAGATTCTTTTGAATATGATCCATCTTATTGGCCATGTTGGCTACATGAGTGCTACTCGAGAAAAGACAATGAAAACCTTTCCGCTAGCTTTACAAGAGAAGCATTTTTCTAGTCCTGAGAGATTGTGCCTATGAAGGTAAGATTCAAGCTTTCCTCATTAAAGCAAGTGAATCACCTACCAGAAAGGCTTCTTGTTCATGTTCACCTACTCGTTCACCCTTGGATTTAAGCCAGGCATCGATCTGGTAATCAAGGACCATTTGTAACGATCCGGCCGGTTATTTTGAGTATTTGCATTCTGTTCGGTGATTTGAGGCCATAAGGAGATTCATTTAATGTATTATGACTTTCATGTTTGGTCAATCTAATTTTGAGTGGTTCAAAATTAGTTTAGAAGAATGATTATCAATTTGGAAGCTTTATTTGGATTGGAGTTTTGATGGTTCCGTTAGGTCTGGATGGTTATTTTAGATTTAGGCGTATGCCCGGATTCGCATTTAGATGTTTCTAGAAGGTTTTGGCTCTATTCAGCAAAAGTTGGTAATTTGAAGGTTTGGAAAGTTCATAGGTTTGACCGGGAGATGTTCGATATTATCTGTTTGGATTATTAATTCGACCGTTATAATAGGTTCGTTATGTCATATTGAACTTATGTGCAAATAAGTGAGAAATTTAGAAATTTTAAATAGTTCATTAAGCTAGAATTGAGGTTTGATTCGTGGTTTTGATATTACTGTGTGTGATTTGAAGCCTCGAATATGTTCGCGTTATGTTTTAGGACTTGTTGTCATGTTTGGATTGGTCATGGGGCCCTCGAGTGTGTTTCAGATTGATTTCAGATTTTTGTGGACTGTTGCAGTGCTGAAGAATTTTCGATTCTGGTACTTCCGCACCTGCATGCTCGTGGTCGCAGAAGCCAATAATGCCGAGGTTGTTGTCCATAGATGCAGAATTCTGGTCGCATCTACGGGATCGCAGAAGCGAGAAGGCATGATAGGGAGTTAAATGCAGAAGCGGAATTTGCCTCGCACCTGCGATGGCGCAAAAGAGGAAAGATGTCAGGTGTGAGAAGTCAAATTTTTTTAGTGGTATTTGTAGAAGCGGATGTTGGATCGCATATGCGAAAGTGCTGGGCAGAAAATTTATATTCCAAAGATTAGGATATTTTATCATATTTTGAGTTTGAGAGTTTGGATTTGGGCAATATTGGATGGGATTACACTATATGGATTGGAGATAAGTACTTTTAACTCGGATTTGATTATTCTACATGATTCTATATTTGACTTTGGCATTTGATTAGTGAATCTAAGAAAGAAAAATTGGGGAGTTTTGTCAAAACCTTTCTAAAATGAATAACTGGGTTTTGAACATCTATTCAGATTGGATTTGAGTGAAACTAGTATAATTGGACTTGTATTAGAATGGATTGTCAGAATTTATGAGTTTTTTCAGGTTTCGGGGTGCGGGCTCGGGTTGACTTTTTACTTGACAATGAGTATTTGATTAAAGATTCAACTTTTATCGTTTGAGTTTGATTCCTATGATATTATTTGATATTTTTGAGTTGCTATTGGCTAGTTCGGAGCAATTCGGAGACTCGTGTAGGACCAATAATTTTTTCCTTTTAAATTCCTATTCCCCTAATTTAGAATCTCTATATATGCTTTTACTATTTTATGACTTACGGGGATGGTTGATTTAGGTTCAGGTTGAAATCAGAACACTTAGTTCCTTAATAGTGGCCTAGGGTGGCTAAGTTTGACTTGAGTCAACATTTTGAGCAAACAACCTTGGAACCAAAATTTGAAGATTCCAATAGGTTCGTATGATCATTTCGTACTTGGGTGTGTGTTCGTATCGAGTTTGGCATAATACGGGAGCATTTTGGCGCTTAATGTGGAAAGTTGGTTCACTGAAGGTTTTCTAGCTCTTTAAATTTAGTTTGGAGTATATTTTGGTGTTATCGAGGTCCGTTTGGGATTTCGAGCCTGGATAGGTATGTATGATGATTTATTACCTGTACATAAATTTTAGTGTAATTTCGAGTAGTTTAAGAGTAATTTGGACGCGTTCAGCGAAATTTGAATGATTGAAAGTTGAATGAAAGTTTTTGACCATCGACTCATAGCTTTGATGTTGTTTAATGTTAATTGAGGCTTTGGCACAGTTTGTATCACATTTTATGATGCGTTGGAATGGTTGGATGGGGTCTCGGGGGTAAGGCTATAATTTTCGCAGTTCCGAACCGGAACTGGACCGGAACCGCAGCCCTGCCGGTTCTGCGGTTCCGGCGGTTCCGGTTCTAACGGTTCCAGGGAACCGTGGCGGGGCGGTTCTACCCGTTGTAACCGCCAGAATCGGACCCGCCAGAACCGGAACTGGCTCGCGGTTCTGGACCGGTTCTGGCGGTTCCAAACAGTTCTGCCGGTTCCCAACGGGCATTTTTCAAAAAAAAAAATTAAAAAAAAATTATTATTTCCAAACGGCTCTTTGCAAAAAGTAGCCATTTGGAAGTTTAAAAAATAGCCATTTGGCCCCCAAACTTTATATAATTACACTATTTCCCATTTCTCAACTATAAATACCGTCTCATTCTTTCATTTTTATTCACCAATTCATCAATATCTCTCAATCTCTCTCAAGCTCTCTTTAAATCTTTCTAGTGCAAGTGCTTAATTTATTGTTGCAAATTCGTGAAAAATTGTGAAGTTGTTGAATTGAAGTTTTCAAGTGTTCAAGTTCAACGATTTTCAATTTTCAAGAAGTTGTTCGTCAATCCGGTAAACTCGTTTCAACTCTTACGTGCTAATAGTATTTTTTGTGTGTTGTTAGTTTGCTTAATTATAATTAGTATGGCATTTTCGTTGAAAAAAAAGTTCGGTAAAGGAAAAGCCAAAACCGGTGAAAGTAGTGGCCAAAATACTACCCCTCCCCCGGCTCCCCGACCTAGAAAAGATAAGCAAGTTGAAAGTAGTAGCCAACCTAGAAATCCTAATGAACCCTTCGGAATCCTTGATAGTGATCACCCTTGTTTTCAATTTAGCAATATTGATTTTCTACATGATATAGCAGTTGGTGATAGAATAGACGATGATATTATGAATGCTCTTTATCCTAATGCACCTATCTTAGAGGGAAATGAGGATGATGATGATGATGAAACCCAAGCTCCAGTAGATTTAGATGATACACCTATTAGTCCTGCTCGTAACTTAGGTGATGAACCGGCACACCCACTCGTACAAACTCCCACTTTTGATAGACAACCTCCTAAACGTACAGAAACATCATTAGTTTGGCAATTTTTTATTCAACTAAGAGAACAAAATAAGGCTAAGTGTAAATCTTGTGGGAAATTACTTGTTCATAGGTATACTGGAGATCGTAGCGGCACGGGTAGTTTAGTTAAGCATATAAGATTACACCCTAGCGATAAGGCTAGATATTTGCAATTGAAAGTGCAACAAAAGGGGAGGACAAGTGCTGATTCTACAGTTAACCCAAGTACTGGTTCAAATCTAGTTCAACCAGGAATAAACACAGTCACCGGAGGTATATTAATCCAAATAAGGATCGTGAAGAATTAGCGAAAATGATTCCTGTTATGTGTTTGCCTTATTCTTTTGCTTCTAATCCTGCATGGATTCATTATATTAGAAGAGTATTTAATCCTACATATAAAGGTTGGCCTCGCGCAACAGTTAAGGCCGATATTTATAAATACAAGCATGAATATGAACAATACTTGCGCTATTTATTTACCCATATAACTAATCGTATGTCTATTACAACTGATATTGGTAGAAGTAATAATGATTGTGATAATCTAACCGTAACCAGTCATTGGATAGACGAAGACTGGACAATGCAAAAACGCATAATTGCATATAGGATAATTAATTCACGCCACACGGGTAGGTTTATAGCTAACACTGTTTTAGATGTATGCAGATATTTTTGCTTTAGTGATAAAATAATGTCAATTTCTATGGATAATGCTTCTAGCAACACTAGTGCAATAGGTATGCTAACAAGAACACTTAATCCTGCTTTTACTAATATTTTCCATGTTAGATGTATTTGTCATATTTATCATTTAATTGTTTGTGATGGTATGAGAATATTAAAATTAGAAATTGAAAAGGTTAAAATGGCTCTTAATTAGCAATTTTATTCAAACCGTAGAAGTAGACTTAGAGAATATTTTAAAAAGTGTGACGAATATGGCCTTAGAGAAAGAAAGGTTCCTAAACCTTGCCCGACTAGGTGGAATTACATGTACGAAAATTTAGTAGTAGCGTACGAATATAGAAACCCAATTAACGCTACGTATAGTTCTCGGGATTGTGGTGAGGAAGATGATGAAATGCTAACTACACAAGATTGGACTAATGTTAAAATTCTTTTAGATTTTTTAGAACGTTTTCATGTGGCTACAAATGCTTTTTCTGGCCAATATTATCCAACTATTTCTAACTTTTTAGTTTATATTGCCGCACTTGCTAATTTGTTTGTTAATTTTAGCGAGGGAGGGGACATTTATGAACTTGCAATAACTGAAATGAAAAAGAAGTTTAAAAAATATTTTTTTCCAATCCCTCCTATTTTTGGTGTCTGCTATGTTAAATCCAACTATGAAATTAGGAGGTCCTCACTTTTGGTATTCTACTATTTATCAATCTTTAGATCTTTCAGAAGTAGAAATTGCTACACTAGCTGATGCGAAAGAATCAATTAAAGTTAATGCTCAAACTGTTTATAATGCTTATAAACAGGCGTTAGAGCATGCTAGGCCTAATATTCCAACCTCTACTTCATCTACATCACAATCGTCTAAAAGAGCTGCTGGCTTAACAGCTCTTAAATCGTGGACGGAGTTCAGGGGTACTCAAGGTGATAATTCAGATGAAATTTCCCATCTAAATGAGCTTCAAGTTTATTTGTCACAGGGACTAGAGAAGGAGAATCTAGACGGCTCTTTCGACCTTTTGGAATGGTGGAAGACAAGGGAAAGGCATTTTCCCGTTCTTGCAAGGATGGCTCGGGATGTTCTGTCGATTCAAGCATCAACTGTTGCATTGGAGAGCGATTTTAGTCAAGCAAGACTACAAATAGGTGATCACAGAGCGTCAATGCGGGACAGCTTGGAAAAATCAGTGCTTTTTCGAGATTGGATCCGCGCAGAAAGAAGGAACTTTGGCCTAGCAGAATCACAACCAGAAATAGATGAGGCGTATGAAGAAATGATAGCAGAACTTGCTCAGGAAGAACCTTCACCCGGAAGTGGTGATGAACAAGCTTCATTTCCACCACCGCCAACACAACCACCTCCAAACCTTGAAGGTTTTATGAGATTTGTTAGAAATAATGCATAAATTATGATGTAACTTGTACATTGGCATGTCTTCTTTTAGTTTTTTTTCCTTTTAATGGTGGTATTAGTACCATGTTATGCTCATTCCATTGGGGGAAGGAAGACTAAGAAAGATATGCCATTTTGGTCAATAAATATGCTCTTGATCATATCCTTGAATATCTTTTGTCTCAATATTTCTTTGTCTTTACTTCTATATCAATCCTTGAATATTTATATAACATACAATATATAAGATACAACACAATATACTAATGACAACATTCTTTTATCAATATATACTACTTATATACAATTTATACTAATTACTAACTACAACATAATATACACTACTTATATACAATATACAACAACAACAACAACTACCCAGTATACTTCCACCAGGTGGGGTCTGGGTACTTATATACAATATATACTACTTATATACAAAATATACACTACTTATACATAATATATACTAATTACCAAACACAACATATACTATATTAATAACATAGTACACCATATAAAATATATTCTACAATATACTAATGAATACTATACAAGATATTGGTTTAAAAAAAATTTTCAGAACCGCCAGAACCGGAACCGGATGGTACCCGGAACCGTCACGAGCCGGTTCCACCTTCAGAACCGCCAGAACCTCCAGAACCGGAACCGCAGACCCAAATAGACCCAGAACCGGAACCGGATACAGCCTTACTCGGGGGCCTCGCGTGCGAATCAGATTGGAATCGGATCGAGTTTTGGACTCAAAGAATTGCTGAATCTTAAAGCTTCCGGTGCGATCGCACATGCGATGTTTTAGTTGCACGCGGGAGACCGCAGAACTGGCCTAGGAGTCCCACAAGTGGTTAGGATTGAGGCTAGATGGATTCGCAGATGCTAGGGATTTACCACACCAGTGGGCTCACAGATATAGGTAGAGGAAGTAAGGAGGAGAGCATGGTTTTTAGCAGATGCGAAGGTTCAAGTGAATGTTCGCTTCCGCAGGTGTGAAAGTTTTTCTCCACAGAAGCGGATACGGGCCATGGGATAAAGACGCGCAAAAGCGGGGAAAATCCGTAGAAGGCGGATTTGCAGAAGAGGATCCTTGTCAGCAAAAGAAAAAATGCTGGAGGCGGGGGCTATTCGCATATGCGATCTTTTGACTGCACTTGCGGGACCGCAGGTGTGTCGAGTGACTGCAGGTGGGACCGAGAAGAAGTGAGCATTTATTTCGGGACTTAGCCCATTTTTCTACACTTTCATTTGGTTTTGGGAGATTTTCATATCACTTTTGTGTTGGATTCTCATCAACATCACAAGATAAGTAAAATCCACCCATTTTTAAGTTAAATACGCGATTTGTAGGTATATTAAACATGGGAAATTAGTGAAACTTGTGGGATTTTCTGGAGAGCCTAAGGCCTAAGTAAAATTTAGATTTGATCATGGATTTGGTTGTGGAAATTGGAGTGAATTATACATTTGAGTTCGGGATGTCGGTAATATTGTACTAAAAATTTCCAAAATCCAGGCACGTGGGCTTGGGGGTAAATTTTAGGAATCTTCCAAATTGGATTGGATAATTACTCTAAGAGATAAATTATGAACTTTTGAGAATATATTTATTAGTTTATACGACTTTTGGTTAGTTTCGGAATCCTCACCGTCGTTTGAGGAGTTCTAGTGAGGTTGAGGCGCCGGATTGAGGACTTGGAACCAAAATAAATCGCTTGACTAACCTTGTAAAAGAGAACTTATCCCCTTAGATGTATTCATTTTTGCGTGCTACTTATTTTGGGAGCTACGTACACACGAGGTGATAAGAGTCCGTACGGAGCTATATTCATGATATATCCAGGTAGACCTAGATTCACATCACGCCTTTAATTGTGTTGTTTTATGCCTATTATGTGTATTAATTTTCTTTATTAGGACTGAGATTAAATATTTTAATTAAAGACATTGACATAGTCTCTTACTTTAGCATAGCTGGGAAAAATTTGATTAACGATGGATTCGTGTCTTCTCATATCGCATGTGTTTTGGCAAGCGAAGTAAATTTCTCTACTCTTATGGTATCCATAGTGAATTAAAAATGTCTCTTATGAGATCGGGTAATTCTCCTCAATATGATGGTAACACTACTATTATGAGATTGGGTCGTTCGCCTCAGTAAGTTGGTAACACTATTCTTATAGATTTAGGTTGTTTGCCTTGGTAGTATTGAGTACCACTATTCCTGTAGGAACGAGAATTTGCCTCAGCATTTTCATGCTTAATAATTAGTACTGGATTTAATTTGGTAACCATTGAGTTAGCGTATTCACTGTCGATTATGATATGTTTAGCGATTTGATATAGATTAATGTGTGGAATTATCGTAGTTACTTTTATTTTCTTCGATGTTGCTTGTTGTTCTCTTGCCATGTCTACTTTATGTATTTATATTATTATTTGACCTCTAGTAAGTGTCAAGTCGACCCCTCGTCACTACTTCTTTGAGGTAAGACTAAATACTTATTAGGCATGCATTATTTTCCGTACTCACACTACACTTCATTATTGATTGTGAAGGTACCGAGAAAGGTACTACTAGTGGTCACGTGGGCGCGCAGTTGATCATATACTAGTACTTAGTGGTGAGATTCTTGCCTTGCTACGATCTGTAGACCAGAGTATCGCTGTACATTATTTATTATATATGTCTATCACCTTCAAACAGTAGCTGTATTAGTTTTGTATATTCTCTAGATTGCTCATGCACACCGGGTTTTGGGGACTTTTAGCATTTATGTACTATTATACTTATTATTTCTATCACTATAGTCGATGTCCTTATTACGCTGGTATTTTGTTAAAAAAAGAGTATGTATGGTTGCATGAAATCTTATTTATTTTATATTTTTATTTAAATATTAAAAAGGGGAAATTAAATTGTACTTTCACTTGTGGGCTTGCCTAAAGGCGGCGTTAGGTGCCATTGCGACCGATTAATTGTTTTGGGTGATGATAGCTTGGTATCAGATCTTTATGTTCATATAGGTCTCACGAGTTATGAGCAGGACTAGAAGAGTCTTGCGGATCGATGCGGATACATTCGTACTATTCTTCGAGAGGCTATATGGTGTTAAGAAAGTTCTTTTTCCTCATCTCATATCGTGTAGTTGATATTGTGCTAAGTATCTTTCGATTGATCTCATAGATAGTGAGAACGTGCGTGGCAAATGTACCAAGCGGTAGAAAACCTCTCCCTCGATTGCTATAGGTCGAGGAAGAGGCGGGGGGAGGCTCCAACTCCTGTGATAAGATGACGGAGTCCTAGATTTACTCTCGTTGTACCGCTAATGGATCCAATGGAGAATCCTATTATGGAAGAGCAGGAAGAGGCGCTTGCAGCTGAGCCAGTTCCAGTATATTTCTTGACTACACCGGGATTCCAGGAGGCCATGGACGTATGTTGCGCTTCATGGGCTCTATGAAGCAGGTTGGTTTATTTCCAGCAGACCCTACCACATCTTAGGCGGTAGGGGGAGCACATACCCCTACCGCTCAGGCTCCGAGGCACGCTGCTGACATTTATTAGACCCATGGTGCACTACCCGCGGCGAGGCCCATCCAGTTGCAGCAGTTGTTCCAAAGCATGTACCTGTAGTGACCATTGATCAATAGAAGCGGTTGGACATATGAACTAGAATTACCCCTACTTTGGGGGTGTGCGGTTAGAGGACCCCTAATATTTCATTAACATTTGCAATGATAGACTACGGAACATGGGGATATTGGAGTCCAACTGGGTAGACTTCACCACCTTTTAGCTTGAGGGCAAGGCTTGTAGATGGTGGCAGGCATACCTTCTTAGAAGGCCATCAGGTTAACCTCCCTTGACTTAGGATCAGTTTACACATCTGTTCTTGGAGAAGTACAAACCATCTTTAGAGAGAGAGGAGCTTAAGGGTCATATGTGACCAATTGTGAGGTAAGATTCACCGACTAGTCTCGTCATGCAACTATTATACTGCCCATAGAAGCAGAGAGGGTGAAGAGATTCATTGCAGGTCTGCACCTTGAGATTCAGGTTTTTATGGCTTGGGAGGCAGAGATGGGGATTCCCTTTCATCATGTTGTGGATATAGCTCGGAGGATTGAGCATATTTGCAACTGCAGCGGAGAGTTTACGTCAAGGGAAAAGCAGCCTCGACAGATTAGAAGGTTCAGTGGCGCCCCACCTAGGGGAAGAGATCAGTTTATGAAGTGTCAGTGTAGAAGTCCCATGCAGTCATCACCACTGCCTTTTCAGAGTGTTCCAGCACGACCTTACTTCAGTGTTATTCTAGAGAGTACCTACCGTTCGCCAGCTATTTAGGTCTCCTCCAATGGGTATTCAGGCCATCAAGGTCAGACTTCAGGTCAACAGCCACTACTCTGAGGGGTTGTTTTGAGTGCAGGGATCTTCTCCATATGAAGAGGTTTTTTCCAAACTTCGGGGCAAGGTCGAGTAGCAAGACCATTTGCCCATGATTACTGCACCAGCGACCAAACCGCCCGCCTTCCCCACAGGCCAGAGGCGGAGGGCAGGTGGGTAAGGGTCACCCGAAAGGTGGAGGCCAGTCAAGTGGCCTCCGGCTAGATTTTATGTTGTATCCCCCAGGCCAGAGGCAATCTCCTCCGATGCAGTGATCACAAGTACTATTTCTATTTGTCTTAGGGATGCTTCAGTATTACTGGATCCATGGTCTACTTACCCATATGTTTTTTCTCTATTTACTCTTTGTCTTGACATACCTCATGAGTCTTTTGGTGTTCCTGTATATGTGTCCACGCCAGTGGGTGATTCTATTATTGTGGATCGGGTTTATCATTCCTGTGTGGTGAATTTCTGAGGATATGAGACCAGAGCGGATCTCCTATTTCTCGATATGGTTGATTTTGAGGTTATTGGATTGGTTGTCCTGCACCATGTCATTCTTGATTGCTATGCCAAGACTATTACCTTGGCGATGCGTGAGTTGCCAGATTAGAGTGGAGAGGTTCGTCTATTAGTACTTCCATCCTGGTTATTTCTTTCTTGAAGGCTTGACATATGATTGAGAAAGGTTGTTTGGCCTATTTGGCCTTTGTTTGGGATACTACTACTACTACAGAGACACTCATGTTAAATTTAGTGACGGTGGTACGATAGTTTTCTGATGTATTTCCTGCTGATCTACCAGGTATGCCGCCGGATCAGGACATCAATTTTGGCATTGATTTGGTGCCAGGCACCCAACCTTTTTCTACTTCACCTTATTGTATGGATCCTAAGGAGTTGAGGGAGTTAAAGGAGCAACAAATCGAGTTTTGCACTTAAATAACTACTGAAGCATAAGGCTTCTGGTATGATCGCACCTACGAGGTTTTGGCCATAGATACGAGACCGCAGAAGTGGCCCAAGGGTCGCAAACGATGTTGGGGTTTAGGCTAGATGGATTCGCCAGTGCGAGGTATTTACCGCACCTACAGGCTCGTAAATACGGGCAGTGGAGTGCAGAAGCAAAGTGGGAGAAGGCGTGGTTTTCCACAGATGCGGAAGTTCAAGCGCAGGTAAGCTTCCGTTGGTGCGAAGTTTGTCTCCGCAGAAGAGGATTTCCATGGGATGAAGATGCATAGAAGCGGAGAAAATCCGCAGAAGAAGATCCTTGGAGGCGGGGGTTGTTCACATATGATCACGCCTGGGGGTCCTGCATATGCCGTCGAGTGACCACATGTGTGATGATCACTGGGCAGAAGTGAGCATTTATTTCAGGACTTAGCCATTTTCCACACTTCCATTTGGTCTTGTGCGATTTCGAGAGCACTTTTGTGGGGGGTTCATATTAACATCACAAGGTAAGTAAACTCCACCCACTTTTAAGTTTAATACGCGAATTATAGGTAGATTAAACATGGTAAATTAATAAAACTTTTTGGATTTTGTAGAGAACCTAGGGTTTAAGTAAAATTCATATTTGATCATGGATTTGGTTGTGGAAATTGGAATGAATTATATATTTTAGTTCAGGAGGTCAAGGGTAACATTTATACTCAAATATTTCCAGAATCCAGGCACGTGGAGGTATCTTCCAAATTGGGTTGGGTAATCACTCTCATATCTAAATGTAAAGTTTTGAGCATATATTTATTAGTTTATATGACTTTTGGTTAGTTTCAGAGTACTCAACGTCTTTGGAGGAGTTCTAGTGAGGTTGAAGAGCTTGATTGAGGACTTCGAACCGATGTAAGTCTCTTGACTAACCTTGTAAGAGGTAACTTATCCCCTTTGGTTTATTTATTATTTTGTGATACTTGTTGTGGGGAGATACGGACGCCCGAGGTGTCGAGAATCCGCATGTAGCAATATTCATGATATGTCCGGGTAGACCTAGATTCAGATCATGCCTTTAATTGTGCTATTTTATGCCTATCATGTATATTAAATATCTTGATTAGGACTAAGATTGAGGGTTGACATAGTCTATTACTTTAGAATAGTTGGGATATATTTGATAAACGATGGATCCGTGTCTTCTTGTCTCACATGTATTTTCGGGAGCTAGGTAAATTTCTCTACACTTATGGGATCGGGCCATTCGCCTCGACATGATGGTAACACTACTCTTATGGCTCGAGTTGTTCTCCTTGGCAGGTTGGTAACAATATTCTTATGGGATCGGGGTGCTGCCTCAACAGTACTGAGTACCATTATTCCTATGGGGTCAGTCCATTCGCCTCGGTAGCTTCGTGTTTAATAATCGGAATTGTATTTGGTTTAGTAACCATTATGTTAGCGCCTTCGCGAATGGCTATGATATGTTTAGCAATTCTATATAGACTCATGTGTGGAATTACGATAGTTACTTTATTTGCTTTGATGCTACTTGTTGTACTCTCACCATGTCTACTTTATGTATTTATTTTATTATTTGACCTTTAGTAATAATATAAATTGACCTTTCATCACTACTTCTTAGAGGTTAGACTAGACACTTACGGGGTAACCGTTGCTTTCCGAACTCACGCTACACTTCTGCACTAAATGTGCAGGTATTTAGATATGTGCTACCAGTGGTCACGTGTGCACGTAGCCAATCAAATACGGAGACTTAGTGGTGAGCTGCTTGCCTTGCTACATTCTGCAGCACCGGATTCTCCCTCTACTTTATTATTTCTGTTTATCACCTTCAGACAGTAGTTGTATTAGTTTATATGTTCACTAGATTGCTCATGCACTTGTTGCGTAGGGCTATGGTGACTTTTAGCATTTATGTATTGATGTACTTATCATTTCTACCACTACAGTGGATGTACTTATTATGTTGGTATTTTGTTAAGAAAAGAGTATGTACGGTTGCATAAAATCTTATTTATTTTGTTCTTTTAAAAGGAAAACTTTTGCTTAAAATGTTTAAAATGGGTAATTAAATTGTAGTTTCACCTTTGGGCTTGTCTTACAGCATCGTTAGGTGTTATCAAACAGATGGTGAGAATGTGCACGACAGATGTACCAGGCGGTAGAGAAGCTACTCCCCCAATTACTAGGGATCGAAGTAGAAGCCGTGGGAGGCACCAGCTCCAATTAGAGGACGAGGACGTCTTAGAGTTTCTCCCATTATACCACCAGTAGATCCAGTGGAGGATCATGTTATTGAGGAGTACGAAGAGGTGCATATAGCTGAGCCAGCCCCAGCACATTTCATAATTGCACCAGGATTCCAGAAGGTCATGGGTCGTATGCTGCAATTCCTCTATGACGCATGCTGATTTATTTCCACCGGATCCCTCCTGATCAGGAAGGAGGGGGAGCACAGAAACCTATCGCTCATGCTCTAGGGAACACCGCTGATGTTTATCACACCCTAGGTGAACTACCTACGGGCGGGGCCCAGCCAGTTGCAACAGCTGTGCCAAAGCCAGTAGAAGCGGCTGGACAGATGGACTAGACTTCCCTCTAACTTTGGGGGTGAGAAGCAGAGCACCCCTAGGATTTCTTTGACTGGTGCAAGGATAGGCTATAGAACATGATGATATTGGAGTCCAACAGGGTGGACTTCACCACCTTTTAGCTTCAGGGCAAGGCTTGCAAATGGTGGAAAGCATACCTTTTTAGCATGCCAGTAGGTTCACCTCCTTTGACTTTGGATCAGTTTACACACATGTTCTTGGAAAAATATATACCATCTTCGGAGAGAGATGAGCTTTGGGGTCAGTTTGAGCGACTCCGTTAGGGTCATATATCTATGACGGATTATAAGGTGAGATTCACCCACTTGTCTCTTCATGAAATTATTATACTCCTCACTGACGCAGAGAGGGTGTGGAGGTTCATTGCAGGTTTGCACCTTGAGATTCAGGTTTTTATGGCTCGTCAGGCAGAGATGGAGTCTCCCTTTTATGAGGTTGTGGATATAACTTGGAGGATCAAGCGTATTCGCAATCACAATGGAGAGTTTGCAATTAGGGATAAGTGGCGCCGCCGGTTTGGAGGATTTAGTGGCGCCCCACCTGGGGTGAGAGGTTAGTTGATGAGGGGTCTATCTAGTAGGCCCATGCAGTCAGCACCACTGCCTGCTCAACACCACTCTACTTCAAAGTCATTCCAATGAGTAATTGTCATTCACCAGCTATTCAGGGTTCCTCTAGTGGATATTCAAGCTACCAGGGTCAGACTTCAGGTCAACATCCCACTACTCCGAGGGATTGTTTCGAGTGCGGAGATCTTGGCTACATAAAGAAGTTTCATCCCAAACATCGGGGCAAGGCCAAGCAACATGACCATGGGCCCATGATTATTGCACCAGTTACTGCACCACCCGGCCACCCGACCACCCGAATAGAGGCGGAAGGTAGGTGGGTAAGGGTCCCTCGAGAGGTGGAGGTCAGTCAATTGGCGCTCCGGCTAGATTTTATGCTATCCCTACCAGGCCAGAGGAAATCGCCTTTGATGCAGTGATAATAAGTATTATTTCTTCTATCTTTTATAGGGTTGTCTCAGTATTATTTGATCCATGATCTACTTACTACTATGTTTCTTATCTATATTGTCCTTATCTGGACGTACCTCATGAGTCCTTAGGCATTCCTATATATGTGTCCATGCCAGTAGGTGATTTTGTTGTTTTGGATTGGGTCTACTTGTCTTGTGTGGTGACATTTTATGGATATGAGACCAAAGTGGATGTCCTATTGCTTGATATGGTTGATTTCGAGGTTATCGTGAGAATGGAATGGTTGCCCTTGTACCATGCTATTCTTTGATTGCTACGCCAAGAATTTTACCTTGGAGATGCCTATGTTGCCTAGATTAGAGTGGAGAGGTTCGTTTGTTGTTACTTTCACCTGGGTTATTTCTTTCTTAAAGGGTCGACATATGGTCGAGAAGGGTTATTTGTCCTATTTGGCCTTTGTTTGGGATACTACTATAGAGACACCAACATTAGATTCAGTGTCGGTAGTATGAGAGATTTTCGATATATTTTCTATTGATTTACCAGGTATGCTACCAGTTCGGGATATCGATGTCGGCATTGATTTAGTGCCAGGCACCCAACCTGTTTCTACTTTACCTTATTGTATGGCTCCCAAAGAGTTGAGGGAGTTAAAGGAGCATCATTAGAATTGCTTAATAAGGGGGTTCATTAGATCTAGTATGTCGCCTTAGGACGCACCAATGTTGTTTGTGAAGCAGAAGGACTGGAGAATGTAGATGTGCATTAATTACTGTCTGTTGAACAAAGTCACTATCAAGAATAAGTACCCATGACATGCATTTATGATTTGTTTGACCAGTTGTAGGTAGGGTTGTTTCTCAGACGGATGGAGCGGTTATTTACTCTTAACGGTTCAACTTATCAATTATCGACTTTTAAATGTATTAATATGCTAGCCACCTGATAAGATATCGGGCGGACTGGTATTAAATTAGCTATTATCGGATGATTATCGAAAGGTTTATTGGCCTATTTAAATATGCATTACAGAGGCCTATTTTGGTCCTTCGTGTTAGTAGTAAATACCAACAAATAGCCAGTTTACTTGTGCATTTCGTCATTCTTTAGTTGTCTGGAGGCACCTGGTTCCAGTGATTGGATTTTCTACATTACTTTATTTTGGCTTTTGTTTTTGTAGGTTGCCTTCAAAACCAAATTATTCCACCCAAACATCAATAGTAATGGTAGTATTTGTGTAGACATCCTAAAATAACAATAGAGCCTCGCCCTTACTATATCCAAAGTAAAGTATTGCACACTTCTTGGCTTTCTAAAGCTTCCCTTTATGCATACATCTTGGTGATGATTATACTGGGAATTAATATACATATGGATAAAAATATATAGATATTAAAGTTCTTAACAGGTTAACGATTTATCCGATAAGAAAATTGAATAATCCACCCCCAAACCGATAAGATGTTAATAATAAAATTTCAATTTGTTCACCACCCGTTAATTCGATAGCCCGATACCAGTAAGCCATTAAGCCCCTTTTGTGGTTCGATTTATGATTTTGGTTCGATTTTGAACATCCCTAGTTTTAGGGTGATAGGGTGTTCTCTAAGATCGACTTGAGATCTGGGTATCATCAGCTAAAGATTCATGTTTCAGTTATTCTGAAGACGAATTTCCGGACTAGATATGGCCACTATGAGTTTTTATCGATGTCTTTCTACTTGACTAATGCCCTAGTGGCATTTATGGATTAGATGAACGGAGTGTTCATACCCTGTCTTGACTCATTTGTCATTGTATTCATTGATGACATATTGATCTACTCACGTAGTATGGAGGAGCACGAGCAATATTATAGGTTAGTGCTTTAGACCTTGAAGGAACAAAGGCTTATGCTAAGTTCTCAAAGTGCGAGCTTTGGTTGGATTCCGTGGCTTTCTTAGGGCATGTTGTATCACATAAGGGTGGATCCCAGGAAAATTGAGGCAATCCAGGGTTGGCCTCATCCTACCAGAGTGACCTAGATCAAGAGTTTCTTGGGGTTAGCAGGTTATTATCATCGGTTCGTGGATGGCTTCTCGTCTATTTCACGCCCTTGACTAGAATGACCTAGAAGGGTGCTCTATTCAGATGGTCCGATGATTACGCGGCGAGATATTAGAAGATCGAGACCACTTTGACTACATCACCAATATTAATATTCCCTCCGGTTTAGGGATGTATACAGTGTATGTGATGCTTCGTGTGGTGGCTTGGGTTATGTTTTGATGTAGGAAGGACGAGGTATTGCATATGCTTCACGTCAACTGAAAATTCCACTATAAGAATTACCCCATACATGATTTGGAGTTGGCTGCGATAGTTCATGCTCTCAAAATCTAGAGGCATTATCTATATGGGGTGTCCTATGATGTTTACGCCAATCATCGCAGCTTGCAGCATTTGTTTAAGTAAAGGTACCTTAATTTGAGGTAGCACAGGTGGCTTGAGTTACTAAAGGACTATGATATTATTATCCTTTACCATCTGTGCAAGGTAACTGTTATTGCAAATACCTTGAGCAGAAAGGCCAAGAGTATGGGTAGTTTGGCACGCATTTCGAGAGAGGAGAGACCAATGGTTTGGGAATTCAGTCCTTAGCTTACAGACTTGTGAGGGTAGATATTTCAGAGCCCAGTCAAGTTCTTTCATGTGTTACTTGAGCGGATCAAGGCTCTTTAGTACGATGATAAACACTTGAAGATCCTTAGAGAGACAGTACTACATGGTGGTGCCAAGGAAGTTACTATTAGTGAGGATGATGTTCTACGACTCCAGGGTTGCCTATGTGTTCCTAATGTTGATGGCTTGAGGGAAAAAATTCTGGAGAAAGCACATAGTTCTTGGTATCCTATTCATCCAGGTGCTACAAAGATGTATCGCGATTTGAGGCAGCATTATTGGTGGTGGCGGATGAAAAAGGACATAGTTGAGTACATAGCGAGATGTCTAAATTTCTAGCAGGTTAAGTATGAGCACTAGAGGCCAAGCGGCCTACTCCAGCAAATGGTTATACCAGAGTAGAAATGGGAGCGCATTACTATGGACTTCATAGCTGGGTAGTCATGGACGTTGAGGAAGTTTGTTGCTATTTGGGTCATTATCGATAGGCTGACTAAGTCAGCACACTTTATTCCGGTGGTAACTATTTACTCTTTAGAGAGGTTGGCCTATATTTACATTTAAGAGATTGTTTGGTTGCATGGTGTGCATGTTTCCATCATATCAAATAGAGGCCCTCTCTTCTCTTCACTTTTCTAGAGAGCATTACATAGCGAGTTTGGTACTTGAGTAGAGCACAACACAACCTTTCATCCATAGGCCAACAGGATGTTGGAGCGGACATTTCAGATTTTGGAGGATATGCTTATAGCGTGTGCTATTGACTTTGGAGGGCAATGAGATAGATTCTTGACCTTGGCCGAGTTTGCTTACAATAACAATTATCAGTCCAATATCGAGTTGGCTCCATTTGGGGCTTTATATGGTCGGCGATGTCGTTTCCCATCGGATATTTTGAGCCCCACGAGGGTAAGTTATGTGGAACTAATTTAGTAAAGGATGACTTGGAGAAGGTAAAGTTGATTCAGGAGCGGCTTCACACAGCATAGTCGAGACCGAAGAGTTATGCGAATCATAAAGCGCATAATTTATCATTTATGGTTAGTGAGAAGGTTCTCTTGAATGTCTCGCTAATGAAGGGAACTGTGAGGTTCGGAAAGAAGAGTAAGTTGAGACCAAAGTTTATTGGCCCATTTTAGGTGCTGAGGCGAGCTGGGAGGTTTCTTATGAGCTTGCTTTGCCTCCCAGTCTATCGGGAGTTCATCTAGTCTTCCATGTGTCTATGATCCGGAGATACCATGTCGACAAGGCGCATGTGTAAGATTACAACACAGTTAAACAAGACGAGATTCTGGGTTTTGAGGAGGAGCCATTTGCCATTGTTGATAGACATGTTAGCCAGTTGAGTTCCAAGAAAATTTTTGCGATAAAGGTCCACTGAAGGGGTCAGCCAGTCAAGGAAGCGAGGATTAAGGGGAATAGTCTCAATACATCAGCGCGAGGATTTACCCCTCAATAACTTCTACACTGGCACATGTAGTTTAAGGGTTAGGTTATTTCAACCTACCTTTTCTCGATAACAAAAGTGATACACTGCCACGTATCAGCCCGGCATGGTCAAAGGCTCAATATCACAAATCACCTAGTGTGGTCATAGGCTCAATATCACAATCCGTCCGACATGGTCAAAGGCTACCGGTCTAATCCATTTCACACAAAAAGTAGATATACAATAATACATGTACATAATCAGTGAACATCAAATTTCATACTCCTGGACTGTTGTATGTGACATGTTAAGGTGTATGCACGTGCAAAATATGCTATCAGAGCTTAAATCAGGCAAATACATCACAAAAGTAGCACTTATCAGGTGCAATCAGGAGATTAATGTAAGGCCCCATAAAATTTTACCAAGAACTCGAGATATTATGGTACCGAGGTAGGCTAATTTGTTTGGAGGGTAGATAATTTTTGGAGCGAGCTTACGAGCCGCGGTATGGACTTTATGGGTTGTGCAGAGCATGCAGGAGTTAGTGGAACTTTGTTTTGCAGAACATGGTGTTTCTGTGGTCCATTATGTGACTGTATTACTACTCCGCGGATCGCAGATCTGTCACAGTGGAATAGGAGAAACCCGATTTTGCAGACCATTATGTGACCACATAACCATTTTGAGGGCCGTACTTCCATCATAGAACCATCATGAGAAATTTCCAAAGGGAGATTTCGCGTTGCGTTAAGCGACCTCATAACTGTTCTGTGGACCGTAGAATATGCCACAGACTTGGTTAGTCCAACCTAATTTTTGGGACCATTTTTGCGTTTAACTTCGCGGATCGCATATTTTTTTTTCCGGTCCGATGTGCAATCATAGATCCGGTTTAGAGGCCTTGCGTGCAGATCTTGCAGCTGAGGTTTGTGAATGACGAGACCGGGCATTGAATATGTACCTGTCTTCCGATATAGCTACTATTTGTCCTTGGTAGTTTAGCTTTATCATCTGTTTATGTTTATTCGAAATAGATGTTGTATTTATTTCCATACTAGCTTTATATATCCAAGTCTTATAGCTCATGACTTTATTATCAATCTTTGGGTTAAGATATAAATTTCACTTAATGATTCTTATTATTCTTATTTGAGTTGTGTTAATTGTTATTTAGCTTACCTAGCAGTTTGGGTTAGGTGCCATCACTCGATTGTGACATGTTGATATTAGAGCTCTAGGTTCATAGGTTTTACGAGTCATGAGCCAGTGTCTAGTAGAGTCTTGCGGCTCGGTATGATGACATTCATACCTATCTTCGAGAGGCTATAGAGAATGTAGAAAACTTCCCATCTTTCTTTACTTATCGTGCAATATTGATTTATATTGAAGAGTATCTCTCTAATTTCTTTCCATCCACTTGTATGTTATATTGAGCACTCGATATTAGTTGGGCATCGAAGGCTTGTGATGTCATGGAGAAGGTGCGAGATATGTTTTCTATGGTGTGGAGATAGGCCAGTTTGGAGGACTTGAGGCCAGGTTCAAACCGCAGCTTGGGATCGGTAATTTCAATTGTGCGAGTATGTGCTTTTGGACTTATATGTCTGGTAGTGTTCCTAGGAGCGGTATTGATGGCTCATTAAGTGGTTGAATAGATATACGATGAGTATTATGTGACTATAGAGTGTGCTTAAATGGTTCATATACGACGAGAAGAATGTCACCTTTAATGTGAAAGGACTATGAGTACTTGATTTCTGCTTTGATATGTTGTACAATCTTGAGTTATGAGTGTGTTAGGGATCTTTCATATGTTCATTCTTGAATGAAGTAGATTCTTATGTTTTGTTGACATGTTCAGAATTGGAAGGAATTGGTGGGTTATCTCCCGCGGGATGTTTTGAGGACATGTGATCCACTGATGTTTATGTAAAGAGTTTTCTTTCTACAAGTGCTATGTGTATGTGCTGTAATTTTAGTGTGGATTGCTTGAGGAAGTTCGCATAACTTCCACGAGGATGGATATTCTCTTAGCAGATGATTTGAGGTGTTTTATGATTAGACCTACATGAGCTTATGAAGGATTTAGTTGAATTATGGTATGAAATCATGGCAGTTGAGGAGTAAGGGTGTTTTGGGTTATCGGATGTTGTGTTCTATGACTTTGAGCCAAGTGGGGGAGTCTGCTATTGACGATAAAATTGCATAGTCATGTGTTATACCGGTTTAGGTCTGAGGCTAATTTGTGGATCAGTTATGACTCGAGTAAGGAAATTTTTGGGTGCATGATGTATTATGCTTAATGGACATATGAAAATCTTGGATCTATTCGGGTTTGTTACTCATGGTGGACGTAGTGTGCAAGAGAAGGGATTCACTCGGTTGCTTAAAGGTGAGGTTACTACTTTAGAAGTAAGTTTGTGTGCTAATAAAGCATAAGTCATTCAACTCGTATTCGTGGTGCAGTGGGCATTAGAGCGGAGTGGATTACGCTCGAGAAGTTTTTAATGAGTTCAAGATTCGTATGTGGTATTTGAGGATTTTCCGAATTTTATTTGGCTAAGATCTGAGATTTGCATTAAATAGTGTTGAGACTTGTGGTATTTTTTTATCATTAGTGATCCTACATTTTAGTATTAGAGAGGTTAAAGAAACAACTTCAAATTCATAGAATATCTCATTAGAGTGGGTATCTCGGTTGCAGTGTTATTGGGTGCTTAAAAGGAAATACAAGGTCCTATGGGTCTTACGATGACGTTGTTTCATTACTGGATCTCTTATGGTGAGCTTTGGGGTAAGGACCGCAGTGTACTAGAAGGGAGAAGTGTTAACTTGAAGGAAGTGGAGAGGGACTCGAAAAAATATGTCAGTTTGGTAGTGGTTTGGACTAGCATAGAGATAAAATTGATCGGTTCCTTTGGTGTGGTAAGACTCTACAGTTTTTGTGTGGCAATACTCTTGGGTTGGGCAATCATCGTGAATTGCTTGAAGTTAGAGGTATTCAGTTCTGATGGTTTGGTTATATGCAAACTGGTTTGGAAGAGTCCTCCACAGTTTCGACCATAGCTTGAGATGAATGTTTTCAACAAGTATGGGGAGTTTGTTTTGTGTTACGAGTTTTTTCTCCTAGATGGGTCAAGTGAAAGGTTACTGGTTAATGGGGTGTCTATCCTACTTGTGATTCAGAGTTGATGATGGGATTTTTGTGTTTTCATGTGATGTCATGATAGATGCGGTGCATCCTGTAAAATTGATATTTGCATGTACAAGGTTGTATTTCTGTTTCGAAGAGAAGGGACACAGGTTCTAAATAACATATACAGTTTCAGATGTCTAGAAGAAGGCTAGCATTATCTGATATCACCTAAAAATTGTGCAATTCAGAAGGATCACTGTATTTTGACTTACGAATACTCGACTAGTGTTACGGTAATCGCATGGTTGATCGATTACTGGTGTTCAGATTTTGCAATGTGGAATGAAAGAATTATAGGAGTATTTCTCATGAGAAGCTTTAGTAGGAGAGCCTGTTAGTTATTTGAGTAGTGGAGTTGGGATCGGACATGGAGATTCTTGCATTCTATGTAGGGGTAGGCACTGGTCGGTTCAACTTTGTAGAATTTTGGTTTGGTTAATTCGGTTTTCGATTTGTGAGTTTTATAACCAAAAACAAACTATTATAACTTCGGTTTGATTCTGTTTATTCATGTTTGGTTCGGTTTAATCGATTCGGTTTTTGGTTTCAAGCCATTGCAATTTTCTTTTAATTTTTAACGACAAGCGTTTATCATCATAAATGTTTTGGTATATTTAATATGACAAGTTTCAAAAGTTTTATAGTCACACAGATATTATAGTAATATATCTAAGAATACAAACTTTAAAAATATTTATGTATTTCTTATCATGATTAATCAAACATAATTTTATAAAATAAATGAACGGAGTACTTTGCTGCAACAAGAAAATTAGATTTTGAGTGAAAGATAGAGCATGCACGCTATCATATGATCTCCTGCTTTGTGTGAATCTAAATGTGCTTATCCAAAGCTAATTTAGAACCCAAAACAACAACAACAACAACAACAACCTAGTATAATCCCACAAAGTGGGGTCTGGGGAGGGTAATATGTACACAGCCTTATACCTACCCGAAAGGACAGAGAGGCTATTTCCAATCGACCCTCGGCTCAAAAAAAGGAAAACAAAAACAAGAGAGCATTAGTAACTCCTGCAGAAATAACATAAATAATTATCTAAACATAAACCATAAACCATAAATAAAAAGGCATGCAGTAATACCGACCAGTTACTACCATCAGGGGCACAATACAATACACAAATCATCTATAGAGAGCCCTACCAAACCCCCCAGCCCCGGGAAAGAAGTATGGAAAATACTAAGAGCCCCTAACCTACAACACTGACACTAGACCTCCAGACTCTCCAATCAAGGGTCATGTCCTCGGAAATCCGCATTCTAGCCATGTCCTTCCTAATCACCTCTCCCCAATACTACTTGGGCCTCCCTCTGCCTCGACTCACCCCAACCACCGCCAGCCGCTCACAACTCCTCACCGGGGCATCAGGCTTTCTCCTCCGCACATGCCCGAACCACCTAAGTCTTGCTTCATGCATCTTCTCATCCACCGGGGCAACCCCCACTTTTTCCGAATAACTTCATTCTCTGAACCTGAGAGTTTTTCATCGGCCAGCACTCCGCCCCATACAACATGGCAGGTCTAACAAAAGCTCTATAAAACTTTTTCTTGAGTTTTTAGGCACTTTTGTGTCACACAACTCCTGATGCAAGCCTCCATTTCGACCACCCCGCCCCTATACGATAGGTGACATCCCTGTCGATCTCTCATTCCCCCTGAATTACCGACCCAAGATATCTGAAACTGTCCCTCTTGGCGATGACGTGACATCCAAGCTTCACGTCCCTGCCTGCTTTGCTTGACTCGGCACTAAACTTGCACTCCAGGTATTCTGTCTTAGACCTGCTAAGTTTGAAACCCTTATACTCGAGAGTCTGTCTACATACCTCCAACCAATCGTTAAAACGGACTCTTATCTCATCTATCAAGACTATATCATCCGCAAATAGCATACACCATGGCACATCCATTGAAAATGGCGTGTTAGAGTATCCATCACCAAAGCAAATAAGAGAGGGCTATTGAATAAGCCCCATAAACACTGGGAAATGATTTGAGTCGCCACCCACCATCCTAACCCTAGTTTTAGCACCATCGTACATGTCCTTGATCACTCTGATGTAGGCTTCCATCACACTCTTCGCCTCCAGGCACCTCCATAGCACATCCCCTGGGACCTTGTCGTACGCCTTCTCCAAGACGATAAACACCATGTGCATGTCCTTTTTCTTATTCCTAAAATGTTCCACCAATATCCTGACAATGTGGATAGCTTCTATAGTGGAACGACCTGGCATAAAACCGAAGTGGTTCACGGATAGAACCCAAAAAAAGACAACAAATCAAAATTTAATGATGCAAATGAAGAATAAAGTACAAGCTTTAATGCCAATGATTTCATAGAGCATGCAGTATGGAAAAGACTATGGCCAATGATTTCATAATGCATGCAGTATGGCCAATGATTTTGATAATGCCAATGATTAAGAAATTGATTACTTTATTTGGTAAAAAAGAAATAGAAAATACTAGTTAAGCTAAAATCAATGGAAGCGGTCTCCTATTTTACAGCACCACATTATCAAGGATTCACATTTCCTAAAATGTGTCAACATAATAGCCGATCAATGTGTGTGGGATAGTGCATTATTAATGTCTTGATTTACTTTCTTTCTCTACACAATGATGCCTTGCAGTGGACAAAGTCTACCGGCCACCTTTTCCGAAATTTGATTTTTTGGTTAAATCAAAAATCAAACCATTAAAGCCGAACGCCGAACTACTTAAAATTAGAAATAGCAAACCGACCGAATAAATCAAAATTTTTGGTTTGGTCGGTTTTTTTGGTTCGGTCTGTATATATGCCCACCCCTAAGTAGGGGTTTGAAGACTAGGAGTGTTCTTAGAGGCATATTGTTCCTTGGCTGTGGATCGTGAAGGTATGTAAAGAGGTTGACGACTAAGTCTATGTTATGGATATGTTATTGTGGACATTTCAGGGGTTATCTACCTATTAAAAGGATGATCGAAATTTATTTGAAGATCACTGGCATGCCTAATGAGGATGTGTATTCTGCATTGGTTGGATTTGTTTGCTTGGCACGAATATTGTTGAGGGGTGTCATTCGGCTTGGGTTCATCTTATTCATGGCTGATATGTTCCATGTGTTACTCTTCTATGCGAAAATGGGTTGTGTGCCATGACTCTGGTTCAACCTCCGTAAACCATCATGATGGAACCTAGTCTCTACGACTAGGTAAGCCTAAATTGCGGAAGATAAACAAAATTTGCGGAAGAAAACAATTCAAACAGAAGTAGAGTAAGTAAACAACATTTAAATGTGCCGCTCGGCATACACAATATTAACTCTTAAAACTAATATATTTTTCCAAAACCCGGAAACCCATGAATCACAAGCTAAGAGATGCATAAGAAACTCTAACTCTATAAATTCCTAACAAAAAAGGGAATACTGAAGGGCTATACTATTACAGAAAGATAGAAAGGGACTCCTCGGTTTGCGGACGCAGCATATATACCTTGAAGTCTTTACCAAAGCGCCTTTCCTCAAGGATGATAAGACAGAGTGAAAGTACCTGGATCTGCACATGAAAAACATGCGCAGAAGGGACATGAGTACACCACAGCGATACTCAGTAAGTGCCAAGCCTAACCTCGGTCGGATAGAGACGAGGAAGGTCAGGGCCCTACTAAGATAAAATAAAGAATATAAGACATGACAGTATAAGTTAAGCAGTACAATTGAAAACTAACAATAAGAATTTAATAAAGGAAAAACAAGGACTTTAATAACTGAAACATAGGCAAAAACATGACAAGGAAATAATCGGGGGCCTCTCGTTGTGCCCGAGGTAGGCCTAGCGACAAGTTGATTTGGAGAACTTATAATACTAAATGCCTCATTTTATTGATAAAAATAAGACGACTCCCAAAACAACACTAATATAGCAATAAATAAAAATGTCACTAATGGCCATTGACCTGATTACATTTAAGGCAAGAGAAAAGACCCTAACTACTTGGTCCCAGAAGGACCTTCCCCAGACTCGACATCTTTAGCTCTATCGAATAGCTTTACCAGCTCACGCAGTCCCAACAGCAAATAGGCTCTAGCCAAGTGTACTCCTTCGTTTCCCTTAGCGTTCAGGCAGTTTTCAATCCTCTGATGAATTTCCTTTCCAACTCTACTGAACCCCGCTCCAAATACCCTAGTTGCTTGTTGGCGCTAACAGCCATATCTTTTCATTCTTTAGTCAACTTTTGATGGGCTTCCTGAATTTCCCGGTGCTCACTCTAGCATTCCCGAATCCTCTTGCGCAATTGGTTGTACTTAACCTGTACCTTAGCCTTTTCGTCGATTATCCTATGACCTCGAACAAATTCGGGTTGTCCTAAACAACTGTGATTGTCTTCCAACCAACTTGGATAGTATGGGGTATAACCAGCATGATTCCTGTTTGGTTTTATGGAATCCTTTCCCAGGATGATTTTTGCAGTGCCACATGTGCTGACCTCGAACTTGTGAGGGCTATCGCCATCTTGAAATTCGGCCTTAAAGTGACTCATCTTGTCGACCCTTGGTATAACTTTCTTTCTTACTGCCTGTCTCATGACTCGGAGAGGGACATAAGGATAAGTTCCTCTCAGACCGATGAGTATAAGAAATGGTGCATCCCAATATCGGACAATGAACTCTTCAGAGCCATTCCAACATCCACTGCACTTGGTCCTCTTTCAGATTTTCAAACAACTTTACCCACCCTTTTGCATCTTCCGGTTGAGCAAACATGCTAGACATATAGTTTATTTGCCTTGGCTGATGGAATGCAATATGATCATCCCAGTCTCTGCATAGAATCTCTTGCCAATATTCACCCTTTTGGAGGTGCTTCATAAGCCAGAGTTGGAGTAGTAAGTTACAACCCTCAAAGTGATTGGCCCCTCGTTGATAGTTCTCCAGGGCTCGGTATATATCCGCGACAAACATAATTACTATGCTGAAATGCTGCCTACCAATCCCTTCCATTAGAGTTTGGCTCTTCATAGGAAATACTATCATCCCCAAAAAGCAGAACATAAAGACGAAGACTTTTCTGTGGATATGCCCCACTGAGGTGAGGGAGAATTCATCTGGGTAAATACGATAGGACTTTTATGGTCGTACAGATAGTCAAAAGGAATGTAAGAATCCTTCGAACAGGTCAAGTCAGTGTTCTTCTTTAGTCCCATCATTTTGAGGAAACCCCTACCTTGCGGAACACATGGAATACCAGCTAATCCTCTTATTTTCTCGAGTAAATGTGTCATTTCAAGGTCCTCGAAGTGAAACGCAGACCTATCGCTATCCCAGAATACAGTTGTAGCCTCTATGATTTTGTTGTCGGGTTGGATTTCCAAGAGAGAAGGCGAATTTCCCAAATATTTGCGGACAAGGGTCTGATCATTGGAGTGAAGGTCTTCCCACCAACTCAACCTTGGGTGAATATTGGTTACCATGCCGAATCTGGGGACTTCGTGCCCATTTTCTACAAAACAAAGTGTTAGGCCATTATCCCCTACCAGACTCAACTATTTAAATCAATAACTAGCATTAGCAGCATTTAGTTCTCCAAATAAATGCACAGACATGGTAGTGTATGTTTGGGTTCCAAGCAAACCCTAGTGGAATTTGGACAAGGCTATCTTTAGAGTCATTATGTGGACAACATAACTGACTCGGCTAGGTTTTGACAGTGATGTGTGCATAATTGAACAGAGTAAGGTTTCTATGGGGTATTAGACCTGTAACCTTGAGCGGAAAAATGAAGATGGAAAGGCGCGGAACCGTCAACTGCACCGCTGATCGACTGGTTTTACAAGAAATACGCCTTTGCCAAATATAGGGAGTGATAATATTGGTAGGGCGCAACCACCCATTATAAGCGTTGCTATGGTATTTTATTTGGAAGTAGTGGAATATAATGTTGAGGATTCAATTACAAGAATAAAACCAGTTTTCATGTAATTTCACGTTCATAAAGTAATGATTACAATAATTGCTCATAGTTACAACAGTATTGGAGGAAAGCGGTAAAAGAAAGCATTAAAGAAAAAACAAAGAGCCAAGTTAGTTTCGAAGTAGAAGAAGAGATAAAGGAAATAAAGAAGATGTAAAGTCACAAGTAACATGAAACAGTAAACACCTAAAGGAAATCCCAAGCGGAGTCTCCATTCTGTCGCGCCCCCTTTTTCTAAGGCGAAATCGGGATTGTGACATTTGGGAGGACAACTCGTTCCCTTTTGGGAATTAGGTTTTGGATTTGAAGAGTCGCCACCTAATAATTAAATTGCATTAGGACATTAAATAAGTATTTCAGGTTGAAGAACCAGAGTTTGGGTAAGGGCTAGAAATTATCTCGAGGGGAAGGTGTTAGGCACCCCTCAAGATCCACTAGTGTGGTTCCCAGCCATGTTATAATTGTGACTTCACATAACCATGTATGCAATTAAGGGCTCAAAAAGAAGGGCTTGCATGTAACATTTCAAATAAGTTGAAACTTTGAGGAAAAGTAAAGAGGGCAGAAATTTATGAAAGATTTAAACAATTCTAAAGAAAGCAGAAATTTATGAAAGATTTAAACAATTCTAAAGAAAACAGATAAAAACAAGTAGAAAGGAGGGGGGTCCTAGGTTTATAATCAATATTAATCACGTCAATTCAATATCCAGTAATCACTCCTCAAAATAGGGGCTACATGAGATATTAGCACATCGGTTATCATCTCCATATCTACACTTCCCACCCTGTTAAGGTAGTAGAGCGTGGAATAGTACTGTTACTTATTGCATGCTATTACCCGTCCCAATCCTATTAGTCCCGGAGGCATTGAGACTACTAATCCTAAAGGGGAGGGAGTTGGGCTTTTTCAGAGTTTCAAAAGGATAAAATCTAGGCGACGAACAATAACATATAGCAGTTAGAGGGAGAACAAATAAAAGTTAAGGCTCATACATGCCTCCTAAATTAGAAGAGAAAATATAGCATGACTTCAAATGCTGGGTTGGTCTGAATTAAATTAATGCGTATGATAGGCTGATTCATCATATATTTCTCAGATGTGGAACTTGAATTAGCCTTGTCTGGATGTAGTTATCAAAGACTGATACAGTTAATTAATTACCTAAAGTTTGCCTAAGTGAAACCTATAAGCATGGTTTCTAAATATGGGAGAAAGATATTGATTTTATAAGCAGATTCATTGTCAGTAGGAACACAAATTCTGCAAGCGTTTAAACAACATTGTTACCAGTTTTAAACTTATCAACGAGTGGAGGGATTCAGACTGGTTGATTACTCTTATAGGCATGCTTTTTAAGTGTGACTGATTTTACGAAAATTCATAAATCACATTGGCATGGTGTATAAACACTGATTTTATTATTTAAACCTATATATCTTTTGCCTATTAATGGATACGTATACAGAATTCAGGAAACCCTACATACATGATTTCTATATGATAATTAAAATACAGGATCCTATGAGCATGTTTTCTATATGGGATGTAGAAATTCAAAAGTTATCGATATGATAAATATATGCAGAACTTATAGGAAGGATTTCTAAAATGCAAAAGTGCAAAAGTTAAAAAAAGGATTTCTATATGAAAAATGCATAACCTAAAACAGATTTTCTATATAAAAAATGTTGGAAGAGAAGAACTTAACATGATTTGTAGAAAGTAAATACCTAATGAGCATGATATCTACCCTTGTGCATTCAATAAGTAACCCACCCTTTTCACTATAACCCCCCCATAAGTTATTACAAACTATTACAGCCCTGAATAAATCAGAAAAAAGGAAAAATAAAATTACACTAGAGATTCCAGCTGCATCCAATAGCATAATTCAGACACAAAGTCCAAATAATATGATATAAAAATATTGCCAAGATCATATTTCCAAAAGCCTTTCTCATATTTGGGACGTGTCAAAGTTCCCAAGGGACTCAAAGGCATTCGGGCACTCTTACATCCCAAATACATTGCTGATTTAAGATCATAGTGCAGTGTAAAATGGCCAACCCTCAGATGTCCAAGTTCAGAGGGAGCTCAAGGTCCCAAATCAAGGGTCATAAGAGAGGTTCAAAACTTAAGAGTCTAGGAATAAGTGTAAGTTCATAGGGGAAAGGGGATCATGGAGAGGCATGTCAGGCTGGTGGTCATGCCCAGCAATTAGAATACTGGCACACCCCTGACCAGCTTCTTAGCCAAGCATTGAGAGTTAGGATCCATTGGGGATCAGGTTATAGCCTGGACATTGATTAGGATACGGTCAGGACAAAACCCTAACTCAGGCACATAGAAGGGAATAAGGGTAGGGATCCATAATAAAATCAGAAGCAAGGAAGGGAAATATTTAGCACAAATTACAGAACATGAGCAGTAAGGTAAACAAAGAGTCTGAAACTGTAAAGTAAACACATAGGGGTGAACCAGAAAATTAGATAAGAGACATACTAGTTTCGAAGGAAAATAAGTAAGAAAACAGTAGCCTTGAGAGAGCCAAGTTGTAGTTCCAAAAGATCTCAAGCAAAAGCAAAGTGTTGATTTAAAAAAAAAATAGTATTGCAAGAAAGTAAGTATTTAGAAGTGTTTTTGTTTGTGTCAATTTCAATGTGTTTGTAAAGAGGGAAGAAAAGTCTTTATATAGTTTTTGAAAACAAGCAGTACATAGGAATAGAGTGCACAAACATGGAAATAACAATCAATTTGTATCAATTAAGACAATTGGAATCCTTTAATTAAGGAGTCTAGTTTTGACGGATAGTCAAGACAGAATAAGAAAAGACATTAGTTCAATAGGGCTGATTTGGGCAAAGAAACCACATAGTGCATAAACATAGCCAAATACGTTGTGAGTAATTAAGGAAAGTTGGGATAATAGTATGTTTATAAAGTAAAGTAGGGCATCGGTTCGAAAAGAATCAATCAAGAGGATCCCGTATCCAATTGTAATCACAAGGAATCTCAAATAATTAAGGAAAAGTCATACAAGTATAGAAATAATTCAAACATTGGAACATAATCGTAGAAGGAATACACGATACTATGTATTTAATGAAAACATCACATGCATAGGATTTTTACACAATAGGATCAAAATAAACAGCCGATAGGATAAAGGGAGATTCAATCGAAAGAAATCAATGACGAATCACTAACCTTATTAAAGGGATTTTAAAATCAATCACTTGGTTGGTGAAAACCTTTTCAAAGAGGAATTTTCTTATATATATAGAGAATACAGTTTAAACAAAGAAAAAGTCTAACATTGAAAGTTTCAGAGTCACAAGAAAACATGATTCAAGTTCGATTACAGGCTCATAGTGAGTCTGAAAGCCTAGGGTTCCAAAGTGAAACCCTAATACCATTTATCCAAATAAAACCCCCAAATCTTAGGGTTTCAAATTGTGTTAGACAAATAGGTGAGAAATCAAGGTCATTGAGAGAGGCTCAGAAGCCCCTTTCGTAGGCTTGTGAGAGGCAAACATACACAAACATATTCAGAAGAAAGAGAGGCTACGAGTTTTAAACAATAAAAGCATGCTAGAAGGAACATGAATAGAACTCAAGAAGGTGAAACAAAATCAAATAGCTCAAACTTAAACACATATAGCAAAGCATGAGGAACAACAAACCGAGTTACATGTGAACAAAGAACGGTAAAAAGTTTCTTGCATAATGAGAAAGAAATAAGAGAACAAGCTCGAGCAAAAAAAGAAATAAACATACGTATATAAAACACACATAAAGAGAGAACAAAAGAGTCATAAAACATTTAAAGAAATTTTCCAGAAACCCTAAAAATTGAATTTGAAAAATTTTGAAAAGGAAATTTGGGGAAAATCTTAAAATTTCAAGTAAAGGCCATATATGTCACAGATTTGAATGAAATAGGCAAGTATAGAACCTTAGACGGTTTGAATAATAGTAGAGAAGACCCTAGAATGAGAAGTTCTTTGAGAAAAGTTGGATCTTGAGTAAAAAAGTCTCATATTGCTCGAACACACCGGAAAATGGCCGAAGAGGCGATAGATCTTACAGATTTGAGACAGATCTAATGGGAGCCATTGAAATCGTCCTTTAAACTTCGAGTGGCTTAGGTTTAATGGCGAGAGAGAGTAGGCACAGACCATCCATGTCCAGGAATGTGATGGATTCTGGTGAAATCATGCCGAAAATAGGTGGGAATCAACTAGGGTTTCGGGAAGGGCTAAAGAGGATTTGAGAGATGAAGAGAGTTCAAAAGCGGTACATCTGATAGAGTGAATTAGGTTTAGGGGGAGTATGAGAATTAAAAAGGAAAGAAGGGATCACAGACATTGATCAAAATGATCAACGGCTAGGATTAAAGGTGAAGCCGGGCGGCTATGAAAACGGGTCAAGGGGTCAGGTTAAAATTGAAATCGGGTCGTTTTAACTTTTGGTGGAATTGGTGGTCAAATTGAGGCTACAATTGAAATAGAAGTGGCTATGTGTTAAATAGCCAATTCTTCCCTTTTTTTATTTTATAAAATAGTTAAAATAATTTTAAAAATAACCTCTTTTGTACCGTAAATCACCATATATGGAGTTGCTCTGGTTGATGTGCAAACTGTGGTGGTATCCCAATAAAGCAAATGCTAGCTTTTCGTGCCACTGTTTATGCTTTTCTATCATTTTCCTCAGTATCTTCTTGATATTATTGTTGGTCGCTTCTACAGCTCCGGTTGATGTGCAAACTGTGGTGGTATCCAAATAAAGCAAATGATAGCTTTTCGTGCCACTGTTTATGCTTTCCTATCATTTTCCTCGGTATCTTCTCGATATTCTTGTTGGCCTCTTCTACAGCTCCATTCATCTGAGGCCTATAGGCTGTAGAGTTCTTGTGTTTTATCTTGAATGCTTTACACATTGTTTTCATCAGGTCGCTATTGATATTGGAATCATTATGAGTAATGATTGACTCTGGAATGCCGAACCGAGAGACGATACGGTCGCGGATAAAGTCTTTCATGACTTTTTTAGTCACTACCTTATATGATGTTGCTTCAACCCATTTGGTGAAATCATTAATTGCCACTAGAATGAACCTGTGCCCGTTTGATGTAGCAAGCTTGATAGTTCCGATAACATCCATTCCCCAAGATGCGAACGGCCATGGCGAGCTTGTTGTGGTAAGCTCATTTGGAGGGACCTCTATCAAGTCTGCATGTATCTGACTGTAATGACACTTTCAGACATACTGGATGCAGTCCATTTCCATAGTCATCCAAAATTTACACGCTAGAGTATATTCTTTGCTAAGACAAAACCATTCATAAGCGGACCGCAAGTACCTGCATGAAACTCTTCTAGTAACCTGGACGTGTCCTTTGCTCTGACATACCTTACCAATCCCAAATCGGGAGTCCTCCTATATAGGATTCCTCCACTGTGAAAGAAGTGATTGGATAACCTTCGAAGTGTGTGCTTTTGAGTAGGTTTGCAAGTTTTGGATACTTTTATGTTGCCAAATATTCCTTGATATCATGAAACCAAGGGTTTCCATCTGCTTCTTCCTCGACACGAGCATAGTAAGATGGCTGATAATGAATCTTTACTCTCATGTTGCCAAATATTCCTTAATATCATAAAACCAATGGGATTTATGAAGTTCTTATCTAGATGCTAAATCATAGATGATAGGGTATCCAATGCGTCGGCAAACTCATTCTACACTCTAGGGACATGCTGAAACTCTATCTTTATGAATCTCTTCCTTAACTCCTGTACATAATGCAAATAGGGGAGTATCTTGGAATTCTTGATTGCCCATTCTTCTTGGACCAGATGCATAAGTAGGTCTGAATCTCCGATCACTAGCAATTCTTGAATGTTCATGTCAATGGACAGCTTGAGCCCTAAGATGCAGGCTTCATATTCGGCCATGTTGTTGGTGTATGGGAATCTGAGCTTTGCAGACACCGAATAATTCTGGCTGATTTCAGATACTAGGACTACTCCTATGCCAACTCCTTTAAAGTTTGTTGCTCCGTCGAAAAATATTCTCCAACTATCATAGGATTCTACAATATCCTCTCCTATGAAGTATACCTCTTCGTCAGGAAAATACGCCTTTAGAGGCTTGTATTCTCCATCCACGGGGTTTTCGACGAGATGATCTTCCAATGCTTGTCCTTTGATTGTCTTTTGATTTACGTAAACAATGTTGAATTCGCTCAGCATGATTTGCCACTTGGCTAGCTTGCCCGTGGGCATGGGCTTCTGAAAGATATACTTTAGCGGATCCATTCTTGATATGAGATAAGTGTATAGGCACAAAAATAGTGCCTCAATTTCTGAGCTACCCAAGTCAGAGCACAACTGGTGCGCTCTTGTAGAGAATATCGGGCCACGTACGGGGTGAACTTCTTGCTGAGATAGTAGATGGCATGCTCCTTTCTCCTTATTTTGTCATGTTATCCTAGAACACAACCAAATTCTCCATCCAATACGGCAAGGTAGAGCAATAGAGGTTTAACTGGTTCGGGGGGAACCAAAAATTGCAGCGTCAACATGTATTCCTTAATTCTGTCGAAGGCTTTCTCACAATCATCAGTCCATTTGGTATCGGAGTCTTTCTTCAATATCTTAAAGATTGGCTCATAGATGAAAATAGACTGAGCTATGAATCGGCTGATGTAGTTAAGTCTTCCCAGAAAACTCATCACGTCCTTCTTGTTCTTTGGCGGTGGTAATTCTTGAATGGCCTTAACCTTTGATGGATCCAGCTCTATTCCTCTGCGACTTATAATGAACCCAAGTAGTTTTTCGGTGGGAACCCCGAATGCACACTTGGCAGGATTCAGCTTCAGGTTGTACCTTCCTAGTCCATTGAAGAATTTCCTCATATCTTCCTTGTGGTCACTTGCTTTCTTCGATTTGATGATGACATCGTCTACATACACCTCAATCTCTTTATGTATCATTTCATGAAAAATAGTAGTCATGGCCTTCATGTAGGTGGTCCCAACATTCTTTAACCCAAACGACATCATCTTATAACAATACATCCCCCACGGCGTGATGAAAGCCATTTTCTCAGCATCTTTCTCATCCATCTATAACTGATGATACCTAGCAAAAAAATCGACGAACGACCGCAGTTCATGCTTGGCGTAGTTGTCAATTAGTATGTGCATGTTTGGTAAGTGGAAGTCATGTTTTGGACTGGCCCGATTGAGATCCTGGTAGTCAACAAAGACTCTAACCTTCCCGTTCTTTTCCGGTACTCGCACGATGTTGGCTAACCATGTTGGATACTCTACTACCCTGAGAACCTTGGCTTTTACTTGCTTGGTGACTTCTTCCTTGATTTTCAAACTCATATCGGGTTTGAAGTTTCTAAGCTTCTGCTTTACCGGTGGACATGTCCGATCAATTGGCAGTTTGTAAGCCAAAATAGATGTGCTGAGACCGGTTATATCATCATATGACCATGCGAATATGATCCATATTCCTTTAGAAATTCTGTGTATTTTTCCTTTTCCGACGGTGACAAATGAACACTGATACGCGTTTCATTGACATTCTTTGTATCACCTAAGTTGACAACCTCAGTTTCGTCCAAGTTAGACTTAGGTCTATTATCAAAGTCCTCAACCTCTTTATAGACCTCTTCTGGTATATCAACTTCTTCTGAGTCTATATCTATTTGTTACGTTGTCTCGTTGCAAGTCACAATCGTCAAATCATCAAGATCAGTAATAGTAATGCTGTGTAAACAAAGTAAATGATAAAAAGTAATAAGAACGAGATTTATAAGAAACCGAAATGATTTGAAAAATTTCATAATTTGTTTGAACATTGGAGCTTTTATTTTGAAATTAAAAATGCGGAAGAGAAATCAACTAGCGAAAATAAAAGATAATACATGGTGCTTTGTTTAGCCTTGCTACCACAAAGCTTTCCGGGCTCTGGTGGTTCTGATGGACCAATTGTTGAGGCATGCTCCTCGTCTCACGACTTGTATGGAAGGGCCTTCCTCTTAAAAAATGACACAACAATCCATATTATCATCTTCCAGAAACAAATTCCTCTTTGCTACCAGTGCTTCTTCTTCTTCCAACCCATCTATGACATCGACTAGCTGAAAGGTTTGCTCCAAGTAAGGTATTGGATGCTCCAGCGGGTAATAAGGTCCACGCTATGGTGGAGACCAATCATTGAACTCCTTCTAGTGGGAAATAAGGTCAGCTTGATAGGTTTGGTGACACCTTTGAGATTCTTGTCGAGTCCCTTGCTAGTCTCGTATCCATACCAATTCAGTATGCTTTTAATCTTGTTGTCCTACCATTTATCCTTGTCCACGGTGTTTACTCGCTCGATGTGGTAGTGTGTTTCTCCACCTATCTTCCTTCTTCCTTCGATCACCGGGATGGTCCGGCAACTGTATATGGGATTGCTACCGTCGCCATGAATAATTATCTCTTGGTGATTCCACTCAAAATTCACTGCCTGATGTAGGATTGATGCATGAATCTAGGGTCGTTCTAATATCAAGTTTTAAGATACTGGGATGTCTATCACCTGAAAATCAACGTCAAACCAAATCGGTCCCATATGCAGACACAAACTGATTTCCCCAATAGTGGACCTTTAGGAAACATCAAAAGCTTTGACATTGATGGCTCCATCTTTGATCTCATGCAGGCTCTTTCCCAATGTTATGAGAGTCACCAGTGGACAAATATTAAGGCTGGACCCTCCATCTATCAGAATCATGGTGATGAAATAATCTTCGTATTGCACAGTGATGTGCAACACTTTGTTCTGGCTTAGCCCTTCTGGTGGCAGCTCATCTTCGTGGAAAGTGATTTTATGACTCTCCAATACGTGCCCTACCATGTTCGCCATTTCTCTTCCAGTTATGTTGCTAGGCACATATGCCTCGCTCAACAATTTCAATAAGCCATTCTTATGTGCGTCATAGCTTTGTAGTAGAGCTAAGATGGAGATCTGAGCTGGCATCTTGTTCAATTAATCAATGACCGAGTACTCCTATGCTTGTATCTTCCTCCTGAGATCATCAGGCCCGATATTAGTGATGGTTGGTCGTCAAGAGGCTTGCTTACTAGACTTAGCTAGATGTTCTGGAGTATAAACCCTGTTGGTTCTGGCCATACCATGTGCTGTAATTGCTTCTCCAGATTTGGTTTTCCCTTTCCTTCCAGCCTCGGTTGTGTAATCGCAAGGGATAGCCTTCATATGGAACGGTGATATGGATGACATCGCAATACGAATGGGTACCATTGCTTTGGGAGGTAACACCAACATCTTTAAATAGGACTGGTGCCTCTGGGGATCTAAACTCGACCTCAATCGGTCCTGGAGCTTTTGCAGAAGAAGGTACTTCGAACTCAAGTAGTATGGACATGTTCACTTCAGCGTCTCCAGAAGGCTGGATCTGGACTACAATCAGATTAAGTGTGACTGTTGGTTTCTTTGGCTTGTCACTTTCAATAATCAATTCGATCGATCCTTCGGGGTCCCAGTCAGCTTCATCTATATCATGTGAACGCCTCCACCTTTGTGGTTAGGCAGGGCGTTGTTGCGGACGTTCGGAGCAGAATCCTTAGCCATATTGATCTTGTTGCCAATTAAAGCTTGTATGTTATCCTTTAAAGAGTGGCACTCGTCAATGGTATGCCCTTTCATGCCGGAATAGTATCCGCAGGTTTTTTTTTTGGGTTGACCCATTGGGAAGGATTATCTGGAGTCATGGAACGGATACGGGTGACGTAACTAGCAGTTTAGCGCCTTTCATACAGCTGGTCGATTGGCTCGGCAATGGCGGTGTATTGTTTGGGAGGTCTGCAGTTGAAGTTTGGTCGGGGTATAGAGAAATCTTGGAGAGGGAGAGGTAATTCATAGTAGGCTTATTGGGAGTTGTATGCTTGGTAGACATGTGCGGGTTGGGAATATCTCGGTGAGGTAGGTTGATATATGGGGGTGGAGATGATTGGTTAGTAGGCGGTGTAGCTTGGTAAAAAGGCAAGGGTGCTTTGTAATTTGGGGTAGGTTGATATGTAAGAGGAGATATTGGGTTGATTTGGTATTTTATTGGGGATTTTGTTCTCTGTGCAACTATCATGCACTCACATCCCTTTTCTTGGACGCGCCACAAGACTTTAGAGACTTGTTGGTAGCCTGTATTGCTTCAAAGTTTGTGACCATACCACTTTTAATACCTTCCTCGATCCTCTCCCCTTGCTTGATCATGTCGGAAAATTCTGGCCTTCAATCAACATTAACCTCTCATAATACTGTGGGTCTTGAGCTCGGACAGAAAACGTGTTCATTTGTTCTTCTTATAAAGCCGGCCTAACCTTAGCAGCCTCTGATCTCCAGCGAGTAGCATACTCGTGGAATGTCTCTGTGGGTTTCTCCTTTAAGTTTTGGATGTACAATAGATCTGGCGCATTCTCCATGTTGAATCTGAATCTGTCCATGAAATCGGACTCCATACTTATCCAATTTGTCCATTTCTTCAGGTCTGTCTAATGTACCAAGATAGAGCATCTCCTTTCAGACTTCTCATAAAGAGCTTCATGCGAATCTTTTTATCATTTCCTACCCTGTTTAGCTTGTCGCAGTAGGTCCTCAAATGAGCTCTGGGATCCTTGTGCCATCAAACATCTCGAACTTGGGAGGTTTGTACCCCTCGGGTAGTTCGACATCTGGCTGAATACAAAGGTCCTCGTAATTCAGTCCCTCAATCCCTTTGCTTCCTTCGACACCCTGAATCTGCTAGTCAGCTTCTTGAGTTCTGCAGCCAAGTTTTGGATAATAGAGTCATTGTTTTCAGAGCCCAGTGTGGTTGAAATAGGTTGAGTATAGTGTGGCATGGTTTCCACGTAGATAGGGGTGTTGTGGAGATGATCATTTGTGGAGATTAGCGGTTCATGGATGAGCAGTGGGGTATTGTTTGAAGTGTGGTATGTGTTGTAGTGTTAATGGGGAGTGGGTTGTTTCTGTGGTTTCGGGATGTTTTGTGGAGGTGCAGGATTTTGAGCATTGGGAAAGTTTACTTCTGGGGTATTGAGGGAAAATGATAAATTCGCCAAGTTTGGAACTTGGTCCAGTTCTTCCTGAAATTTCAATAACTTCTGTTCCAGCTGGGTGGCACTTTCTTTTGAAACCTGAATACCCTGAGGAACCTCTACCCTTTCGGCTGATGTTGTTCAAATCTTCCATTTTTACTCTATTCTTGTTTCTGATAGGACTCGGTGGAGTAGGAGGTAGAGGGCCCTTGGATCTTGCGGAGTAGGATGATGATGCCAAAGTGCACGAACTAACCTTTTGGGGAGGGGAATAAAACCGAACTAAAACAAAAAGGTAACAAGTTAGTGCGGCTTATGAAGAAAATGTTACAATATTTGAATACATAGTGCAAAAATATAAGTCGTGCCCTAATTTGGAGCCTCGTTGCGCTCGAGATAGGCCTAGCGACAAGTTGATTTGTAGAACTTATAATGCTACTAGTAGGGATAGCCCGGGCCCAACTTATACAACCTATATTATTTCATTATACATTGTGTTACTTCTCATTCTCACTGTAACATTTCGACTTTCTCTTCTGAGAGGTCTCACCAAAAATGTTCAAAAATCAAAACATCAATTATAATTATACATATAGTTTCTAGTCTATGAAACCAAAAACTCTCAATGAAGCTTATGCTTTTTGTAATGGGAGAAACTTACAGGAGGATGCAATTAAGCATGTTAGAAGCAAGGACAAAAAGTCAGTAGTTAAACTATAGTTTGACGGAAATACTCGTAGAGACGTAACTGAAATAAGCTACATTCAACCCCCCAAAAAAAATACAACTACATTTAAATGCAATAAAAAGTTTGTATAGGACATGGAAGATATAATATAGACATTGTTGTTTGTTTCATCGCTCCCGCAAAGTTACACAATATTAATTTAAAAACGGCAAGAATATTGGCAGCAATAGAAGAACAGAGTTGGCATTTTCTTTTTGCTGCAGAAGTTTAATATTGACTGATATACTTATTTTCTAAGGAACAACATGAGAATGGTTAGTTGTGCAGTTGAAGCCTCAACAAAGATCAAGTTTTCATGGAGTACTAATGGCAACACATTGTGATTGTGCGCAAGGCAGTTGTTCCCATTGCTACCCTCAGCCATCCCATATTTGTAGTCCAACTGTTCAGCAACCATAACTGCAAGACTCAACAATAAAAAGTTTAGTCTACCATAATGGAAGACACAAAAAATTTGAGTTAGTCGAAGATGTAAAATTATATACAAATCCAATAAATGTACTATTTGTTACTTCAACAAAGACCTTGTTCAATTCATATACAGGAATTGTCATCACACCACAGGTATTTCATCGCATTGGGAGGAAAAATTGTAAATATTAGATATTTCGGTTGCAACAAGGAATTAACTTATTGTTAGATAGATAAAAGGATTGACATTAACCAAGAAAATCCTAACAAATAAATAGTAAGTTCTTAAATTTTGAACTTGTTATAGTGAAAATGCAATTCAAAGGCGAAGGTATGCAAGACTTCTTTACCTATTTTCCTTTCTCATTCTCAAGTTGATTATCTATTCAAACTGAGAAACTTCATATCATGACTTGGTCGACTATAGAACCTATGAACGCTAATGACTGCTAATATTGGACTGATGTTGTGCATGGCTCCAACTCTAAGATAAGCATATGCTATCAGAAATGCAAGACCTTGAATAAGAGAATCTATCATAATTCATTTACAAAAGGATACTAAATGTACAATATTTACTAAACAGGGACGAAATGAATGTTGCTTTGATGAAAGAACAAAGTACTTCCTAATTCCTCCAACAGGGAGAAAGAAGAAATAATAAAGTTTTTTCCATGTGACCAGGAGGTCACGGATTCGAATCATGGAAAAAACCTCTTGTAGAAATAGAGGGTAAGGCTACGTACAATAGATTCTTGTGGTTTGTCCCTTTTCTAAACCGCGTGCACATCGAGAGCTTAGTGCACCGGACTGCCCTTTTTTTATTATATTCTTGGAATAACTTTGAGCACTATCCAACAAACTCCATGACTTCGGTTTCCAGATGATTTAAGAAATCATTATTAGTTGAGAGAGAATACATGTGGTAACAGATGAATTTAATTGTTTTGTGATTGAGGGACTGATATAAGCCTACTGAATGATGTGCTCCGGAATCACAGACAATTAAAGCATATGATCAATTGATAAATTCTTAAACTTAACTGCTACTTCAATAGTTTTACCTATCTCCCCAGAATATTTTTATAAGAAAAATAAGCTAGACAAAACTTGCATTGACTGATCTGTCTAGGGGATATTGTTTCTACACCTCCACCTTCACATGAGATTGAACAGTAACTATATTGATTATTGATGTAATATTGTGGCATAGATGGACGCTATATGTATTTTCATGTTTTCTCAAATCTTTAAACATATCAACGGGAAGAAAAGAACCAATGTGAGAGGATTTGAGTATATTCTTTAACATTAATGTCTCCTCTCTTTTACTCATACATAACCACTTCAAATTCTTCTCAAATGTTTACTTATCATGTTAAGAGTGCTCTGAAAGCCTAAATTATTTTCGAAGCTTAGCAACATAAAACTGAGCAACCAACCACAATTTGAGTATCATCAATGGCAACATCATATAAATGAATGGTATATATTGGTACCTTAATATGTTCATTCAGTCTCCATCACTCATATATCATCACCATCTTTTCAGCATATTTCTTTTACGTCATAACTAATTACTAAGTTACTATCAGAATACTTTCTATTTGGACATAATTTTACTATTGCTACTTCTTATCGGTCTTACTAATGTCTTTGTTGAATTTCGTTTATGGTGATTTCATTAATTGAATACTTTATTATGATAATTGCAGTGGAAATAAGGACTATTTGGAGAATTTAACATGAACATTTCATTTGGACATTCATTATCGTAGAAAGAAGAAACACTTAATTAATAAGCTCAAAATTCAAACATAAAAAATATAATCCAATCCGAGTTTATTTGGATTGGATTTGAATTATCATTTCTTTAATCCAGAAACCAAAAATCCAAACCAATATTTTCATATCTAATCCGAATTGCACCCCCTATATGTGGGTGTCTGAGCTTGTCAGGGACACATCCAGGCCTGAAGAACTCAATTAAGACAATACCATTGAAATTTACCATCCAAATGCATTAAAAGCAGAAGCTTATCCAAAATAATTAAAATAGACTTTCTTGTGAAATGCAAATGCAGGATGACAACATCAATTACACTAGAATATAATGATAAGATAGTTAGATACTCCAATAATAGGATATAAAACACATTTCACAATGATTTAAATGGATTACAGTTTTAGTCCAGAAAACTTTTTCTTCACTCAATGAAGATAAAAACGTAGGCAGATTCATGTTGTAGTCTTTTTTAATAGTCACATATGACACTGAATTTGCAGCATCAAAATCTATCAAAATAATCAGCAGCATATCAAATTTATACAAGTGTGACAAGCGGCTTTCCAGTCAGCACTTAATGAATATAATATTTGCTAAGCTTCCTGAATAGTTCTTCCTCAAATACCTATTATCACTTCGATTCCTACATTTTTATTTTTCCAAGACTGATTGAAGCTACAATAGAAATTGAATTTATCATCTCGTCAACCATCTTTATCCCTGATTAATACCTCGGTGCAAATGGAGATTTTTCATAATAAGTATATGGCTCGAAACTCACATATTCTATTCTATTTTCCGGCTTACTGCTAAATCAGCAAACATCTAGGAGTGCAAAAACCTACATGTACACTTTTTATTTACATAATTAACAAAGTTTTATGATTTTTTTGGATCTGGATCTGGGACTCCTCAATAAACCAAAATTACATATAAATAAGATTCAACCGATATGTAACTCAGCATAGACAAAGTGCCAAGTTCCCTGACGTTTCTTATCACATCATAATGAGTATATGGCTCGAAGCTCACATATTCTATTTTATTTTACGGCTTACTGCTAAATCACCAACATCTAGGAGTGCAGAAAACCTACATGTATACTTTTTATTTGCATAATTTGCAAAATTTTATGATTTTTCTTGCTCTAGATCTGGGGCTCCTCAATAAATCAAAATTACATATAAATGATTCAACCGATATGTAACTCAGCATAGACAAAGTGCAAAGTTCCCTTATATTTCTTATCACATATATTTTATTAATTTAATAGTCTAATATTCAAGTTATATAAATTTTCTGGTCCAATCTTTTTCGGATTTTTCCTAATTTATCATTAAAAACATACTATGAAATAGAGGAAGGCCAATATTGAACATCTTGCAATCTATGAGTAATTGGAATATTTCAATTATGCTCCCAAACCCAGAAAATTCAGTTGACTACTATAGAAATTTTATTCCATTTATACTGATCATAATATAGCAAAATCCTGCAATCTCATGAAATCAAACAACACGGCAAGAAACAAATTACAGAGGCAGCTAAATGAAAATACTGGCGAAGAATGAACCTCATGCAACTCACCTTAGCATGTAGCTGGCTGAGTCAAACCTTTCACTCATAATCTTTATATCCTTAACAATAACACTGCGAAATCATAAAATTAGGACTGGTATGCCTAATTTCTCCCATGAAACCCATTCAAGCCAAAAGTCGAAGTGCTCTCCAGCAAAAACACTAAAGCAATGGAACTCAGATAAACTTCAAGCGAACTTTCATAATTCTGATAAATTCTCGACAGTTGTACTCTAAGAAAAAGTGAAGTAGAGTTGAAAATTGGATTCTATATCATATTTAGACGAATAATTTTTAAAGTGAAGTACTCGTTCTGCTTATAATCTCCTTAGAATTCTTGAAGTAGCCATTACTTTTCAGATTTAAGTTTATTTACCAAAATTTCAGTTGAAGTTTATTCATGAAATATTATGATGGACCTAGGTATGTATTTTCATATATACATAAGGAGGTCATAATGGCATATATCCACACAAAAAAACAAGAACAAATAATGTCCAGTAAATTGTGATTAAAAATAAAGTATAATAAACAAAGAAAAATGTTAGGACAACTCAACAAAATAAAGAGCTCCAAGTTCAGAAGAGTCAACACGGGAGAGAACTAAAGAAAATCTGAGAAACTCTGAGGATTAAAAGAACATAAATCAGATAGAGGAAGGGGATAGACTAAAGCTAAGATGAAATTCTACGATAAGAACAATATATTGGTGAAAATGACTTCCTAAAGAAGATCACTCATACCCTTGAAATTGCAAGAAAACTTCGGAAAGGAAAAACCTAATGAGATGCAACCCCAAAAAAGAGAAAGAAATAAAATGTGAAAACAGAAATCTCTAATTCAAAACCCCACCAATTGTAACCAAATACCAGAAAGTAAAGAAGAACAGTAGAGAAATTCTAACATGTTGTATTGTTATTAAGAAATCCAGCAAAGACTCACAGAGAAAACCGACAGAAGATAGAGAGGGGAAGAGACGATGGAGATGAGTAAACTCCGATGAAATTTATGCATAGATCTGCTAAGTCCACGAGTTGTGTTGTTAAGATGCAAAACATGTAAATTTTACAACTGTAAAGTGGGGTTTAAAAATGCCTCAAAAGGTTGCTTAATTTACTGAATTCTTCTATGGAAACAAATGTAATAATACCAAAAACCAAGGGCAAAAACATAAAAGCTGAAGCATGCATGTCGATGAAGTGCTGTCAGCTTCACCTAGTTCACTCTCACTTCTAATATAGTAGAAAAATGCCTTAGTTTATTGATAAAAATAAGACGAGTCCCAGAACGAAACTAAAATTCCAGGAAATAAAAATATTACTAATAGCCATTGGCCTTATTACATTTAAGGCAAGAGAAAAGACCCTAACTACTTAGTCCTAGAAGGACCTTCTACAGACTTGGCATCTTTAGCTCCATCGAACAACTTCACCAGCTCACGCACTCCCAACAGTAAATAGGCTCTAGTCAAGTACCCTCCTTCGTTTCCCTCAACCTTCAGGCAGTTTTCAATCCTCTTGATGAATTTCCTTTCCAACTCTACTAAACCCCGCTACAAATACCCTAATCGCTTGTTGGTGCTGACATCCATATCTTTCCATTCTTCAATCAACTTTTGATGGGCTTCTCGAATTTCTCGGTCCTTAGTCTCGCATTTTCGAATCCTCTTGTGCAATTGATTGTACTTAACATGTACCTCAGTCTTTTCGTCGATGATCCTATGACCTTGAACAAACACTGGTTGTCCTAACCCACTTTGATCGTCTTCCAACCAACTTGGAAAGTATGGGGTTTAACCAGTATGGTACCTATCTGGTTCATTAGAGTCCTTTCCCAAGATGATTTTGCAGTGCCACATGTGCTGAGTCTGGCACTTGTGAGGGCTATCATCATCTTGAAAGTCGGCCCTAAAGTGACTCATCTTGTCGACCCTTGGTATAACCTGCTTTCTTCCTGCCTGCCTCATTACTTGGAAAGGGACATAAGTATAATTTCCTCTCAGACCTATGAGTATAACAAATGGTGTATCCCGAGATCGGACAATGAACGCTTCACTAGGGAACCATTCGAATATCCACTGCACTTGGTCCTCTTTCACATTTTCAAACAACTCTACCCACCCTTTAGCATCGTCTGGTTCAACAAACATGTTAGGCATATAGTTTATTCGCCTTGGTTGATGGAAGGCGATATGATCATCCCTGTCTCTATGCAGAATCTCTTGCCGATATTCACCCTTTTAAAGGTGCTACATGAGCCAGAGTTAGAGTAGTAAGTTACAACCCTCAAAGTGATTGGTCCCTCATTGAGACTTTTCCAAGGCTCGGTATATCTCCACGAAAATAATAGGTACTATGCTGAAAGGCTGCCCTCCAATCCCTTCCACTAGAGTCTTGGTAACCATGGCTAGTCTGGTATGGATCCTAGCCTTTTTCATAGGAAATACTATCATCCCCAAAAAGGAGAACATAAAGACGAAAACTCTTCTATGGATAAGCCCCAATGAGGGGAGGGCGAATTCATTTGGGTAAGTGCGATAGGAATTTCTATGGCCATATAGACAGACGAAAGGAATGTAAGAATCCTTCGAACAGGTCAAGTTTGTGTTCTTCGTTAGTCCCATCATTTTGAGGAAACCCATACCCTTGCGATTTTCTGCATAAGCAAACTCGGGGTCTCCCATGGAATACCAGCTAATCCTCCTATTCCCTCAAGCAAAGGTGTCATTTCAAGGTCACCGAAATAGAACACAGATCTGTCGCTATCCCAGAATAGAGTTGGAGCCTCTATGATTTTTTTGTCGGGTTGGATTTACAAGAGAGAAGGAAAAATTCCCAAATATTTGCGGACGAGGGTCTGATCACTGGAGTGAAGGTCTTCCCACCAACTTAGCAACCTTGGGGGAATGTTAGTTATCATGCCGAATCTGGGACTTCGTGCTTCATTTTCTGCAAAACAAAGTGTTAGGCCATTATCCCCCGCTAGACTCGACTATTTAAATCAATACTTAGCACAAGCATCATTTAGTTCTCCAAATAAATGCACAGACATGGTAGTGCCCGATTGGGTTCCAAGGAAACCCAGTGGACTTTGGAAAAAGCTATCTTAAAGAGTCATTATGTGGACAACATAACTGACTCGGCTAGATTTGACAGTGATCCATGCATAATTGAACAGAGTAATGTTTTTTATGGGGTGTTATACCGGTACCCTTGAGCGGACAACTCAAGAGGAAAAGGCATGGAACCGTCGACAGCACTGTTGATCGACTGGTTTTACTGCAAATATGCCATTGCCAAATTTAGGGGGAAGGGCACAACTACTCATTATAAGTGTTGCTATGGTATTTTGTTTGGCATGAGTGGAATATGATGTTGAGGATGCAATTATAAGAATGAAACAAGTTGTCATATATTTGCATGTTCATAAAGTAACGATTACAATAATTGCTCATAATTACAACAGTATAGAAGGAAACCGGTAAAAGAAAGAATTAAAGAAAAAAAACAAAGAGCCAAGTCAGTTCTGAAGTAGAAGAAGAGATACAGACATTAAATAAAGGCAATAAAGAAGCAGTAAAGTCACAACTAACATGAAACGGTAAAATCCTAAAGAAAATCCCCAGCGGAGTCACCATGATGTCGCGTCCCCTTTTTATAAGGCAAAACCGAGCTTGTGACTTTGGGGAGACAACTTGTTCCCTTTTGGGAATCGGGTTTTGGAATTAAAGATTCTCCACCTAATGATTAAAGTGCATTAGGATACAAAAGAATGGTTTGAGTTTGAAGAACCAGAGTTTGGGTAAGGTCTAGAAATTATCTCGAGGGGAAGGTGTTAGGCACCCCTCAAGATCCACTAGTGTGGTTGCCAGCCATGTTATAATTGTGACTTCACATAACTAAGTAGGCAATTAAGGGCTCAAATATAAGGGCTTGCATGTAACATCGAAAATAAGTTGAAACTTTGAGGAAAAGTAAAGAGGCAGAAATTTATGAAAGAGTTAAACAATTCTAAAGAAAGCAATTAAAAAAGCAAGTAGAAGGGAGGGGATCCTAGGTTTATGATCAATATGGATCACGTCAATGTAATATCCTGTAATCACTCCTCAGAAGAGGGCTACATAAGATACTAGCGCATCGGTCATCATCTCCATATCTACCCTTCCCACCACGTTAAGGTATTAATGCGCGAATAGTATCGTTACTCATTGCATGCTATTACCCACCACAGTCCTATTAGTCTCGAAGGCATTGAGACTACTAATCCTAAAGGGAGGGAGTTGGGGCTTTTTCAGAGTTTCAAAAGGATAAAATCTAGGCAACGAACAATAAGAGATAGTAGTTAGAGGGAGAAAAAATAGCAGTTAAGGCTCATACAGGCCTCCTCACTTAGAAGAGAAAATTTAGCATGCCTTCAAATACTGGTTTGGTCTGAATTAAATTAATGCATAAGATAGGCTGATTCATCACATATTTCTTAAATGAGGAGTGTGAATTAGCCTCGTCTGGATGTAGTTATCAAAGACTGAAACAATTAATTAATTACCTAAAGTTTTCCTAAGTGAAACCTATAAACGTGGTTTCCAAATACGGGAGAAAGATAATGATTTTAGAAGCAGATTTATTATCAGCAGGAACACAAATTCTGCAAGCGTTTAAACAATGTTGTTACCAGTTTTAAACTTATCAGCGAGTGGAGGGATTCAGACTGGTTGATTTCTCCTATAGTCATGCTTTCTAAGTGTGACTAATTTTACGAAAATATATAAATCCTATAGGCATGATAAACATTGATTTTATTATTTAAACCTATATATCATTTGCCTAGTGATGGATATGTATACAAAATTCAGGAAACCCTACAGACATGCTTTCTATATGATAAGTAAAATGCAGGATCCTATGGGCATGTTTTCTATAAGGGACGCAGAAAAGAAAAAGTTATCAATATGATATATATGAAGAAGTTATAAGCAGGATTTCTAAGATGCAAACGTGCAGAACTTAAAGCATGATTTCTATATGAAAAATGCCGAACCTAAAATAGGATTTATATATGAAAAATGTTGGAAGTGCAGAACTTAACATGTTTGGCAGAAAGTAAACACTTAATGAGCATGATATTTACCTTATGCATTCAATAAGTAACCCTCCCCTTTGCACTATAATCCCCCCATAAGTTATTACAAATTATTACAGCCCGGAATGACCCAAAAAAAAGGAAAAGTAAAATTACATCAAAAGTTCCAGCTACATCCAAATAGCCTAATTCAGACTCAAAGTCCAAAAAATATGAGATAAATCAACTTCCAGGATCACATTTCCCAAAGCCTTTCTCATATTTTGGATGTGTCAAAGTTCCCAAGGGCCTCAAAGTGCTCCGGGCAGTGCTTACACCCCAAATACATTGAAGAATTAAGATCATAGTGCAGTGTGAATGACCAGCCCTCAAATGTTCAAGTTCAGAGGGAACTCAAGGTTCCAAAGCAAGGCTCATAAGAGAGGGGCAGAACTTAAGAGTATAGCAATAAGTGTAAGTGCTCAGGGGAAAAGGGATCAAGGAGAGGCATCGCAGGCTGGTGGTCATCCCCAGCAATTGGAATTCAAACACACCCCTGACCAGCTTGTTAGCCAAGCAATGAGAGTTAGGATCCATTGTTGATTAGGTTATGGCCTGGACAGTAATTAGGATACTGTCAAGTCAAAACCCTAACTCAGGCACATAGAAGGGAATATGGGTAGGGGTCCACAACATAATCAGGAGCAAGGAAGGGAAATATTTAGCACAAATTACTGAACATGAAGTTAAACAAAGAGTCTGAAACTGTAAAGTAAACACATATGGGTGAAACAGAAAATTATATAAGAGACATACTAGTTTCAAAGAAAAATAAGTAAGAAAACAGTAGCCTTGAGAGAGCCAAGTTGTAGTTCCAAAAGATCTCAACCAAAAGCAATGTGTTGATTTTAAAAAAAAGTATTGCAAGAAAGTAAGTATTTAGAAGTGTTTTTGTCCGTGTCAATTTCAGTGTGTTTGTAAAGAGGGAAGACATGTCTTTGTATAGTTTTTGAAAACAAGAAGTACATAGGCAAAGAGTGCACAAACATGGAAATAACAAATCAATTAGTATCAATGAAGACAACAGGAATCCTTTAATTAGAGAGTCTAATACAAACGGCTAGTCAAGACAGAATAAGAGAAGAAATTAGTTCAATAGGGCTAATTAGAGCAAAGATATTAGGGCAAACCACTTAGTGCATAAACAGAGCCAAATACATAGTGAGTAATTAATGAAAGTTGGGATAATAGTATGTTTATAAAGTAAAATAGGGCATCATTTCAAAAAGAACCAATCAAGAGGATCCCGGATCCAATTGTAATCAAAAGGAATCTCAATAAATTAAGGAAAGAGACATATAAGTATAGAAATAATTCAAACATTGGTACAGAATCACAGAAGGAATACACAAGACTATATAATTAAGGAAAACATTACAGGCATAGGAGTTTTACACAAAAGGATCAAAATAAATAGTCGGTAGGGTAAAAGGAGATTCAATCAAAAGAAACCAGTGACGAATCAGTAGCCTTATTAAAGAGATTTTAAAATCAATTACTTGGTTAGTGAAAACCTTTTGAAAGAGGAGTTTTCTCGTATATAAAGCATACTATTTAAACAAAGAAAGAGTCTAACATTGAAAGTTTCAGAGTCACAAGCAAACAGGATTCAAGTTTGATTGCAGGCTCATAGTGAGTCTGAAAGCCTAAGTTCCAAAGTGAAACACTAATACCATTTATCCAAAGAAAACCCCCAAATCTTAGGGTTTCAAATTGAGTCAGACAAAAAGGTGAGAAATCAAGGTCATTGAGAGAGGCTCAGAAGCCCCTTTCGAAGGCTTGTGAGAGGCAAACATACACAAACATGTTCAAAAGAAAGACAGGCTATGAGTTTTAAACAAAGTAGGTAAAAGCATGCCAGCAGGAACATGAACAAAACTCAGTAAGGTGAAACACAATCAAATAGCTCAAACTTAAACATATATAGCAAATAATGAGGAACAACAAACCGAGTTATATGCGAACAAAGAACAGAAAAAAGTCTTGCATAATCAGAAAAAAACAAGAGAACAAATACGAGCTTAAGAAATAAACATACGAGTATATAACACACACAAAGAGAGAACAAAAGAGTCAGAAAACATTTAAAGAAATTTTCCAGAAACCCTAATAATTGAATTTGTACAATTTGGAAAAGGAAATTTGGGGGAAAATCTTAAAACATCAAGTAAAGGCCAAGCATCACAGATCTAAAAGAAATAGGCAAGTTATAGAACCTTAGACGTCTTAAAAACAACGGAGAAGACCCTAGAATGAGAATGTCTTGAAGAAAGTCGGATCCTGAGTTAAAAAAGACTCATATTGCTCGAACATGCCGGAAATGGCCGAAGAGGCCATAGATCTTAGAGATCTGAGACAGATCTAAAGGGATCCATTGAAATCGTCCTTCAAACTTCGAGTAGCTTAGGTTTAATGATGAGAGAGAGTAAGCACAAGCCATCTATGTTCAGGAATGCCATGGATACCAGTGAAATCATGCCGGAAATAGGTGGGAATCAACTAGGGTTTCGGGGAGGGCTAAAGAGGATTTGGGAGATGAAGAGAGTTCAAAGGCGGCACATCTGATAGAGTGATTTAGGTTTAGGGGGTATGAGAATTAAAAAGGAAAGAAGGAATCACAGCTGTTGATCAAAATGATCAACGACTAGGATTAAAGGGGAATCCAGGTGGGTCAGAAAACGGGTCAAGGGGTCGGGTTAAAATTGAAATTGGGTCGTTTTAAATTTGGGTGGAATTGATGGTCAAATTGAGGCTACAATTGAAATAGAAGTGGCTATGTGTTAAATAGCCAATTCTTCCCTTTTTTATTTTATAAAAATAGTCTAATTAATAATATATAAACATTAATCTAAAAATATTGGGAATATTTTTATTGTTGTAAAATGTTGTCAATTGTAAAATAGGCTATAATTGCAATTATATACAATTTACTTTTAAAATACTAAATGAATTTATAAAAATATGCAAAAAACTATCTTAGTTATATCTTGGTGTAAATATGAGAATGGAAATAAATTATTCACCAAAATGATAATTTTGGAAATAATTATTGGATTTTTACTACTAAAATAGACAATAAATTGATTTTAAATCTTTAAAAATTAGGAAAAAATATCAAAACTCATGGGAATGCTTGTATATACATACACATTCTATTTTTAAAGTATTTTGAGTATAAAAATATATAGAGAAGAATTGGGAATCAACACACTGTGCTAAATCTTGTCCTTGAGGACAAGCAAATGAGGGTCATCATATTGTCATTCCCAGATACAATCAAATAAAGAAGACCGAGAAACCACATCAGGCAATACCCGACTAGGCTTTGAAATATCCAACCCCACGAACCGATTGGCCAAGGCCTGAACATCAACTGCAAGAGGTCTCTCCCCAACTGGGATATATGCCAAACTCCCCATACTCACTGCTTTTCGGCTCAAAGCATCGGCTGCCACATTAGCCTTTCTCGGACGATACAATATAGTGATATCATAATCCTTAAGCAACTCCAACCATCTCCGCTGCCTCAAATTAAGATCCTTTTGCTTGAACAAATGCTGAAGACTGCAATGATCAGTGAACACCTCACAAGATACGCCATACAACAATGCCTCCAAATCTTCAATGCATGAACTATGGAAGCCAACTCTAAATCATGAACGAGGTAGTTCTTCTTATGGGGCTTCAACTGACGAGAAGCATAAGCAACAACTCAACCCTCCTACATCAATACACAACCAATCCAAACTCTCGAAGCATCAGAATACATGGTATATGAACCTGAAACTGATGACAAAACCAACACTGGAGTTGTGTTCAAGACGGTCTTGAGCTTATGAGATATTTCCCCACACTCCTCCGTCCACTGAAATGGAGCATCCCTTCTGGATCAACCTGGTCATAGGGCTGCAACTGAAGAAAACCCCTCCACAAAACGATGGTAGTATCCTGCCAAGCCAAGGAAACTGCGAATCTCTCTAGCTGAGGATGGTCTGTGCCACTCTGCATTGCCTCTACATTCTTCGGATCCACCCGTATACCCTCATTCGACACCAGGTGACTCAGAAAAGCCACAGACTCCAACCAAGACTCACATTTCGAGAACTTTGCATATAATTTCTTTTCCCTCAGAGCCTGAAGCACGATCTCAGGTGTTGCTCATGATCTTCCCGACTTTGGGAGTATACAAGAATATAATCAATAAAGACAATGATGAACGACTCCAAATATGGTCGAAACACACTGTGCACCAAATGCATAAAGGTTGTTGGGGCATTGGCTAGTGCAAATGATATAACAAGGAACTCGTAATGACCATATCGAGTCCTGAAAGCAGTCTTTGGGATATCTGGCTCCCGAATCTCCAATTGATGGAACCTGAGCACAAATCAATCTTAGAAAACACTCGTGCGCGTTGAAGCTGGTCAAACAGATAATCAATACGAGGCAAATGATAATGGTTCTTTACTGTAACGTCGTTCAAGTAACGATAATCAATACACATACGCATAGAACCATCATTTTTTTTTCACAAAAAAGAAAGGAGAACCCCAAGGTAATACACTGGGACGAATAAAATCCTTATCAAGCAATTCCTGTAACTGACCCTTCAACTCCTTCAACTCATGAGGAGCCATAGGATACAGAGGAATAGGAATGGGCTGAGTGCCCATCAACAGATCAATGCCAAAATCAATATCTCTATCAGGCAGCATGCCTGGAAGATCAGATGGAAACACATCGAGAAAGTCCTGTACTACAAGGGCTGAATCAACATAAGGGGTATCAATACTGACATCTCTCACATAGGCTAGATACGCGTCACACCCCTTCTCAACTATACGTTGTGCATTAAGGAAAGAAATGAATCTAATGGTAGTGTGATCTAAGGTACCACTCCACTCAACACACGGTACACCTTGCATAGCCAGCGGCACGGTCTTGGCGTGACAATCAAGAATAACATAATGGAGCGGCAACCAGTCCATGCCAAAGATAATATCGAAATCACCCATGTTAAGTTATCATCTCTGGTCTCAAAACCACGAAGAGTAACCAAACACAACCAATAAACGTGGTCCAAAACAAGAGAATCTCCCACCGGAGTAGAAACATAAATAGGGGAACTCAAAGAATCTAGAGGCACACCCAAATGCGGAGCAAAATAAGAAGACTCATAAGAACAAGTGGAGCCTAGATCAAATAAAATTGATGCATCTCTATGACATACCATGACAATACCTGTGATAACGGAATCGGAGGTATCAGCCTTGGTACGAGCAGGAAGGGCATAGTATTTGACCTGGCCATCCCCTCTAGCTGGTTGAGCAGGTGGGGTGGCAACTGGGGCTGACCATAGTCTGAGAACTCTTCGGGGCACGCTGTGGCTAACAATTCTGTGGAGGTGCACTTCTCCCAAGTGTAGGGAAATCCCTCACCACATGGTGTGTGTCACCACAATCAAAGAGAAGCTCTGTGAGGACGTGGCAGTGGGAAATGTGCGGTACAGGTACTCCAACACTCCTGAACACCTGAAACACTGTGTGAATTCTGAGATGCAAACTGAGCTAATTAACCCATGAAACCTCTACCATGTCGTACTCTTCCTCCAAAATAAGGACCAGCGTGTCTCTCCAATCTATGAGGTCTCCTTACTTCCCTGTACTCTCTCACCTGACCTCGTATGTCCCTTCTCTCTTGGACCCACATGTCCTCTACTAGGTGAGAGGTCCTCACCACCCGCTGAACTGGGACCACAGGTTGTGTCGCCATGACACCTGGAACCTGATCAATGGAAACTCGCTGCACTAGAGTAGGGGTGGCGGGAGTCTATGTCCCTCCACAGACTTGTGAAGTAGTTGGCACAACCTGAATCAATACCGCTTGAATTAATGTACCAAACATGCTCAGGAACTATGGTAATGTCTCCTGAAGTGCAAGAGTAGTAGTAGCAGTAGGCGTGTCCGATGCCTGGGCTCTGACCGGAACTAGTAATGGCTCATCGGTGGTAGCTCGCGCGGGTGCTCTTGTTGCACTGTGTGCGTGTCCTTGGCCTCCACCCCGGCCCCGATATTTTATAGATCTCGCACGAGGCGCGGGTGTCTGATCATCTCTGATAGCACGTGTCCTCACCATTTGTGAGAGAATGAAAGACAGAGATTTAGGATTTCGTGATGTCGAAAATCTCGCACGATAGGGAAATCAAATGAAGTGAAATTTTCCTAACGGTTACATAGCCTCTGGTAGATAAGTACAGACGTCTCTGTATCGATAAACGAGACTCTAATAAACCGGCTTGTGATTCATGACTCTTACGGACCTAAAGCTCTGATACCAACTTTGCCACGACCCCGGTTCACCCTCCGTGAATCATTGTGACAACACCTAGTCTCTATGTCTAGGTAAGACTATATTGCATAAGATAAACCAAATTTGCGGGAGAAAACAATTCAAATAGAAGTGGAGTAAATAAACAACGTTTAAAAGCTCCGTTCAGCATACACAATATTAACTCTCAAAACCAATACATTTTCCCAAAACCAGGAAACCCATGAACCACAAGCTAAGAGATACATAAGAAGCTCTAACTTCATAAATGTCTAACCAAAAAGGAAATACTAAAGGGCTATACTATTACACAAATATAGAAAAGGGACTCCTCGGTCTGTAGACACGGTAGATATACCTCGAAGTCTCCAACAAAGCGCCTCGCCTCAAGGATGATAAGACAGAGTGAAACTACATGGTCTGCACATGAAAAACATGTATAGAAGGCGTATGAGTACACCACAACAGTACTCAGTAAGTGTCAAGACTAACCTCGGTCGGGTAGTGACGAGGAAAGTTAGGGCCCTACTGAGATAAAACAAAGAATATAAGACATGACAGTAAAATATAGGTAGTACAATTGAAAACTAGTGATAAGAATCTAATACAGGAAAAACAAGAACTTCAATAACTGAAACGGAGGCAAAACATACAAGGAAATAAACAGGGGTCTCTCAGTATCCCGAGAATTTCTTAGTACCCTCAATATATGCCAGGGATCGCTTGGTATCCTGAGGATCTCTCGATATCCTCAATATATACTAGGGATCTCTTGGTATCCCGAGGATCTCTTGGTATCCTCAACGCATGACAGGGATCTCTTGGTATCCTCATTATATGATAGGGATCTCTTGGTATCCCGAGGATCTCTTGGTATCCTCAATGTATGATAGGGATCTCTTGGTATCCCGATGATCTATTGATATCCTCAATGTATGATAGAGATCTCTTGGTATCTCGAGGATATATTGGTATCCTCAATGTACGTGCTGGGGATCTCTCAGTATCCCACACTTCAGCTCAAATCGTAAATGCGTACACGGGATCTCCCAAGATGGCGTCCCGTGGTCCCAATGTAAAATACACGACAATGGCACAAGGAATATTGAAATAAAATCAACTTCATAACTAGGTAACACAGATAATTCTAACCTAGTATGCTTCACATAATACAAATAAGGGAGTTAAAGCAATTATGTGATTAAGTCAATTAGACATGCTTCTCTAACTAACAGCAGGTTTTAAAAGTGCAAGTAGAATAAATAGAAAAGGGAAAATACAATTAAAATTAATTAATGAAAATTGGATTTTCAAAAATTATTATGAGTACGCACTAGTCACCTTACGTACAAGGTATTTCAATGATCACAATACCAATCCTATGGGAAAGTTCCTCCACACAGGGTTAGACAAGCCACTTACCTCTAACAATGCTCAAATCAACCTGAAACTATGCTTTTGCCACGAGTATCCGACTCCAAATGGTCCAAATATATTCAATTCCATTTCATAAGATAAATAATACTTCAAGAAGTTTATACTACAATTAAATTCTAAGCTAATACGCGAAAGTATGTACAATGACCAAAATACCCCTCGAGCCCACATCTCGGAATCGGGTGAAATTTATATTCTCAGAATCCTCACTCTCACACGAGTCTAATCATATAACAGTCTCTCAAATCGGATGTAAAAAAAACCCACTCAAAACCCAATAATTTGCCTATGAAGTTTATTTAATTTTTTCCCCAAATTTTCATCCCCAATCTGAATTTAATTGGTGAAATTAACTATAAATTGATGGAATATAACTAGTAAGTCATAAAGAATCCTTACCAAATGATATCCTCTCCAAATCCCTCTCAAAATCGCCCTCTCCCGAGCTCCAATTTGATTTTCCAACTTTTAAAACTAAACCCTCGAAATTTCATATTTCTGCCCAGCTATTTCCGCATCTCCGATCATGGGACCGCATCTGCGGTTGATTCTGCGGACCAAATGTCGCATCTGCTTCTTTCACTAAAATGCTCAGGAGCCGCATCTGCGGTGCTTCTTTAGCAGATGCGAAACCGCTTCTGCAGTGAACCTTCTGCATCTGCAAACCTAAAGGAAAACCCAAAAATTTGCTTCTGTGATCTCTAAGCTGCTTCTGTAGCTCCGCACCTGCAGAACCCAAACCGCAGGTGCGGTTATGACAAATACCAGCTGAGTTCAGCAATCTCCTAACTTTGAAATGCTTCTGTCAACCATCAGAAATCATCCCGAGGCCCCCGGGACCTCAACCAAAAACACCAACATCACCTAATACCTTATTCAAATTTGTACCAAGTCATATGGCATCTTACAGTCAGAAAATTATCCAGGCCAGAGAATCTCTTGATATTATTCAAACTCAACTGCAGATCACACCACTTTCACAGGACTTACTTCTTGAGGAAAGGTCAGCATTGACAGAATTAGAAAAATGGAGCAGTGTGGAAGAACAAGTGATGAGGCAGAAGTCAAAGGCTACTTGGATTGGCTGTGGAGATGCAAATACTAGATACTTCCATGCTCAATGGAAGATCAGGAATTGTCAAAATACCATCAACTCAATCTGCACTGACACAGGAGTAAAGCTCTCTGATCCAACAGATGTAGAGTAGGAGTTCCTTGCAGTTTTCCAAGGCCTGATGGGAGTATGTGCTGAGGAATTGCCATGTGTGGATATTGCTACTATTAAAACAGGCAAATGCTTGTCCTTAGCTCAACAGAGGATGTTAATTAGGGATATCACTATGGAGGAGGTTTCTGATGCTCTTCATGACATTCCAAAGAACAAAGCTCCTGGAGTGGATGGCTATCCTATGGAGTTCTTTACTAAGAACTGGGAGATAATCAAGCATGATGTCTTAGCTGCTACAAGAGATATTTTCACTTCCTGCTCTATGCCACATATGATTAACACTATAGCCATTGCATTGGTTCCCAAGATCAGCTCTCCTGCTACTGTCAAGGACTACATACCCATTGCCTGCTGCACTACATTGTATAAGCTTATATCAAAGATCATTACCAGAAGATTAAAAGGTGTTATCACTGATCTAATTGGCCTAGCCCAGTCTGCATTCATAGAAAGAAGAAGTATTGCTGATAATATCCTCCTCAGTCATGAGATATTCAAAGGACACTCTAGAAAGGGTGTCTCTCCTCGATGTGTACTGAAAGTTGACTTGAGAAAAGCTTATGACACACTGGAATGGCCCTTCTTGCAGCAGATTCTGATAGCTTATGGTTTCCCAGCCAAATTCATTGACTGGATTATGGCTTGTACCACTACTGTATCCTTTTCCTTAGTAATGAATGGAGGATTCACCAAACCATTCAATGCCAAAAGAGGGATACGACAAGGTGATCCAATGTCTCCATATCTATTTCTGCTGGCTATGGAGTATTTGAACATAAGCATGGGACAACTCCACAGAAATGGCAACTTCAATTTCCATCCAAAGTGCAGGAAGCTAAATTTTACCCATATCTGTTTTGCAGATGATCTACTTATGTTCTGTCGGGCAGACACCACCTCCATTCAGATCTTACACCAAACTTTCCTCAAGTTTTCTAAGGCTTCTTGTCTGGAAGCAAATGCAAGAAAGAGTGCCATCTACCTTGCAGGGGTACCACAGGAGGTTAGAACAGAATTGATAGAACTCTTGGGCTTCAGTGAAGGCAAACTTCCGTTTAGATACCTGGGCATTCCCCTGGATTCTAAGAAACTCTCTATACATCAATACTTGCCTCTCATTGAGAGAATCACAGCCAGGATCACCTGCTGGTCTGCAAAGCTACTATCCTATGCTGGTAGGTGTTAGCTAATTAAGGCTGTAATCTTTGGCATACAAGCCTACTGGTCCCAGGTCTTCCTCTTGCCAAAGAAAGTATTAAAAGCTATTGACACAATATGTAGGACTTTCTTTGGACAGGATCTGCCAGTGTATCAAAGAGAGCCCTAGTGGCTTGGGATAAAGTATGAAGTCCCTTAACTGCTGGAGGCCTAAATATATTGAATGTAACCATCTAGAACAAAGTAGCAATCACAAAACTACTTTGGGACCTTGCTAGGAAGAAGGACTGCCTATGGGTCCGATGGGTTCACTGCTACTACATTAAAAAAGCTGATATTGGCACAGTAAATGTACCCAAGCAAGCAACCTGGGTCATCAGGAAAATCATACAATGCAGAGAAGATCTTATGGAAAACCAGCAGCTGCAAGGCTCCCTCGCTGACAGATTCAAGGCTGTATGCTGCCTCGACAAACTTCAAATCCAGAAACTGTATATCAGTATGCTACCTAGATTTGATAGAGTCGACTGGAGGAACTTACTTCTGGTTCAAAATGTCCTGCCTCGACATAAATTTACTGCTTGGCTGGCTGCCAAAGAAGATTACCTACTTTGGATAGATTAGCAAACTATGGTATTCAAATCCCTTCACTGTGTGTTTTGCAAACAACAGGTGGAAACTTTCCAGCACCTCTATTTCGACTGTTGCGTTACTAAGAGTTTATGGTCTAGAATTGGCTGTTGGCTGGACAATTCGAGACAAATCCTTGACTGGGACAGTGAATTGGAATGGATATGCAGTAAAACTCGTAGTCGTGCATGGAGGAATGCTATCACTGCTGCTGCTTTGTACATGTCGTAGCTTTAATATGGCAGTCGCGAAACAAAATACGATTTCAGAATATGGCATACGATGAAGATAGAACCACTAGAGAGATTGCATTACTCCTTCACATTCGTGGAAGACACAGTAGAAGCTGGCAGATCGGTCTACGACAACTCAACTGCTTTCCATAACTATTTTTGTGTCGTTACTTGTGGGAACTCAAATACATATGATTTTGCGCTTCTTTTGGTAGTTATATAGAATTGAAATGTAAATAGATTTAGTAGCTGACTGTCCAATCAGCTACTAGTAGGAACATTTGTACATCTTTTGCTATATAATGAATACCAAGCTTTAACTGAAAAAAAAAATTGTACCAATCCTTAAAACACCTAAAGCATCATCGAAGACTCGAATAAATCAAGGATTTAATCCTAAGAACTCTAAATTTCCTCAAAATACGCGTTCGATAAAAAACCTAGCCAAACCACTTCCGAATGACCTAAATTTTTTCATACAAATACCAATTGACATGATGGAGCTAATACAAACTTTGGAATTTCATTACGACCCTCGGATCAAAATCTTACTATCGAACCGGAAACTTTCAACATTCAACTTTCGACATTTCAAGCCTAAATTAGCTATGGACCTCCAAAACAAAATCCGAACACACTAACAACCCCGAAATCACCCAACGGAGCTAAAGGAAACATCAAATTTCCATTTCGATCCCGTCTTCACACTACTCCGACAACGATTAACTTTCCAACACATAAGTTCTCATTTAGAGACTAAGTGTCCCAAAACCCTCCGAAACTCAAAACCAAACATCCCGACAAACCAAAATAGTAGAAATAAATATGGGAGAAGAAGTTAATAGTGGATTGGAGCGTAAATTCTAAAAAACTCGACTGGGTCGTTACATTGTGAGACTATTGACTATTTACACACATACTGCAGTTCGATTTCGGCCTAATGGAGGAACTCCAACGAGATGGCTCTTGTGGTATTGAATGGTTGGTGGCACCTCGGTTATGGTCTTCCTATTGGTGTAATATTTTGCTATGCATTTCTTCATGGTTGTGGTCATGCGCTTCGCGTGATTGCTGTTGTTATACACGTGTTTGGTGAGTATGAGAAATTGGGAAATAGGTAATCCATATGGACCGACATTTGAATTATGTCACGCATTGTAGCAAAGTTAAGTTGAGATACGATCCTTTGTGTTTATTTTATGTGTTTTGGTTCTCCTAGGTGTGATGGGTTCATATCATTGCGCTTTGTGGTGATATCTGCTTAGCTTGCATGACAGTTCTTTTATTTGATTCTCTTTCCATCATTGGGTGCATCTAAGTTATTGCTTGTTTGGTGCATGAATTACACGGTATGTGGCTCGAGGTGTCGATGGCGTGGTGTGTCGATCGAGCATCTTGTACGAGATAAGATGAGGTTATTGAGCCTAGAATGAGTGCTATTGAATTTAATTAAGGTATATTTGGAAAAATAGAGTCACTAGTCATCTTAGATTTTGGATATGGTTCTTGGCGGGCGAGAGAGATCCACGACTTGTATCTGATGAGTGGTTATGAGTTTCTACATGTTTATTTTATGCTTAGCAGTGTACAAAGTATCAAAATGAGGTTTTAATATGATGTATGTTGTCGCTACCAGATTTGTTTATGAGCAACTATTATGGTCAGACATTATTGCTATGAGAACCTGAGTTGTGTGGTATATCATGTAATTGTATCTTAGATTATTGTTATGTCTTGATACAGCTTATTCAGACTTATACATTGCATGAGTGCAAAAATAGGGTCTTATAATGAATTCAAGAGGTTGTAGATTGGGTTCCAAGGTTTATGCACTAAGGTTGAAGTAAGGATTTCCAGTTAGGTTGGGTAGTCAGGATTATGTGGGTTGGGTTGACATGGTATCACCTATGGGTATGTGTTTGGTGAGTTTTTACAATAATTGATGGCTTTGGAATGACTCTTGGCACGTTCGAGGACGAACGTATGTTTAAGTGAGGGAGAATATAACGACCCAACAGATCATTTTGAGCATTTGCATTCCATTTAGTGGTTTGAGGTGTTGAGTAGCTTCATATGATGTATTATGACTTGCACGTATGGTCGATTTTAATTCCCGGATTTGCATTTGGTTTTAGAAGATTTTTGCTCTATTTGGCGAAAGTTGGCAAATTGAAAGTTTGGAGAGTACATTGATTTGATCGGGTGTTGACTTCAATGTTATAAGGTTTAGATTCTTGTTCCGCGAGTTAGAATAGGTTCTATATGTCATTTGGAACTTATGTGCAAAATATGAGGTGATTTTGAGTTGTTTAGACGTGTTCGGCATAAATGTGGAATATGGAAATTTTAAAAAGTTCGTTAAGTGATACGTGGTTTTGATGTTATTTTGTGTGATTTAAGGTCTCAAGTAGGTACATGTTATGTTTTGGGACTTGTTTTCATGTTTGGATAGGGACACGGGAGCCTCGGGTATATTTTGGATTGATTTTAAATTTTTGTGGACAATGTTGCATTGCTGAAAAATTCCTTGTTCTGTTGCTTCGGCATCTGCGGAGAGTTGGCCGTGGATGTAGGCTCGTGGTCGCAAAAATGAAGAAGTCTGGAAGTTGGGTTGTCCGCAGATGCAGAATTCTAGTCGAATCTGCGAAAGCGCAAAAGCGAGACGGCATGCTGGGGGGCTAAGTACAGAAGCGGGATTTGCCTCGCACCTGGCGATGGCGCAAAAGGGTAAGTATGTCTTCAAGTGCGAGAGGTCGTATTGTATTAGTGGTATCTGTAGGAGCGGGATTTTTGTCACATAAGCGACTGTTGAATCGCATATGCAAAAGTGCTAGGTATTAATTTTATATTTTGAGGGTTGAGTTATTTTATCACATTTTGAGTTTGGGGGCTTAGATTTGCGCAATAATGGAGGGGATTATTCCATATGGATTGAGATAAGTAATTCTGACTCGATGATTATTATACGTGATTCCATCTTTAATTTTGGAATTTGATTGATGAATTCAAAAAGCGAAATTGGGTTTTTTTTTGTCAAAATCTTTCTAAAGTGAATAATTGAATTTTGAACATCGATTCAGAGTCGAATTTGAATGAATCTAGTATGGTTGGACTTGTATTTAAATGGGTTGCTGGAATTTGTGAGTTTTGTAGGGCTTTGGGGTGCGGGCCCTTATTGATATTTTGGTTGACTTTGAGTATTTTATTAATAATTCAACCATTTGGGTTTGATTCCGATGGAATTATTTGATAATGTGAGTTGCTTTTCTAGTTTCGAGCCATTCGGTGGTCGACTTATGATAATGGAACTTATAGAGTATCAATTTTGACTTGCTTGAGTTACGTATCCTACCTAAACTTGGTTGAAACACTAGCTGCTTGAGTTATTTGTGATAGCTACGTGCTTTGGGTAGTGCACATGTGTGGCGTTGAGTCCATATGTGTGCATCGGGGTATTTTTCCATGCTCGGGGTAGCATTTAGGCTGTGATATGCGTTGGATTGATTGCTAGGATTCATGCTCTGTTGGTTCTTATATTTGTACCCCTGTTGTGAGCTATTTGAGCCATGTTTGAGGTTACATAGTGGTTAATCTACTGATTGAACATGATAATTGCTACTTTCATGATGTATTTGCCTGATTTGAGCTATGATATCACACTTTGCACATGAGTACACCTTAGCATGCTACTTACACCGGTCCAGGAGTATGAAATTGATGTCCATTGACCATGTACATGTATTCTTGTATGTATGCTTTCTCTGTGATATGGATTGGACTGGTAGCCGATGACCACACTGGGCGGATTGTGATATTCATCTTGTGACCACACCAGGCGGATTGTGATGTTGGCACGTGAGTTGTCCGTGCGATTTATAATATTAGAATGTGAGTTGTCCGTGCAGCATGTGAGTTGTCTGTGCGGATCCAATATATTATTATTATTGGCATGTGAGTTATTCGTACAACATGTAAGTTGTCCATGCGGTTGATGTTATTAACACATGAATTGTCCCTGCATCATGTGAGTTGTCCGTGCAGATCCGAGAAATTGTTATTATTGGCATGTGAGTTGTTCGTGCAGCACGTGAATATGGATCCATCCCCTAGGGTCACCCTCTCATGTTACTTCTTGATAGTATACACGCGGATTATGAGAAACCAATAGGTTTCTGGTTGATGTGGTTTGAGGAAAACTGATCACCGGTTTAATTCGTTTATTGAGATTTTGATGTGGGCCTTATATCCGTATTGTGATTTTTATTTGGATTGGGTTACGCGCCGTAACTGATTGATATTTGGTTATTGCATTTCATATACTTGAGATTTCCCTGGTTGTTTACCTGGTTTATTTACATATCTTCCTTATGTGATGGATTGTTGATTATGCAGAGTACGTTAAGAAATTTGTGTGCACCAAAGTGGTTCCTTATGCCAGAGGCGGATGTAGTGTACTGCCTCCGGGTTCAATTGAACACATAACTTTGTACGCGGAGTAAAAATTTGTATGTAAAAATTTATTAAAATTTCAAAAATAATAGATATGAACCTAGAACTTTAAAAATAAAATGGGTTCAGTGTTAAAAACACTAAAATTGAACCCGTAGAGTTTAAATTCTGAATCTGCTTCTGCCTTGTGATTCATGACTTCAACATATTACTGCTCTTTATTTGTTGAAATTATGAACTGTGTTGGTGATTAACGAGTATCATTTATAATTTTTGCTTCTATTGTCTCGCTGATGTTAGTTATGATACTTGCTGAGTACATGGGTTGATTGTACTCGTACTACATTATTGCACCTCGCGTGTAGATCTTGGAGTTGAGATGTTATGGATGATGAGAGCGAGCATTGAAGTTGTACCTAACTTCCATATATAGTTACCGCTTGTCTTCGGTAGTTTTAGATTTGTAATATGTTTATGTATATTCCAAGCATATATTGTATTTATTTTCCTACCAGCTTTGTAAATCCAAATCTTTATGACTCATGACTTGTACTACCAATACTTGGATTAGGTGTCATCACGACTAGGTGGATTCTGAGTCGTGACACCTTTGCAAAGCATACAATGTTTGCTTAGGTGAGGTTTACATAGGGGTTTCCTTGGTGCGGAGGTTTCCTTAAAAGTTATTGTGGCCCCGACGCCTTTAACTTCGATATGGCACCGATAGTCCCAGTTCCATCCGCAACTCTGGAAGCTCCAACCCCTTCCCGAGACGGTTCCTTCGCAAATGGTGGTAAGCTTTGTGTTACATAGAGGTTCTTAGGGGAGTGGATTTGTTGGGGCCGGAAAAGATGCCATCCTCAAGTTGTGGTGATATCGAGTTGTATTCTCCGGGTATGATCTTTTTATTACACTAAGTCTTGCATTTTTCTTTGATTTCAATGTTCAAGTGATTTTTCCCTTTGTTCATGCAGGCCCACGTGATGTATTTCTAGATTTCAGAGCGGATCAGTCATTATGAGGGGGAGAATTTGGAGTTGAGGGGTCTCGTGGATGCCGGCAAAGTCAAGGTTGAGAAAGAGCATTTCGATAGGACGGCTCATAATTCTCGACTTAAGAAAATGGAGGAGCTGGAGCGAATGAAGCTTGAGATTTCTTAGTCTACTGAGAGAGGGTTTTCAGCTTGAAGGAATACCCAGTGAAAAGCTGGCCCTCTTGGATCGAGTTATCGCGCAACGCATCCTAGCGGCTCACCTTGGTGATGTGGAGGAAAGAGAAAGGTCCCTCGACGCACAATTTGGAGCTTCAAGGGATGAGGAGAAGAGGCTCAGGCGTGAAAAGGATAAAGTTTTCTCTAACCTAAGCGACTTCGAAAACCATGCCGAGCTTACCCAACATGCAATGTTTTTGGAATTCGACTCAAAACGCTCAGATGGGTTTCGAGATAAGAGATGCCAAACAAACGTGGAGAGCTGCTCAGCTGAAATTGGACTTGGATGATATTGATAATTACTTCTCCGACGATGACTTGGATCCTAGCGTTCCACAAGGTAATGTAGGTGAAGGGGTTGCTCATATTCCTTCTGGATAGAACAAACTTCATTCTCACTAGAACAAAAGATATGTCCTTGGTTTAAGATTGCAAGGTTATACCAAAGAAGCTAAAACCACCCAACATACATCGATTATCCTAGGTGTGATCCAAAAGAATTGAGCGAAAAAGGATCAGTTTCACATTCAACCAACCAAGGTAGCTGGTGGTGTATATACATTAGGAGAAACAAATAAAGTACTTACTTTTTGTAAACAACTACTGGAGGCGGAAACCCAAGACTTGGAACCTAATAAAGATATCCTGGACGAATCTATGGTTGTGAAAATGGAGGTGCAAATGATTGGCTAAGAGAAGCAAGAATGGCTTAGGTATCTACTAATATTATTTTGTTTGGTGTTGTAGTCCCTGTTAATCTCACTCAATTACTAAACAATCTTAGAAAGAATAAATCTTCTGAAATTGGCTAATCTCAACACAGCCAAATGTGCGATACAAGTCATCTGCACCAGTAAGATAACCATTTTTGTTTCCTTGAATGTAAATTAAGGTTTTAATTTTGTAACAGATTAAAGCTTAGATGATTGGTATTCCACGATTTTGGAAATTGTCCTGCTCGTAGGCCATAGCCTGTAGCTTTAACCATCCACCAGTTACAACTCACAACATGAGTTAACAGATTTGCTTGAGAATTTTAGAGCAACTCTAAGCATTGCCTCAAGAGTCAGGTCAATGCAGCTTTCTTTATTTCTTTCCTCCTCCTTTTTCTCTTCTGGAGACGTAACTACAACTACGACTGAAAGTGAAACACTTATCAGGCAAGCGCAGATACATTACTCTACCGCTAAATGTGAGTTCTTATAATTTCCTGTTTATAATGTCGCAGGACCGCCTTTAAAATTAGCCATCTGAACTCTAGCAAAATGATGCTAATGTCCTCCAAGGACAAAGCAACGCGACACTGATGGAAATACCAAATTTTCCCTCTAATAAGTCTTCAAACATCTTAAAGATACTGACACAGAATTTCGACAAGAAAGCATCCATTTCAACAAAAAACTATATCCACGTACACATTAGTCACATTCGCTTTGCACAATTACAAAGATCTGAAATAATACAAGAATGTCAGTTTTTCACATTAACTGCACCAGCGAGAACTCCATCATTGTTATAGGCCATATTTCAAGCGAAGTGCACCGAGGGTTGCAGTGTGCTCCTCGGCTCCCTTACAGAAAACCTCATCCCATATCTTGACAAGTTCTGTTTAACATGCAGAAATAAGTAAAACTAAATTGTAATACACAGCTTAAATTCAATGCACAGGGTAGTCTCATCTAGCCCAAGAAGATTTAAAGAGGAATTCATGAAGATAAATGAATTATGCAGGCAAGTAATGTTCCGTGATGAGGTTCCGTAGCATGTGTCTCATACTGCTACACTTAAATCTCTTCAATAAGTGGTGGAACGATGTGGATCAATATTATGCAAGGGCTTTATTGCTTACATCAGTACAAAGTAAAAACATGTAATTACACAAAATAAAAATGCAAATCATATATACTCGAGAGATATACCAGCTTTATCAGTGGATGAAAGACACATGATGATCATGTCGAACCTTGGGACCTTTGTAAGATTTTCCAGGTATCTCATAGCTAAATCCATATCTTCACTGGTGAATAGAAGGAGAGAAAACATGTCAAGATTAACTATCTGCAAACTCTACTTGAAGATTCCACCAAAATGTACTCCATACTTACATGGTAAATGTGGCAACGCATCGTACAATGTCCATGAGCATCGGAGCAGACAAGGCATTTTTAAATATTTGGGGTAATGTTGCAGGTGAAGTGACCTGAACAGAGAAAGCAGGTCTAGATTACTGAAACAGGTGAGAAATGGAAAAGTAGCCTGACTATTTTAACACAGATTTGACCAACAAATACAAAGAAAAAAACAAGATGAAGACAGTAAGTTATACCTTCAATAAATGAGTTTGCAGATTACGATCACCAGAAAGTCCTCGCCAAGAAACCTCAAACTGATACGCTGAATTTGGTGGTGCAATATTTTTTGCAGCTTCGGCCTTGGCAAGACTAGCTGCTCGAGCAGCAAGCTCTTGGACAGATTCCTTGAGTTCTTGCTTGCTATTTTTGTAAGATCTCTACAAAAAATAAGTGATAAGCGACCAGGGGTATGTGCATGATAGTATGTGCATGATAAGAATATTAGCATAACAACAAAGACAGAATAATAGTATGATATTGAATGTAAATGAAATACAGATGTTCATTAAAATACTTTCAGATAGTCACAAATAAATTCAGACACTTGGAGGTACTACCATACGTGAAACTTCAGTAAGGAATATATATTCTTGAAATGCTTACTTAAAGCATAAAATACTCAAGGGACACTTGGAGGTACTAGCATTCAAAGTTATACCATATGTGAGACTTCTGCAAGGAATATATATTCTTGAAATGCTTGCTTAAAACATAAAATACTCAAGGGACTTTCAGAAAACATAAGCGAGATGAAACCTTAATATGATCTTAACGTTAGTTTGCAAAATAGTAGAACTACTCTTATATAGCCCTGCCAAATACTTTCGACAAATTCCCTATGACGAGTGTCATGATTGTGCATACTTAGGTTGCTGGATATACATGGGATATTCTGAATGTGGTAGATGTTTCTAGAGCAGAAAAGTGCATAAGCTAGCAAGTGGAGATAGCTTGATGCATGGGAAAACAAACTGAACAAGCATCTGACTACAAATTAATCCTATGTTGGTGATCGTAATTGATTATGATACGACTTGACTTATTCATTATAAAAGAAAAGAACTGATATTGGTTTAGCCTTTGACATCATGAAACCTGGATTATAAATACCACGGTGAAAAAGGCTATGAGACATGACCACAAAATAACGCTATATATACTCTTAATAAATCTTTGGACACATAACATTATGTATGCTTATATGAACTAGAACCTTGCGATTATATTTTCGTATCATGGCGCAATCAAGGAAAAATAAACAATAGATCTTCAGTGCATGCAAACAGATTTTTATCAGGTAGCTTGCACTATTCAACCCACATTATATGTGCACAAACAGTGCTATTTCCCATTAAACAGATTACTATCCATGATAAGCCTACATGAAGCAGGCATTTTGGCTTGTAAACTGGAATTATAATACTTCAACAGGTGAAGTGATTGCAAACGGATGGTATAGCTGTGACTTCAATTTTACCACCAGTCCCTATCCTCATTTCATCAAGGGAAATATTGTGTAAGACCCTTCAAAGGACTAGGACCATCACACAGTCCTAGCAGACATGCACCAAAGTATCTCCAAGAAAAAAATCATTGTAGATTATTACAAATACAAAAAAATTGAAGAAAAGAAAGAGATCGCATCTAGGCTAAGTAAAGTGATCACCTTCTCATACAGAGCCTTAACTTCTCCATGCTGCTTCTTGATTTCTTGGTTCTGTGGTTCCAACCTCGAGGCAAATTCAGCATCTGTGCTGCTACCGTTGCATTAGACAAATATGGAAACCTGAATATGACAGTACCCCTTATGCTTAAATTAAGATTAAAGTATACCTTCAATTGATTCTTTCAATTTTCCAAGTTCTTTCCTAGCAGTTGAACGGCGAGAATATGCTTTAATGTAGCGATCATCCAGATTCAAGGCCTCTGTGCAGTCGTTCTCTGCCTCTTGAAACCTAAATACAAGGAAATAAGACTGCTCCCCATTTTTCAAGTCTTAACTACACTTTAACTAAAAGAACAATGAAGTGCATTAAACTTGCCTTTTGATCCTAAGATAAGCCATTGCTCTATTGGCATAAGCTACTGCAGTTGGTGAAAGTGCGATGCTTCTAGAATAGCAATCAATAGCTTCCTTGAACTTTTTCTGATTAAAGAACTCATTACCCTGGAATAGATAGAAGGCAGAGCACCAGCTATAACGACCAAGCTTTCCTTCCCCATAAAAAAGGAGAATAAATTTTAGGATCAAACAATACCAGCTCTTTCTCTGAATTGGCGTCAATGTTACTCTCTTCCGACAACATTTCACTTGATAGATGGCTAGTTGGATTGTACTTTTTAGAATAATCATATGGACCAGCAGCACTTGAGATCGAGGTAGATTTGCCAACTCGTTGTGTCCCATTAACTTGAGGACCAGTAGGAAGTTCACTAGTATGGCTCCAGTCTTCTCTCTGTAAGGTAATTAGGAGAAAGAAGAAACATTTAGGATTGAGAAGTCAACATAGACAAAATCATTTAAAAACAACCCACAGCACCACAGTCCTCATGGATGATGTATGTATCATGTAACCTCTTCAACAACCAAGGAAATCAAAGGCAGAGTGTTCAGAAACATATTTGGATCTTAGCCAAATGACTGAGAAAGGTATAAATGGCTGCAGACATTTGAATCAACGCAATGTCCACAGTTATTCTAGTTATTGACAGTGTTGAGTTGTCCCACATCGCAGGGATTTGAGGTCCTTGGACTCCATATATGGCTTGAGCAATCCTCACCTCATAAGCTAGCTATTGGGGTTGAGTTAGGCCCAAGGTCCATTCTTATCATGGTATCAGAGCCAGGCCCATCCCAATTATTGTTACCGATGTTGGGCCCCCATTTATGTTGTCCACGCTCCAGAGATCTGGGCATGAGGAGGGGGTGTTGAATTGTCCCACATCGGAGGGATTTGAGGTCCTTGGTCTCCTTATATGGCTTGGGCAATCCTCACCTCATAAGCTAGCTTTTGGGGTTGAGTTAGGCCCAAGGTCCATTCTTATCATGGTATCAGAGCCAGGCCCATCCCAATTATTGTTACCGACGTTGGGCCCCCATTATGTTGTCCACGCTCCAGAGATCTTGGCGTGATGGGGAGTGTTGAGTTGTCCCACATCGGAGGGATTTGAGGTCCTTAGTCTCCTTATATGGCTTGAGCAATCCTCACCTCATAAGCTAGCTTTTGGGGTTGAGTTAGGCCCAAAGTCCATTCTTATCATGGGGGGGGGGGGGGGTGTAAGGGTGACTGGGGAAGCAATACCTCATGCGCAATTTGATTCTGGATGGGAGATGAAGGCATCCGATTAACCAAATAACAAGATGTGAGAACTGCATCGCCCCAAAAACGCAGCGGAACATGAGATTCAATGAGAAGTGTGCGAGCAGTCTCAATAATGTGCCTATTCTTTCTCTCTGTAACCCCATTTTGCTGAGGGGTATAAGGACAAGAGGTCTGATGAATAATTCCATGAGAAGACATAAACTGCTGAAATTGAGAGGATAAATATTCTAAGGCATTATCATTGCGAAGAGTGCGAATAGAAACACCAAATTGATTTTTAATTTTAGCACAAAAATTCCGGAATATAGAAAACAACTCAAAACGATCTTTCATTAAGAAAACCCAAGTACATCTTGAATGATCATCAATGAAACTAACAAAATAACGAAATCCCAAGGTTGAACTGACTCTACTAGGACCCCATATATCCGAATGAACTAAAGAAAAAACAGACTCTGCACGACTCTCAATACTACGAGGAAAGGAGGCGCGGGTATGTTTCCCGAGCTGATATGACTCACTCTAATGTGGATAAACTAGACAAACGATGCACCATCTTCTGGAGCTTGGACAAGCTAGGATGTCCTAAACGACTGTGAAGTAGGTCTGGAGGATCTGTAACTAGACAGGCCTTGGAGGATGTTAGTGAGTTAAGGTAGTAGAGTCCGTCTGATTCAAGTCATGTTCCAATCGTCTGTCCCATACTGCGGTCCTGCATAATAAAAGAGTCATCAATAAAATATATACCGCAATGGAGGGCACGAGTCAAACGACTAACAGATGCAAGATTAAAAGGACAGCCAGGGACATAAAGAACGGAATCTAGATTGACAGAGGGTAGAGGATTCGCTTGTCCAACTCCTTTTGCTTTAGTTTGAGGCCCATTAGCTAAAGTAACGTAGGGAAGAAACTGTGAATACGCAATATCTGACAAAAGGGATTTATTACCAGAGATATAATCAGAAGCAGCTGAGTCCACAACCCATTGTTCAAGAGGACTAGACTGGGAAACACAAGCAAAAGAATTACCAGCAACAGAAGTATCAGTCCGAGTAACAGTGGCTACTTGTGGAGATGTCTGCAAACTTGCTCGATATTTAAGGAACTCATTATACTCCCTTTCAGATACAGAAAATCCCTGGTTACCTGTAGTCTCGGTCTGAGCAACATAAGCATTTTTTGGTGGTCGGCCATGTAAAGAATGGCACACGTCACGAGTGTGACCAAGTTTATAACAATAAGAACACTTGGGTCTAGATCTTGCAAAACGACCTCTTCCTCGTCCATACTCCATAGTATGAGAAGCCCGATTGTCCACGGAATGGGATACGATGATAGATGAATCCAGTGTCTGTGATAAGCTCACTGTGTGACTTGGTGCTGCAGCAAGGCGAAGTAAGCAAGAGAATAATTCATCAACTGTGGGGACAGTCGGACTAGCCAAAATCTGATCGCGTACTGAGTCAAGATCATTAGGAAGCCCAGCAAGAGTAAGAACTAGAAACAGCTTTTGTCGTTGCTCTTGCTGCTTTGCAACGCTAGCAGAAACTGGCATCAACGTCTCAAATTCCTCCATAACTGCCTGTACTTGACCCAAGTAAGTAGACATATCTAATTCCTGTTTCTTTAAATTTGTCATCCGCGATATCACATCATAGAAACGAGATATGTCATTAGTGTATAAAGTACGAGCCTTTTCCCAAGCCAAATAACATGTTTGGAATGGAGGAAACAAGGGCATCAACTTGGAATCAATAGATCGTCACAAAATACTGCATAATTGAGCATCGATCTTCTCCCAATGTGTTTTGGCTTTTTCATCTTATTCACTAGACTCCTTGATTAGATGATCTTGAACACCTTGACCTTTACACCACAACTCGGCAGACGAAGCCCAAGCTAGGTAGTTTGAACCTCCCATTAAAGGTTCTGAGGTAATCATAACACCGGAACTGCCAGAACCCGGGTTTCTAGACCCGAAAGCATCGAGTCCCAAAGACATCGTTGGATTATCAACTGAAAACTCGCTGAAACTGAAACAGAAAACTGGAGCTGCCGGAAAAAAACTGGAACACTGTAGCTGCCGGAAAAAGCACTGTAGCTACCAGAAAAAATTCAAAGTCGTCGGAATTGAAAAATAAAAATATGGATAGGCTCGGAATTCGAGGGCGATCAGACTGTCCTGAAGCAAGTTTTTGAAATTCTGGCCGGAAAAATCAGTGTAGTCGCCGGAAAAAATCAAAGTTGTCGGAATCGAACAAAAATAGGATGGGTAGGGTCGGAATTAGATTCCGACCAAACTGTCCTGAAGGAGTCACCGGAAAATCTAGCCGGAAAGGGTGTCACGCGCCGGCGCGTGGGCTTACGCGCCTAGGGTTCTGGGGGCGCGTAGGGCAGATTTGGCCGGAGAAATTTCTGAGGTTTTGTCGCCGGACAGAGGCGAGTCTTTTGGTATTGCTGGATTTTGCACAGCACTGACCGGGACTGATTTTACTTGAAAAAGTCGCCGGAAAAGGGTTCCGATGACTGATTTTACTTCCCGGAATCGCTAGAATTTATGCACAGCGATAAATTTCTCATTTGCTCTGATATCAGAGCCAGGCCCATCCTAATAATTGTTACCGATGTTGGGCCCCCATTTATGTTGTCCACGCTCCAGAGATCTGGGCGTGAGGGAGAGTGTTGAATTGTCCTACATCGGAGGGATTTGAGGTCCTTGGTCTCCTTATATGGCTTGGACAATCCTCACCTCATAAGCTAGCTTTTGGGGTTGAGTTAGGCCCAAGGTCCATTCTTATCAGACAGGAAACCTAAAAAAATCTACTAAACAGAGTTAAACAATTTAAAAACAACAGATATCAGAATCATACTCACAAACAAAAGGTGCACCTCTAAAGCGGATTACAAATATCACTCAAAGATCCCCTAGAAGTGCCACACAAACAGATGAAAATTGACTCAGAACATAGGGGAAGACAAAATGACACGTGTCACACGTCAAAGAAAAGTGAATCACCAATGCATTATTCCAATTAATTAAAGCATCGTTTAAAAATACACGTGACCAGTACATATCAAGAGGTAGGTTTTGAACTAAGTGATTACCAACTTCTCTTTTCCACGAGCCTGCGATTTCATCTTTTTGTCTTTATCTTTCAACGATAGTTCCCAATCCTGTAAGTTATTCAAGAGCCCCTGCATGTCCTGGTCAGCCAAATAATGCCAGTAAAACCACAAACCAGAGAACATCAAACAAATGACTCCCTAAAATTACATACAGATCACTCACATGAAACATTTGAAAAAAAGTAAGAGACTAAGTGTGCGCGTGTGTGTGGAAGATAAAGAGTCAAATGCAGAGCAGACAATTAAAACCCCTTTGAAACACACATGAACATCAATTAAATCAGAGAGGTAGATGTCTAGAAATTGAGATGCGTGCAATATATCAAACTGAAAGGTTCGGGATGCGTGTCAACCAAAAAAAAAACATAAGAGAAAGAGCAAAACTAAAAGTTGATTGTCAGCTAACCAGAGCATGTTTACTAAACTGTATTGCCAGTTAAAATCCTTTTTGCTAGCTTCAACTATGCTCACCCCCAGCAGAACAGATAAAGTAAGTACACATGATACATGAAACATGACTTGAGGTATTCTTCTCACTGCTTTGCTGCATTTTCACAAGGAAATTCTCTTGGTTGGTAAATCAAGTCAATTAAAAAATACAACCTAAAATTGAAAAGGAAATAAAGGGCTTCTAGATACAATTTGTAATTAAGAATAACGATTAAAACTTGAAATCACTCATTATATAACGTCACAGACAGGAAGAGAAATCTCACCGCGTCTGAACTGTGTATGGTAGTACTAAGGTTCTCATAAAATTGTCATAGCAAAGGTATTTGAATTAATGTGTTTGCTTCTGCCAGCTTCTATTATAATTCGATCCTACCTGCTCTATCCTTCACAGCATCACTGAGAACATTGACATGACATATTTTTGTGATAAATCAATACATACATAAATATTTGACATGACATATTTTTTGATAAATCGATATATACATGAACAATATCAGGTGTCATATTTACAAGAGGAGACATAACTATTCTGCCTCAAGCCTAACCAAAAAGAGCCAGACTACACAAGCAAGAGTCTCATGCTTGCACACCAAATACAAATTAGATAAAAGAGAACTCTTTACACAATCATATGACTCCTGTCTCCATCTCAGGTTAATTTGGTATGACGGAAAATATTTTCAGAAAAAGACTTTTTTCTGGTATTTGGTTTCCACAAAAATGGAGAAAATGACTTCCCTCAATTTGGGGGAAGTCATTTTCCTTTCCAATTATCTCAACTATTAACTTCATCGCACTAATTTATGTTTAACCAACACTTAGACATTTTGATCAATCTTTAATACTAAGTTTTTTTTCTCAAAACACTATCTGGTTTGCTAATATTATTATTAATTTTTAATAAATGTTTTTTTTTTCAGAACACCTCCAATCAGCATCGAAAATGTTTTTCAGGAAAAATATTCTCCAGAAACTAAGTCATTTTCCAGACAATATTTTCAGAAAAAAAGAAACATCCATCATCATAAACACACCCCTAAGTTTCTGTCCATTTCTTTCTCTCCATACACTCCAACAGACACAATAAGATGTAGTCTTTCACAGCTTGAGGCATGGGCAAAACCACTTCTAAAATGCATATTGGCTCCACCACCCCCATCTCTTTCTTTATGCCACTAACCTCACCCCACCCTCGACCACCAAAGCACAAGATAAACTAACAAAGAAAAGCAACAGTCATACCCTTATACAGAACCAACCCCAGTTTTCTGTAGCAGATGTAAATGCTTCAGCCACCTTCCGTGCTTGCCTTAACTATTGCTACCACTATAGTCTATTAGTCTTTTGCGGCCAATGACATTAGGGGTGGGCATATATCGGGTAAAACCACCCGAACCGTTAATTCTTTATTGGGTTATCGGGTTAACGGTTCGGTAACGGGGTAAAAAAAAAATTTATTGAGTTATCGGTTCGGTCTCAGTTTGCATTTTTGTTATTGGGAAAAATCCGATAACCCAATAAGAATGAAATAATTTACTATTCTACCCTTAAGTATATACTAGGGTTTTATTTTACTAATTCCCTTCCATCAGTCATTTATATCTCTCTCGACTCTCATTCTGTTTCGCCGCAGCCTCTCAAGCTCACCACCAGTTCTCCGCCAGACGCCACGCCAGTGCCTGAGCCTCACCAGTTCTCCTCCAGTCACGACGACTCACTCCCTCACTCGTCAATCGCATCGTGTAAGTTTTGTCTCAAGATTTTTCAGTTTGCGCCTTGTTAATTGTTCTGTTTGCTCAAGATTTTTGCCTCTGTTTGCATCTGTCTGCTTCTGATTTTTGCCTCTGTTTGCTCAATATTTTTTCTGCGTCTTGTTTGCTCAAGTGTTGTTTATTGTTCTGTTTGCTCAAGATTTTTTCTGCATATTTCACTTGAATTTGAAATATTAGTATTATGTTTGGACTTTGGACTGTGTCGTTATAGCTAGCAGTTGTATTTGTGCTTTCTGCAGCTATTATCAGTTGATTAAAGTTTCAGAACAACTGAAAAATATCACTGCTTATTGCTTAAAGGGCATAGAATTTTGGGTAAAGCTACTTATAGCCATTTCGAAGTTAGGAAGCTTTGGTCTGTATATATCGAAATGAAATTCGTCTGTCGTGCAATTGCCTTCATGAATATTCACAAATTTAAAGTTGTTTTTATTAGTTAATAAGATTGCCGACTTGGAGAATGACTCAGAAAGTGTGAACTTTGATCATGTCTAACCCAAATTTCTAATTAGGAAAAGGTCCAAATTTGCATCTGTATCCGAAATTGCTCAATTCTCTCCATTAACCTTCGGTCCATTCATAGCTTTGCGTTATCAATGCATTTACATTCTAGTGTTGAACACTGCCTGTGTATCATTTCTGCAGTAGCATTTCTAGTGTTCATATTTGTGCTTTCTGCAACATCATAGCACTTTTAACAGTGTTCAACACTTTTAATATTTAGCGTTCAGCACTTTTAATTTTAGTTTTACCTCATCGGGTAAACCGATAACCGAACGGATGATGATCAATAACCGATAAAGCGATAACCGATAACCAATATCTTATCAGTTTAGTTATCGGGTGATAGATATTTATAAACCAATAACCGATAGGCAAAACTAATAATTTTTAAAACCGAACCGAACCGACCGATGCCCACCCCTAAATGACATCCTTCTATAGTTTTGTCTAAGAAATAATCTTTTTTGGTGCATCGCTCTCCAAGCTTAGTTCAAGTGGCAAAGGTTGAGGGACTTGTGACAGGTCACAGGTTCGAGCTTTGCTCCATGGAAACTAAGTCTGGTATTTAAGTGGAGAAGAATAGAGAGTCGGTCCCATTATCCAAGTTTTGAATGCAGTGGTTGGCCCTAAGGGCTAGCCCCAAACAGATTTCTCAGTCATAAAAAACAATCTTTATGCATTTTTGTTTTTCCACCAAACAAACCCCAGAAATCAAACACTTGACTCGCCAATAAAAACAGAGTTTTTTTTTCCAAGCCAATATAAACAGAGTTGACAAACAATATTAATTCCCTGAGTTTTTATTAGTAGCGCACACATAACTACTTCTAGTTTCAGCAAGAGTTCAATAATAAAATTTGCAGACGTAAAATCCAAGAGCGAAACCATGTAGAACAAAGCTGCAACAATCAATAAAACCCGGAATTAAGAAGTTAATTTCCATTTTAATAAGCTCCGCTATTAGAGTAAGATAGTCGTATGAAATAGTAGAAGGCCTTTTCAGTTTATACATTAACAAAATAACATAAGGAGAGAGAGAGAGAGAATATACCTGAAATTGATCGCGAGGGTGCTTGCTTGGAACCCTCGCCATTGACGTCGAGCCTTGAGGATTCTCTAGATGTTTCCGGAGGGAGCTCCAGACTATTCTCCTGATTTTTTTCTATATAGTTTGTTTCAGCTCAAAGAGTGAAAGTGATAGACTCGAGAAGACTTGGGCACAATGATCCCTCAAGTCTCGAATAAAATAAAAGATTTTGGCCAAGTTTTGGTAATTAGGGGATAATTATTAAATTTGGGGTTGAACTATAACTATAAGAAACTTATTAGTACATATTAAAACTTCAATAATTATAAATGACCCACTTCTTTATTTTTTGGGTAAACCAAATACTTAATTAAATAAATAATAATAATAATAGCGGAAACATGTTTGTAGGGCTGTCAAAGTGGCCAACAGTATTAGTTAGAGTGTCATTAGTATTACAGCATAGTTTTCCTACTAAATATAGTTCCTAAGATGTCTATGTTAGGGATATAGTAGATATGTCCTAGATCCAATATCATATTTGATAACTTGAACATATTTTTGTGAATGTCATTTGATATAAAATATATGGCATTTGATATTCTTTTATCATTATTATCAATTGTTTGATTATTTTGATAAGGTCCTTGATTAAATTTTGAGATTTGTCATCGTGATGGAGATCACGATAATGAGAGCAAAGTCTTTTACAATTTAATCTAAATTTGTTCTTGATCGTAGGATTATTAATTTGGACATTAGTAATCCGGTTAGATCAATATTTATGTGATCGTCTTTATCGGATAAAGATTAGTTGATCTCATTAACTAAATCACATAGATAGATGATGCATATAGAGATATGGTCATTGAACCGACTCATTGGATAATTCCTAATGGTTAGAATTACCATAACTGTCAATAGGATATTTTCTTGAAGAATATGATGTAACTGTTTCCTTTGACTTGATATCGTCATAGTAATTGACAAGTTATTTATTGTGCTTTGATACTAGACACCTATGGCCCTAGGGCGATAGTTGAAAGGATATTGGGTACGATTAAATACTTGTGGAACTAATGATTGATCAAGACGGAATCTGTCAACTCTTGGTAATGAGTTTAAGCTCCATGTTGTCATGAATTATAAACGACCAAACTAAGACCTTGGCCAGGGCAATTGAATGAAAGAAGAAATGAGTTTCTTAGGTCATTCAATGGTCGATTATATTTGACGTGAACACATAGTTGATCGCCTATTAGGATTTGACAGTTGAACCATATCCTAGGGTGATCCAGAGCTATAAGGACAGAAGGAATTACTATATTATTCTTCTACTGGTTCTTGAGAGTAAATTGTATACTTCATGCTATCCAGTCGTTAAGGAGTGTTGCTAGACGCCACCCTTGATTAGTATATTGATATGATCAATTTACTACCGGTTTAGTATTGAACCTATGGGGTCGCACACTAACGAGTGTTCTGATCTTTGCTAAAGGATTAATTAACTTATTATTTGATAATTAAATTAAAGAATTTAATTAGTCAAATAAATTTAGTTATTAGTCCAAATGAAATATTATTATATTCTTTGCTAGCACAAAGATTATAATTAATATTATGAATAAATTAAAGTTTCTATTTGGAATAGAAATTAAATAATATCTCTTGGTTAAAATATATATATATATATATATATATATTTGGTAATCGTAATTAATATTTATATATCAAGGTTATATATATTTAATATTAAGTTATTCTTACAATCCAATTTTGAATTGGACATTGATTTCCTACTGTTTCAATATACATGGAAATTAGAAGTCAAAAAGAAATAAGACGTCTCACAACTGAAAAAGTTTTTCTTGGTTTTCAATAGAAAAATTCCAAGGTTTGGAATTGAATATGAAAATTCTGTTTTCTCGGCGTCACATTACCTAGGAATGGGAATTTCGAATTTCCATATAAAAAATTTTCATAAGTTTATTTTTGGAATAAACTTTTACCTAGGAAAATTATTACCTCAACCAAATAGGAAAAGGGTTTGTAGGTGATACTATATAAAGGGTGATGGAGAAAATTTGCAAAGAGTTTTTAGTTCTTAATTTTTCTTGAGAAGAAAACCCACTTTGTGAAAGAGAGAGCACAATGCAAAGCCAAGAGATAAAATACAATTACAAGAAAAGTGTTTCTTGTTCTTCTAATTTGAGTTGAGATTTTTGAGAAAAATTTCAACACAATATTCTTCGTTCAATTTGTTCACGGGTTTCATTGATCAAAGAGTTGATAGCAAGGATCGGTCTCGGTGTGGATACGCATAGAGTCTTCGCACTATCGAAGAATTTTGAAACAAGACTCTCTTCACCAGGTATGTCTTTGATCCGATCTTTGACACGTAAATAAATTTTAAACATGAGAAAATCTACCTAGGATTGTTATTGTCTTCCGCTGCGTGTTACGAACACATCATACGCAATCCTTCAGTCTAACCATATTACATTGTTAGCAAATAATGGAGTAACTACCAAAATCCATGTCTTGTCAAAAGTTTCATCTTTGCTCCCTCTTTAGCTAGAAGGTTGGTTATGCTCTCCGAAGTTATGGCCGATTACTGGGTTCCCCAGTCGATCTATCAAAGACCTGTATTTAGAGATAATAGGATTGTAAGGCAAAATGACTAGCATTTAATATCTTAACAACTTCCATTGATTCAATGAAACTAGGTTGTGTTCTGCTGCTAATCTAAGGCCTTGGAATAAAGCGCTTAATTCTTGGAGGTTGTTAGTGATGTTAGGAAAGCCTTTGATGAAACTAATAACCTAGTCGTCCAAATGGTTCTTGATTACACTTCCCATATCCGATGTCCTTGGGTTCCCAAGAAGAAGAGTCAGTATTTAGTTTGTAAGTACCTATATGAGGGGGGTTCCTACTTAACCTGGATAGTAGTCCACTGCCTTTGCGAATTGTTGTAGCCACATGATGGTATTCTATAGCCCTAGCGATGACATTTGGATTGATACGTGGTTCTTTTTATTGTTGAACAAATTGTTCAGAAGGGAATGAGGAACTTTCAATAACGGGTTAAGATGGAAAGATTTATCTAGTGCTTGATTAAGAGGAACATTAGACAAGAGGGGTTGCTCTGATGGTAAGCAACCCCCACTTTCAACCGAGAGGTTGTGAGTCCGAGTCTCCCCAAGAGCAAGGTGGGAAGTTCTTGGAGGGAAGGATGCCGGGGGTCTATTTGAAAACAGCCTCCCTACCCAAAGGTAGGGGTAAGGTCTGCGTACATACTACCCTCCCCAGACCCCACTAAGTGGGATTATACTGGGTTGTTGTTGTTGTTGATTAGGGGAACATTGGCAAAAGTTAGACCAGAAAGCTTTGGTGTTGGCGCATTGAATATGTGATGTATGGATTCCTCAAGATCATTGCAGAAAGGTTTAAATGTTATGGAGACATTTGTTAGTAAGCATTATAGAGTGGAGCCACTTTATTTAGGAGTTAAGAAGTGAATAGGCTGACTTTGAAGAGAATAGCCCACTACTGGTAAAGCCTCATATGGGGCTGTCATCCTTCTCGCTATTAACATGGATGCAAGAGTTGTTGATAGAATGGAATGTGGAATAAAAGGTTGAATATTTTTAAAGATGTCTCATAAAAATATTTAAATGAGAGATATTTAACATCTCTCGAGATTGTTTGGGGGAAGAAAAGGGGAAGACACGGAAAGAAAAGGAAGGGGATGAGTAGGGGGCTTTGTATAAATAAAATTTCTTTGGAGCTTTTATAATATGTATTATTAACAGTAACACAAAAAAATATTTTTTCCTTGTTAATTAAAGGAATTTTTTCTTTCCTATATAATATTTGAACTGCCTGAGCCAACGGTTTATCAGAAACAATATCTCTACCCTATCAGTGTAAGGGTAATGTCTGCATACACACTAATTTTCCCAGACTTCACTTTGTGGGATTTTACTGGATCGTTGTTGTTATTTGTTATTTGTGTATATAATATTTGAACTTATTTACCGAATTATCCTAATTTTATATATTACCCGTCCTAAACAAGAATTACTTACAAATTATATACAATCTATTATTAGTGCAAATTAGGAGATTTAGTTACATTATATTCCTATTTTATCTCTACTCGTCTTTTAATAAGACTTCTTCCAGTTGTGCATTACCTATTTTAAGCCATAATTCACGCAACTCTTCTTTCTCATGCCGCCTTCCGCCTAAATAGAAATCAATATCAGTTCTTCATTTTCAAGTTATGCTAATGGCAGATCGTCACTTCCATCGTTTTCAACTTCAGGGCCATCATCAAGAATCAGAATAGCAACTTTTAAGCAGCATACTGATAGCGCAATTCCAAAAGAATTATTCAAAAAATATGCTAATAGTTAATTTAGCATGTGCTATCAAATCAGTTACTTATGGATTACCATTATCAGTCACTATTGTTGCTATAATATCAAGTTTTTCAGTTTAAAAATTTTGAATCAGGGCACACAAGTCAAATTAGAATTAATTCTATACTTTTCTTTCTTTGACAAATCGAGTAAGAAAAGAATAATGTATGGTACAATAATATACAAATTAAAAATAAATTCCGTACAAAGTTAATACAGATTTGATATATACTACAATATACATACTAAAAATAAATTCCATATAACTAATTATACAATATACATCTTATTTATAACTTATCTGCAATTTTCATATATCGTTCCTACCCCATTAAATACAACTACAATATTATGCAACTATTATCAACAACTTTATGTAAAAAGATAGTATTTATAACTTAAATACAATTTTCATACAACCACTCATCCAGTATATATCATTCAAAAAAATACAACTACAAATAAAATACAACCAAATACAACTTTAATATAAATTTCATACAACTATTATACAAATACAATTTTATATGTATATTGTTTGTCATGTGTTATTCTTCTTCTTCCACTATCTATCTGAAAATCCAGCCAAAATCAAATCTAATCTTCACCAAATACCCTTAAAATCGAGATATAAACTCGATAGAATATTCCCAATCGTTTGCAATAACACCCAATTCAAATAATTTTTTTTTTTAAAATTTGAATTTGAATTCAAAGTTTTGAAACTTTTTAATGGTTGTCAACGGTGGAGAGTCAAACACCCTTAAATTTTTATTGAATTACAATTTCAATTCGAACAATCAACCCAAATAATTAATATTCATCTACTACTAGCCCGCCATCGGAATGCCAACAAGAAAAGGGAAAGCCCAAAAAAACTTCACGCTCCAGTTGTGGCAAGATTAATCCCTTTCTTCACCATTGTTAGAGAAAATTATGAGCTTTAGAAGAAAAAATCTTGTAGGGTCAGTGTAGAAAGAGGGTTGATTTCAAAGAGATAAAGAGAAAAATTGATCACGCCCAACTCTGATCCTAAAAAAGATAAGTGGTCGCTGCAAATACAATCCGGTCTAAGAGTCCAGAGTCAAATTTTACAGAGAATTAAGGTTTAGCTACAACTGTTCACTATCACTAAGAACACAAGCTGAAAAATTTCTAAGTTAGAAATATTAAGATTCCTATGATTAACTAACTAACAAATAAATTAAATTAATAAATTAATAACTAAAGATGCTAAGGGTTGGAGACAAGATTAAGGAGGTCTAGAGTTATGATTTCCCTTATTATCGGAATCCTTACGGCTACATCTTTTATAAATTCGCCTAATTATTCTGTACTGATCTTGACCACCTGAATTATCATAATTCTCTCTCGAGCAACTACAATAATGTACTAGTCATATTCTCTCGAATTATGCTAGCTCGCACTTTTTCGCCGCTCATTATGGTTACATCAAAGCTTCGTTCTCTTTAATTCCGCTTTTAAACCCTGTGTACTGATTTCTCATATACCTTAGGAGAGTCGTTGTTCAACAACCACCTAAATATGTGCTCTTTTTCAAGTAATACATAATAAATAAGCACCGTTAATTGAGAGCTCGTCAATTAACTAAAATAGGCACATAGTTGAACAACTACAAAAATTCAAATCAAAGACTCAATTATATCAAAACGTATCAAGAATTCATCCTCCAAAATGTTCCATGAAAACCCTAGATAACAGAATTAGCAACTCATAAAAGTATGTATAACTACAATACTAAAATTCATAACCAATAATAGAAATAGGAAGAAGAAAGTGAAAAACTCGTAGAAGAATTCTCCGCCTTGCTCCTTGCGTGTTCTTGCACCCTTAGGTTCAATTCCCTCATTCAAAAGTGATTTTAAGGACTATTTATATGGGATAGGGTTAGAATTGGGTGAAATAATACAAGCCCATTTCGGAATAGCCTTTTTTAGTTAGCTCGCTCGCTCTCTCGTGCGCACGTGAGAGTGGATGAGCAAGTTCTTCTCTTTTTCTTTTTCTTTTCTTTGTTGAGGCTTCATTAGCTGCCTCATCAACATCCATGTCTGCATCAGAAAAACAGCAGCAACAAGGATCAACACATCTTATTGGGGAAATAAAAATGAAGATCCAGCAGATGATGCTAAGCGAAAGGAGCTATAGTGATGTCCAGCCAAGAAATATGTGAATGTTACTACGTTGGAAGTGATTCATGCACATAATAATTTGGGGGCCATTTATCAAACAAGCATCTCAGCAACTCCAGCAAAACTTCTATCAAACAGGCAACAACTTATGCACTAGGTATACTAGTGCATATCCCATGGGGTCAAATACATTCTCTAGTCTGAATGACATGTCCATGTAATATACTCTTAGTTGTATATCCTATAATACGGACATGCACATACATACCATACAGTTTATATATATATACTAGTCTTAGGGTACACGCTTTGCGCTTGTACACTATCTCAATAAAAAGAATTTTAAAATATTATATATATAATATATTGGAATATTACGTTTGAATAATAAAATAAAAGCTAATATTCTCTAAAATAATAAATCTTCATACAATTTGTCAATCATCGATCAATATATTCAGCTAAAAATTTATTTTAATTTTTTAATTCAATCGCTCTAAATTCATAAGTTATCATGGTTCTTTTTCAATTTCGGCAATCATATATAATCTTTGAAAACTTAAGAATTTTTTAATTTTTTATTGTAAAGGTTATTCACTACTTCATTTTAGAAGACTCAAATAGAATTCACAAATTGATAGAATATAAGGATTTTTTTTCGAGAGTAAAATGCAGATTATTTATAATTAATAACATTATATGAATTATTTCCCATAGATTAGAAAAAGAATTAGTTACTGTAGCTCATTGTATAATCGAATTACATAATTATACAAGAAAAGGAGTTCTGAAAAATAAAATAAAAATAAATAATACCAAAACTAAAACTTTTTTAACCAAAACAAAAGAGCTTGTCAAGGACTCTTAAACAAATATTTTTATAACATAAAGATAATTATATGATTTTTCATGTCAAAGTCCTAAATAGTAGGCAACTAATTAAATGATTGTCCCTAAATATGAGAAAAATAATTAATGATTATTCCTACATACTAAAAAAAATAACTAAAATTATTAATTTGTTCAATATAAAATATATTTTAAAGGGGCTAATGACCTCCATACTTAAGGTACACGTTAAGTGCTTATACCTATATTTAACAACTATATAATTAATTTAAAATATAAAAATATTATTAAATAACATATTTAAGTTATAAAATAAAAACTTAAAAAATATAAGTTATTAAAATGATGAATATTGATATCGCTGATCTAGGCGAGAAGTAAAATAAACAAAAACTATTTAAAAAAATATTAAATTATATTTAATTCTTTAGTATAACGTAACTAAAAGAGAAAAATATCTTTTCAAAATAGAATTAAATTTCAATTCCAAAAACTCATAACGTAAAATTCGTACCTCTTTTTCTTCAAATAAAAAAAAAGTTTCAGTAGTTGTTCAATTCTTTTCCATTAATGGCTTTGAATCCTAAGTATAATGGTTTCTAGTGAGATATAAAATATTTTGAGTTTCTAATGTATTTCAACGTAAGTTAGTTAATATATTTGGTCCTAAATTAGAACTTTACTTTTAGTTTATACATGGAAGAAATTTAGTTGAATTTAATGTCCTAAATATTAGGGCTTTCAACATAATAATTCAAATATGGGAAGTTTTAATAAATACAATTTTATTTGATTTTAAGGGTAAATGACAATTTTATCTAGTGTGAAATCTTTTTTTAAAGGGCAAAAAAGGCGAACGACATTTCGCTAAGGACCTTCGTGCTTTTAATATAGTATAAATATATATGTACATACACGTGAATGTACAAACACACATGCATATTTCCCCTATAGCCTACCATATGTAATTTGGATCCATTGACATAGTATGCCGATGGCGGTTTTCGAAAGGGACGGACACGATGTTTATGTTGAGAAAGGTATTTGAAATCTGATAGGTTGCAAGAATTGGAGCGGGATTGCTCCAACTAAGATGGTCATTTTCTAGCCCGTGTACCTACAAGTAGGCAATATGACATATAATGCAAATAAATTTAAACGTGATGCAAGTTCCCATTGGACCATGAATGTTGTCTTCGGACGGTTAGGATGACATCCTCGGACCAAGACATCCTAGGCTATGAAGCGTATAATAAAAGGCTATGAAATGATGTTCTCAGGCTATATGGATGATGCCTCCGAACCATGATGCCTTTGAATAATGATATGCAAAAGATAAAAATGGGTCCTCAGGCCATGACATGGCATTCTCGGGCTATGAAATGGAGCCTCTGAACAGTGGCGCCTTCGGAAAATTTGGCGATCATTCAGCCCATGAAATGCAAAAGGTGACAAATTTTAGCCAATGCAGGAAGTGGCAATATTTCAGCCGGTGCAAAACTTAAATGAAGGTGGCGATATTGCAGTCGTGCGAGGAAAATAAAGAGGGGATATTTCAGCCATGCAGGATGGAGACATAGCTTAGTCTTGGAAGGAAGAAAGGTAGTCTTACGAAAAATGCAAAGAATTGCAGGATGGAGCTAGAGCTTAACCTTGGAAGACAGAATAGTAGCCTTATGCAATGCATGAAATGCAGGAACGAGACAGTACTTAGTCTCCGAAAGAAGAATAGTAACCATATGCAAAATGCAGGAAATGCAGAATAGAGATAGAGTTTAGTCTCGGAAGGCAGAAAGGTAACCTTATGCAAAATGCAAGGAAATGCGGGATGGAGGTAGAGCTTAACCTCGGAAGACAAAATAATAGCCTTATGCAATGATGGAAATTCAAGATGGAGATAGTGTTTAGTCTCGGAAGGAAAAAAGTAGCCATATGCAGATGCAAGAGATACATATGGAGACAATGCTTAGTCTCGGAAGGTAGAAAAGTAGCCTTATGCAGAAATGCAGATAAATGGAGATGCAGATAGTGCTTAGTCTCGAAAGGCATAGAAGTATCCTGATACAGAAATGTGGATGAATGCAGAAGGAGGTAGAGCTTAACCTCAGAAGGCAGATTCGCCTTATGCAATGCAGGAAATGAAAGTGAATAGTAATGAAATCTCTTAGCTGATAGATGATAACAGATAGCTTATTATGATATTGTGGCTGTTGGGGATGCTGTGTGCAGGTAACAATTGTAAATAGGCGACATTTCTGAAAATTATATCCTGCGAAAGTATGAGTGCATCAATATATCTAATATTTTTGCAACTTTGAGAGCCTCCATCCAAGGAAAAATTGTGAGTTTTGTAAAAGGGGGAAGGTTAGTTCGTCTTCCCATGGCCTTTGGTCATCCTGCTCGACGTTGTGTTTTATTGTGGTACGGTTGATAAACACAGCAATTCGATCATAGTGATGCATGATTTAGTAAGATACTGTAACCTAAATACATAATTGAAAATAGTTTTCTTTTGATGAACTGACGACTACGACGCGGTTCAAGACATTGCAACCTCTCCTGCTTCTGAATTTTGAGGGGGTCTTCCTTAAAATTTTGTTCCAATTTACTGGGTTGTAACTTCTAATGGCTGAGTGTGATGAATGGCTGAAAATCAACTTCAAAATTTTGAGGGTCCTCCTCAAAATTCTGCCCCAGTTTCTAATAGCGGGGGGAAATGGAAATTTTATTAAATTGTGTTAGAACGCATAGGGATGCCTACGTATCCCCTCTTAAACGGGAATCAGGTCAGTCGTAGTTCAAATAACATCATAAAGAATTGACAAATGGTTACACATAGTATCACTTTACTGCATCTTAATTGATTGGCTTGGGCCAGACTTCTCCGTCCATTTCAGCAAGTATAAGGGCTCCTCCTATTAGAACCCGGTGAACCATATATGGACCTTGCCAGTTGGGAGAGAATTTTTCCTTGGCATCATCTTGATGCGGATATACTTTCTTCAGCACCAGCTATCCAGGTGTAAACTTCCTCGGCTTGACTCTTTTGTTGAAAGCTCTGGACATTCCGTTCTAAAACAATTGACCACGGCAAACTGCATTCATTCTCTTCCCATCTATAAGAGTCAATTGCTCGTAGCGACTCCTTACCTATTCTGCATCATCTAACTCTTCTTCTTGTATGATACTCAAGGAGGGAATTTCTACCCCAGTGAGAAGGACCACCTCTTTACCATAGACTAACATATATGGATTGCCCGGTTGATGTGCATACTGTGGTGCGATATCCTAATAAGGAAAATGATAACTTCTCATGCATTACTTGTTCTTTTCTATCATCTTACTTGGTATCTTCTTGATGTTTTTGTTGGCTGCTTCTACAGCTCCATTCATTTTAGGCATGTAGGCTGTAGAATTCTTGTGTTTGATCTTAAACGTTTCACACGTTTCTTTCATCAGATCAATGTTGAGATTAGACCCATTGTCGGTAATGATCGACTCGGGAATTTCGAACTTACAAACAATACGGTCACGAAAGAAATCTGTCACAACCTTCTTGGTTATTAGTTTATATGATGTTGTTTTGACCTATTTGGTAAAATAATCAATCGCTACCAGAATAAACTTGTGCCCGTTTGATGGGGCCGGATCGATTGATCTAATAACATCCATTCCCAAAGCGGCGAATGGCCATGGAGAGCTTGTTGTACTAAGATCATTTGGAGGTACTTTAATCATATCCACATGTATCTGACAGTGATGACATTAGCAAACATACTGGATGCAGTCTGTTTCCATAGTAATCCAAAAATAACATGCCAAGAGTATTTTCTTTGCAAAGACAAAACCATTCATTTGTGGACCACAGGTTCCTGGATGAAACTCTTCTAATAACTTTGATGCTTAATTTACTTCGACACACCTTAGTAACCCTAATTCGGGAGTCCTCCTGTACAGAATTCCTCCACTGTGAAAGAAATTGTTGGACAACCGCCGAAGGGTGCGCTTTTGAGTAGCGTTGGCTAGTTCTGGATATTCTCCTATCGGCAAGTACCTTTTGATGTAATGAAACCATGGTTCTCCATCGACTTCTTCTTCAACATGAGAACAGCAAGCTGGCTAATCATAAATATTACCGGAATGGGATCAATGAAATTCTTATCTGGGTGTTGGATCATGGATGATAGAGTAGCTAGTGCATCTGCGAATTCATTCTGGACATTGGGGACATGCTGAAATTTTGTCTTGGCGAATCACTTCCTCAACTCATGTAAGTGATGCAGATAAGGAAGTATCTTAGAGTTCTTGGTTGCCCACTCTTCTCAAACCTGCTGTATGAACAAATCTTAGTTTCCGATTACTAGCAATTCTTAAACATTCATGTTAGTGGCCATTTTGAGCCCTAAGATGCAGGCTTCATATTCGGCCATATTGTTGGTACATGGGAACCTAAGCTTGGGAGATAACGGGTAATGCTGGCAAGTTTGCAATACTAGTACTGCTCCTATGCCAACTCCTTTGAAATTTGCAGTTCTGTCAAAAAATATTCTCCAACCATAATAGGATTCTGCAATATCTTCTCCTATGAAAGATACCTCTTCATCGGGAAAATATGTCTTTAATGGCTCGTATTATTCATTTCCATGGGATTCTCGCTGAGATGGTCCGCCAAGGCTTGTCCGTTGATTGCCTTCTGAGTCACATAAACAATGTCATATTCATTTAGCAGGATTTGACACTTGGCGAGCTTGCCAGTGGGCATGGTCATTTGGAAGATACACTTAAACAAATCCATTCTTCATATGAGATAAGTAGTGTAGGCACAGAAATAATGCCTTCTGAGCCACCCAAGTCAAAGCACAACAGGTGCACTCTAATAGAGAAAATTGGGCCTCGTACCGGCTGAACTTCTTACTGAGATAGTAGATAGCTTTCTCTTTTCTCCTTGTTTTATCATGTTGTCCCAGAACACAACTGAATAGTCGATCCAATACTGAAAAATAGAGCAACAGAGGTCTATCTGCTTTGGGCGGAACCAAAACTGGTGGCGTTGATAGGTACTCCTTGATTCTATCAAAGTCTTTCTGGCAATCATCAGTCCATTTGGTAGCAGCGTCTTTCTACAATATCTTAAAGATGGGTTCACAAATGACAGTGGACTGATCTATGAATTGGCTTACATAGTTGAGTCTACCCAAGAAACTCATCACGTCCTTCTTGTTCTTTGGCATTGGCAATTCTTGAATGGCTTTAACCTTTGATGCATCCAATTCTATTCCGGTTCCTGTAAAACCAGGAGTATGTAGGCAGCTCAGAACCAGAGTTGGGTCAAAATTCTTTACAAATCGCCTATTTCAGTTAAAATTGGGCAGCTTATCTTTACCCGATAACTCTTTCATCCTTCCCGGGTAAAGAGGGACATCGGTTGATACCCAATTTTTTCCTATGTATTTTATACTCAACATACTTTCAAAATAACATATATGTGCATATATAAGCATACCCAAGCGTTTTGGTAATTTTTCAAATTTTTAATGTTTCTAAACCAATTTATTGCTCATTTTTATACTACAAAATGCAATAATTATTCCTTAAATTATAATTTTAGTGAATAAATTGATTTATTGACATATTTACACCAAAATATAATTACATAAATTTTTTTATATATTTTTACAAATCGGTTTGGTATTTTTAATGCTAAATTGCATATAATTGCAATTTTAGCCTATATTGCGATTAATAGCATCTTACAATACACAATTAGTCCCAGTATTTTTAGATTAACATTTATATAATATTAATCAATTCAGTGTTTTAATTTGTTTTAAAAATTATTTTAATTATTTTAATTAAATTAATAGGGAAAAATTGGCTATTTAAAATATAGCCCATTTGCATTTCAATTATAGACAAAATCAAACCTCTTAATTGACCCAACTCCAGGCCCAATTCCGGACCAGCCTGACCCAAGCCCCTTTGATATGAACCATTGATATTTTAGATCGATGGCCCCAATTCTCCCTTCCTTAATTAAGCCCAATGACCACCCTAATTCCCTCATTTCTCTTCTATTAGCCGCCTCTAAACACTCTCCTCTATCAAACTCTCTTGAGGGTTCTCAAACCCTAGCCACCTCTTGTTGTCTTTGTCCGGAGATCCACCAAAATCCATGGCCACCAAAGCCATGGGAAACCTAAACCCATCCTCTGGTGATATTATACATTAGTTTTCTGAATATTCAAGGCCTGACATTGAAGATCCATACCCAGGCTTCCATCAATTCAAGGGTTCCATGGTCGTCTCCGGCTTTACTCTGGCACCATGGTCATTCGATCATGAGTCCAACTTCTCCGGCTTAGATCGTGACTTTTCCAGGCCTCTCTCCTTTCTAGGGATCTTCTAAAACCCTAGCCTTTCAAGATTTTCCTAATTTCTCTAGATCTATATTTATTTTAAGGTTTCAAAACGTCTCAGAGTTTCTTTCAAAACATTGATTTCCAACCTTTCATATTCTCTGATTTAGGGTTTCTCTGAGTTTTTACATACTCTACTGTGATTCTTATGTGTTTCTCATATTATGTTTCTTCTACTGTAATCCGTATGTGTTTTCTTCTAAATGTTTTTTCTTCTACCTTGTTCTTATGATTTCCACTACTACATCTTGCACGATTGTTATTTTAATATATTTTTCATGAAATGTTCTTTACTGGGAAATACATGTTAAAGGTCACGGTCCCTTAGTGATTTCTGAACTTATGTTGTTGTTGTTTCGGCTTGATTCACTTGTTTCATCTCTAGACTCGATTAACGGTAAAAAACCCTTGAATTTGGGTTTCATTTGAGTTTCTGAGGCCACTTGTTACGTGATTTGTTTGCTTCTCATCTATGAACTTGTTTTTATTTCAAAACCCTAATCTCTTGGACTTATTTGAGTTCTTGAAGTTGTTTCACCTACTGCTATCTTTGTTTCAACTTTTGTTTCCCCACATGGTTCTGATTTCTTGCAAAATTCTATAATACCTATTACTTGACCTTTTGTATACTATTCCATCCTCCCTGAGATGACTATCGTGTTCCTATTGTCCACTACTTACTGATTTGTACACTTTCCTTTGTCTTAAATTCAGCCTCACATGCTTGATGTTTATGCACCCTATTCCTTTTATGATGACTTTTCAAACTTGTGACTGATTTCAACCCTTCCATTATCAAATTTTGATTTCACTCGCCTATTAGGGTTAATTCATCTCTTTTTCTATTTTACCTTACTGAATCCTTTCCAAATTCTTCTGCACCTAGACTCGATTGCTTACTTGTTAGTTTACCACTTCTTTCATGACAATTGTCATCCTGCTTTTTAATTGATTGCTTTCCTTATTTTGAACCTGTCATTGCCCTTTAAGCAAGTGACTCCTTTAATTAAGGGCAGTCACTTGTATAATTGATTCTGAATGGATTATTTCCATGTTTGCATTTTATTTCCTTTCTTTCACTCGTCTTCAAAAGATATAAATACCTTCTCTTTTTATTAACAAAAACACACAACCAACACTCGAGTCTTTTTCTGAACTCATAGTCACACACATACATATACTCTTATTGTGTATACCTCGGGCTACTACAAGATTTCTACTTCCTTCGCTTTCAGAAACATGTATATCCTAGTTCTATTTCCAGCCCCAACTCCAATGTGTTTACTTACCAGTTCTTATGTCCATGTTTACTTTAACGTCTAAAGTATTTAATCATTGTGCAATGTGCTTATATCCTGCTCACTTCTTGTAATGAATCCCATTCCTATATCCCCCTATATGTTTTGAGCTATGGTTCAAAAACATGCCAATATATATGATGTTATTGTCCCTGGATATGAATTGGACCCTTTGGGTCCTAATCTCTTTCAATTTCCCATCCCCATTCCCTTTCTATGTGTGCTGAGTTAAAGCTCTATCCTGACAGTATTCTAATTACTGCCCAGGCCATGGCTTGACCTTTAATAGGTCCTTACTCTCTAATGTTTGGCCAACAGGCTTGGTCAGGGGTGTGCCACTACTACATGTGACTGGGCATGACCACCAGCCTACCTTGGCATCCTCTAATTCCCTCTATTGCACTTACACTTTTTCATAGAATCTAAGTTCTGCCCCTCCTCTTGTGAGCCTTGCCTTGGGACCCATGAGCTCCCTCTGAACTTTGACACTTGAGGGCTGGCCATTCCATAATGCACTTTAATTTAGTTCTTTGATGATATCTGGGTGTAAACATTACCTGGAGTTCTTGAAATTCCTTGGAACTTTGACACAGCCTAGATAAGAGAAGGCCTTGGAAATCTTGATCCCAGAAGCTTGGTTCATCTCATATTGTTTGATATTAAGTCTGCATTAGGCTGTTTGGATGTAGCTTTAATTTTTGGTGTAATTTTATTTCCAGTTCGATTTATTTGGTTTGTAATAATTTGTAATAACTGATGGGGCTTTATTAAATAAAGGGAAGGGGTTTACTTTATGTATGCATAAGGGTAGATATCCTGCTTATAGGGTTTGTTTATGAATTTCTGCACTTTGACATATAGAAACCATGTATATGGAAATTCTGCATACCATATAGAAATCATGTCTATAAGTTTATGGATCTTCATATAGATATCCCACCTATATGTTTTCTTCATTTCTGCATATATCATGCTTATAAACTCTGCATATCATATAGAAATCTTGCCTATAAGTTTATGCATATCATATATACATCCTGCCTATAAGCTTTCACATTTCTGCATATACATATTTCATTAGGCAAACAGTCTATTGGCTCAATAATAACAACAAACTGCATTATAGATACCATGCTCGTAAGATTCTTGCACTCTTATTGACTTCTGTAAAAGGTGGCTAAAATCAGTAAGCATATAGAAAGGAAATATCGATTATAAACCGTATCACTCATTTCAGTAACATCGACTGTAAAACTTGTATTTATTCTGTTAAAAACTGACAGTTCTCTTTTCTGCAACTAGTTCACTCTTTTGACTCTATAACTAGTAGATAACACGACTATTGGTCTGTTTAACACATAGACAAAAGGTTAGGTAAATTAATCAATTTGGCCAGTCTTTGACAAATTCATCTAAACAGGCCAAATGCGAACTTCCTGTCTAGTGATATTTTGTTGAACCAGTACCTTTTACTCAGATCTAACCAGTATGTGTAAGACATGCTAAACTATATGCTTTTCTTGATTTAAGGAAGCTTATTTGAGCCATATTTGTTTACTTCCCTTCCAACACTTATATTACCTGTTTTGAACGCCCCCATAGAATTTTATCCTTTGAAAACTCTCAAAAGTCCCAAAGATTCCCTCCCCTTTAGGATTAGTAGTCCTATATGCCTCTGGGTCTTATAGGATTGAGACAGGTACTAGCATGCAATAAGCAACGATACTATTACGCGCTTCAATACCTTAACGAGGTGGGGAGGGAAGAATATGGAGATGATGATCGATGCGCTAATATCACGTGCGACCCCTCTTTTGAGGAGTGATTGCTGGATATTGCATTGAACTAATACATATTGTTTACAAACCTAGGACCCGTTTTCCTTTTATTTGTTTATCTTTCTCTAAAGTTGGTTATATTATCTCTGTAAAATTTCTGCTTTTTCTTCATACTCTCGATTTCCTTGTAATATTATGTGAAAATCCCTTCTACTTGAAACTTCTACTACTTATTTGCTATTTAAAGTCACAATTGTAGCATGGCCAGAAACCACACTAGTGGATCCTGAGGGGTGCCTAGCACCTTCCCCTCTGGATAATTTCTAGCCCTTACCCTAATTTCTGGTTTCTTCATCTCAAGCCCTTCTTAAAAGTGTCCTATTGCACTATAATCATTAGGTGGTGACTCTTCAACTTTGAAACCCAATTCACGAAAGAGAACAGAGTTGTCCTCGCAAATGTCGTATACCCGATTGCGACTCCTAGAAAAAGGGGGCGTCGACACATGGATTAATGATAAACAAGATAAAACCATTAAAACAATGCAGGAATAAGTAAATAGCGTCTTTATTTATATACTATTACCAATAGTATTACTATTACTACCTAGAATTTGGTATCATAATACACGAACACGCTAAGATTTGCTATAAAAATTTGTTCTAAAGAATATACAACTGCTTATGAAGGGAAGTAAAAGCAATGAATGTAGAAGCATATATGGAGACGCTAGGGCTTGTTGGTCCAGCATGACTACCCTAGGTCTCCTAGTTGTAAAAATCTGCAACCAATCCCTCGATCAGCCACTCCTTGCTCCAAAATATGCATAGAAAGTGCAAAATGCAGTATCAATACAACTGACCCTATGTACTGGTAAGTGACGAGCCTAACCTCGATGAGGTAGTCACAAAGCTATGACAGGGCATTTACAATATAATCTGCATACAGTATATAATAAAAGCAGAAAGAAGGACAGGATAAAATAATGAAGTAACTTGCTAGGAATGAATACAGTTCTCGAAACATATAATCAGTGCTCAGCTATAACCAATCCTTACGTACAGTTTAATACTACCGTTCTCTAACATAGTCAAGGGAAAATATAAGCATAAATATTGTTGCGGCATGTAACCCTATCCCACCATAGTACAATAATCACAATCGCAGTTCACCCTTATTTCACCACAATCCACCCTTATTACACTTGTTGCGGTGTGAAGCCTGATCCCACTGTATCACAATAACCACAATCACAGTTCACCCTTTATGTCACCATAATCCAACCTTATTATACATGTTGTGACATGCAATTCGATCCCACCATATCAATATCATTAACTCAGCAGGTATAGAAATTACACAATTCGAATCACATAACTTTTCACGAGGCTCAACTTCAAAGCAAAGCATTTAGAAATATTATGCACTACGAGACTTTACACAAGTAATACTTCTCAACGAGATCAACCCATTGTATGCTTTGAAAGTACCAGTAACCAGCTCAAACAATAATAGGAGACAACAAAGCAACGAACACTTCCAATATAAGATACAATGTCTAACAAATAGAAATTAGGAATGGAATTAGAAGTAAAGCATGTAGCCGTTAAGGCAGAAAAAGACAATATAAGAAGAATGGGAAGAAAATAGGCATAACAGAAATATTTGTGGTGCATAGGCACTCGTCACCTCACTGATACACCGCTCACATGGATTTCATATAGCAAATAAGTTAAGAATTCCTAATCCCTCAAGTCAAAGTTAGACACAATACATACCTCGCTTTGCGGGTAACTCAATGCTCAATTAACGTTTTCCCTCTAGTTTCATCCTCCAAACCACTCGTATCTAGTCGGAATTAACTCAATAACATTAATTATTGCTACAGAAATTAAATACAATGTATAAATTTAGATTTCTCAAACTTTCCTCCAAAAAGTCAAAAATCGACCCCGGGCCCGCTTGGTCAAAACCAAAGGTTCCGACAAAAATCCACTTACCCATTCGCCCCTGAGTCTGGATAAATAATTATTTTTGGAATCCGGCCTTAAACCGAGGTCTAAATTCCCAGTTCTTCCTAAATCCCTAGTTTTTTACCATGGAAGAACAAAGATTAGGGCTAGGAATTCAATGGATGATGTTAGAAATGGAAGAAAATGAGCTAAAGGGTACAAACCTATTATTTGATGTTGAATCCCCTCTTCAAATTCTCTCCTAGGTCGAGTTCTAATTGTATAATTGTGAAATTTTGAGAAAATCCCGATTCTAGTATGTTTTAAATCACTGCGTCAAAACTTCTTCACGTTCGCGAAGGGTCTAGCCCGATCGCGAAGTGGCAGCTCAACTAGCCTATGTGTTTGTGAGATACTCTTTTTGTTTGCGAAGGCTTATTCCCACCAGCCTATGCGTCCGTGAAGAGTATAGGTCACTTACCTTCCCCCAGGTCCCATGCATGTGCGTTTGTGAGAGACTGGTCGTGTTCGGGAAGGGTAATTCCCCCAATACTCACGGTCGCAAAGAAGAAAATAACCCTGCACCCATTTTTCCTTTCGAGTTCGCTATAGTACCTCCGCGAATGCGATGAAGGGAACACCAGATATCAGCTGAAGCCAAATAAATTAGATTATCTAAGTTTTAAACATTCCGTAACCTATCCGAAACTCACCCAAGCTCTCTGGTTTCCAAACCAAATATGCACACAAGTCTTAAAATTTCATACGAACTTGCTCGTGTGATAAAATCGCCAAAATAAAACCTATTACTGTGAACTAAGCACCAAATTAAATGAAATTTTCAAGAAAGTGTTAAAATCTCTATTTTCACAACCGGAAGTCTGAATCATGTCAAACCAACTCCTGTTCTCACCAAATTTTACAAATAAGTCTTAACTATCTAAATGAACATGTATAGGGTTTCACAACCAAAATACGGACTTGATACTATTAAGATCAAACATTAACCAAATTCATAACACCATTAGATTTTCAGTCTTTCGGTTTGCAAAAAAAATTCATATCCCGAGCTAGGGACCTCGGAATTCGATTCCGAATATACACCCATGTGTCATATTTCATTACAGACCCACCGAAATTGTGAAAACACAAGTTCGGATCCGTTTTATCAAAATGTTTACTGAAGTAAACTTAATCAACTTTTGAAGGAATTTTTTTTTATTTTCATCAACTTTCAACATAAAAGCTTTCCAGTAACACGTCTGGACTGTGCACACAAATTGAGGAGAGATAAAATGAGGTCTTAATGACCTCAGAACACCAAATAGAGTTCTAATATATAAGATTACCTTTTTGGTCATCATATTCTCCACCTCTAAAACAACCGCTCGTCCTCGAACGAACATAGAAAAGTACCTGAACTGGTTAAAAAGTGGGGATATCTGCTCCGTATATCGGACTCAGACTCCCTGGTGCCGACAACCTCTTTTTCTAAGGCGAAATCAGATTTACAACATTTGGGAGGACAATTCTATTACCTTTCGAGAATTTAGTTTTTGAATTGGAGAGTCGCCACCTAATGGTTATAGTGCATAAGGACACACTAAGAAGGGTTTGAGTTGAAGAAACCAGAGTTCGGGGAAGGACTAGAAATTATCTCGAGGGGAAGGTATTAGGGACCCCTCAAGATCCACTAGTGTGGTCCCGTCAATGTTACAATTATGACTTTACAAGTAAACAATCAAGGCTCAAATAAGGACCTGCATATAACATTGCAATTAGGTTTAAACTTGTGAAAGTAAGTAGAAAGAAAGTAGAATTTTGAGAGGATTAAACAATTCTAAAGAAAGCAAATAAAGACAAACAAAAGGATTGGGGTCCTAGGTTTATGATTAATATGGATCATTTCAATGCAATACCAAAAATCACTCCACAAATTAGGGGTCGCACATGATATTTGCATCGGCCACCTTCTCCATATTCTACCCTTCCCACCCCGTAAATGTTATTCAAGCGCGTGATTCGGTCACGAAAGCTAATAGTATGCCTTTACCCGTCCCATCCTATAAGTCTTAGAGGGTGTTTAGGACTATTATTCCAACAGGGTAAGGACCAGGCTGAACCCTTAGGCTTAAAGTAAAAGATGCTAGGTGACATACATAACAAGTGGGACTACACATAAAGGGAACATACAAAGGCAAATAAAAGAGTTCACATATCCCTCCAAAATAAACATGTAATTAGCACGTCTCAAACACACTTAAGGTCTTGAAGGGAGAGGTTTTTAAATAAAAGGAACAAGTGATAGCAGTTGGGTAAGTAAAAAGCTAAGGGAACTGTTAAAGGTTTGAAAAAGTAAAAACTTGAAAATTCAATAGTTTAAATCAAAGCAACACGATTCTGGGCAGAAATGTAGCCCAGCAGTTTGAAAACTTAATAGCGCCAGAATAAGTGAAAGTAGATACGTGATTTAAAAAGACTTTTCTCCAGATAGAGATGGCTTTTCATTAAAAGAGTGACCTCCAGATAGTCACAACAGGAATTAGAGCGGCATAATTTAAATTAAACATAATTTGATTAGTCTTAAATTAATAAGAACATGGTTAATCGATTCTTATTATGGCCAAAAGCTTGTATAGGCGACGTATAAGTTGCCTAATTACCTTAAGGGGGTGAACATGCATAGTATTCCCATTTTTCAAAGGACACAGTTTACAAAACTTGTACTAACGGTTTCAACCATACTGGTGAGATGTTCAGCTAATTGCAACTCGGACAGAATATAACCCTAGATGACATGGTGTCTAATGCACATAATAGTCCTAAAACATGGTCTCTAAATGTCACTGACAATGCAACAATAGTTTTTTGACAATTACTTGTTGGTTATTAATGGATCATGATTAGGAAATGAGTATGATAACTGGTGGAAAGTAAGAGCCGAAAAACATTATTGCTATTATATGAGATCCATGTTCTATGCAGGATATCTATTGCACAAATAAGTAAGTGGAGTCCTATAAGCATGTTTTCTACCCATTACGTTAAACTAAGCATGCATAACCCCACCCACTTTCACTATAACCCCAATCAGTTGTTTACAAGTTGTTACAAACCATGATAGCTAAATGATAGAGATAAAGAAAAATAAGAATGTTATTCTATAGGGAGCCTTCAACCAGGCCCAATCTTCCAACCTCACTTCTTTCGAGTTTCACAGCCACGGTCTTGGTGCGGCAAAGCTCGCTAGGACCCCAAACACCAAAAATATTGAACAAGTCAGTGTGGAATTACCAGCCTTGTACATCAAAGTTTAGTAGGTACTCAAAGGTATCAAAAGCAATGGTTACACGAAGGGGGTAGAACCTAATCTCTAAGAGTAGCGAGAATTTGTGATAGAGTTTTTGAAGAAATTGGATTGAGAAAGGAAAACAGTTTAAAAATGATCCATATAGAATCAATTAAAGAAAACAATAGAAGAGGGTGACAGTTTTTGTAAGATGGTAAGACAATCTCAAACTAGAATATCACACATAGTTTAGGGAAGCAAACACAAACAAGGGATATGGGACATGGGGACAAGTAGTCCACATGTAAGAGAAAATTTCACATACATAGACATCAGAGAAAAGGCATTTCAGAACTTAAACAGTCACAACATATTTCATCCCAAAAGATCCAGGATTACATGCTGATAATGTACTAGGGTTAGGGGTAGGGAAGAACATGCATTAAACAAATAAGGGAAGTAGTAGGCATGCTGAATTAAAGGAAAGATAGTCACATCGATTAACTTACACAGAGGCATGCTAATTGCAATGAGAAAACCAAAACCACGCGTAGAAGCATAAAATAAATAAGAATAAGTGCAATACACATAAAAACATGTTATTTTGGAAACTGTAAATCAAATAGAGGACATACGAGTCAAGAGTGAGATAATCTAGAACAGTAATGTGCGGGGAAGTAGAGCAGTAGTGTGTGCAGACCAAAAGAAGCAAGGTATAGAGCAATACAGCAGCAGAGTAACAAGTTACTCAGTCTTGGCTTTCAACTGCCTAGGTAACCAATAGGCAATAGGAGAACTGAGAGAGAATGTGTAGAAAAATAAGAGAGAACATCGAGTATGCTTATGTGTGTAAGAGAGAATTTAGAACAGTCTTTGTTGTGTGTTGTGCTAAAGAGAGGGTAGACTATTTATAGTTTTTAACACAAGTGGAAACTAAGATAACACGTATAGACTGATCATAATTTTAGAAATAATAGCAATTAGAATCCATTAAAGACAAGGACTCCCTTCAATTATAGAGTCATATTTCAAACGGGTACAAATTGTATCAAATAAAGAAAATAATTATTTGCAAGACTGATATTTTCATAATAGGAATAGTAAAAGTATGATGCATGTGATAAGGATTGAATATAGAATATATTCATGTTAGGAAAGTATAATGACAACATATTGTGAACACAAAATTAGTTGAAAGAATCACGGATGAGATTGAAAACTACAGGGGATCAGTACTAAGTAAGGAGGACATTTCACAAATAAGGAAGTGATTGAAAATCAGTGTAAAACTTCTAAGGAAAACATATACAAAATCAGGGATTCGAAGAGATGAGGAAAATCAGTAGAATATCTGGTAAACGATGAACAATAAGTCATATTTAACACACTAGGTATGAAAATCAGAGAACCCTAAGCAAGAAATCACATAATAAGTGGAAGGCTGGAACCTTAATAGCAAAATAAAAGCATAGAACTCGGAAAATAACCAGAAGATCACACAAACAAGCGAATAACACAAACACAACACAAAATACTTCAAAAAAAGATTAGAAGATATAGTGATTTCGAAAGGGGTTCAGAAAACCCTAGTTTTTTGAAAAAAAGGAATAAAACGTTTAAACTTGAGCAATCGTGAAGATCGGGTAAAGAGTAGTGTAAAATATAAAGGTGTGAGTTAAAATTGTTAAAAAATATAGAGATTTGAGAGGTTTTGGTAGAGATTTGGTTTCGTAAGAAACCAATGAGAAGTATGAAAAACCTGGCTATGAAACTCAGCAATAATTGTGTCCACAACACCATCGTACCAAAGCCCACCGGAGAAAGGCCGGAGACAGACCAGACAGAGCTTTAAATGACCATCTCATATGGTGGAGGCTCCTTGGGTTTCAAAGATAGAGGGAATAAATGAGCTTAGGCTTCCCGGCGAGATAGAGAGAGATAGAGAGATAGAGAGAGACTGTCTCGGAAATAAGGGGCTTGGTGGGGGGGGGGGGGTAATTGGATTTTAATTAAGGAAATCAAATCTGGGCCGTTGATCTCATTAGATCAACGGCTCAAATTATATCAAAGCTAGGCCGGGTTGATTAATTGAAATATGGGTCGGTCCAATTTGGGTTAGGACTGGGTAAATGAAGGGCTAAAATTTAAATCCGAATGGGCTATAATTGCAATAAAATGAGGCTAAATATTAAATAGCCAGTTTTTCGCTTTTTATTTTACATAAAATTGTTAAAATGATTTTTAAAACAAAATAAAAGTACTGAACTAATTAATAATGTATATGTATTAAATTATAAAAATTGTAAATAATTTGATAATTATGAAATGCTGTTAATTGTAAAAATGGCTATAATTGCAATTACATATAATTTAGCTTTTAAATACCAAATAAATTTGTAAAAATATATAAAGAACTACCTTAATTATATTTTGGTGTAAATATGAGAAAAAATAAGTTATGCACCAACATGATAATATTGGGAATAATTATTGAATTCTGTAGTATTAAAATAATTAATAAATTGGTTTCGAAAATCTTTTAATTATTTCGAAAGATATCGGAACACTTGGTATGCTCATATATATATATATATATATATATATATATATATATATATATATATATATATATATATATATATATATATGTTATTTAGAAAGTATTTTAAGTATAAAAAATACCTAGGGAAAAATTGGGTATCAACACCAGGTAACTGCCTCAACCGCCTGACCTTTCCACTACATTCGAGTTGAAGGATAACTCTTTGATCTCAACTGACGAACCTGTCGATCTAGAATAGCTAATGGCTCTTCCTCGTAGGTTAAATCATTGTCCAACTTAACAGTGCAGAATTCTAACACGTGCGATAGATCTCTTTGATACTCCCAAAGCATGGACACATGTAACACTGGATGGACCGCTTAAAATCCTGGTGGCAACACAAGTTTGTTGCCACATCTCCCACTCGCTCAAGGATCTCAAAAAGGCCAATAAACATAGGGATCAACTTGCCTTTCTTCCCAAACGTCATTACACCCTTCATGGGTGATACCTAATGCAAAACTCTCTCTCTGACCATGAATGTTACATCACGAAGCCTACGGTCGGCATACCACATGTGATTGGACTGAGCTATGCAAAGTCTATCCTGAATGATCTTAACCTTATCCAAGGTATCCTATACAAAATATGTACCCAATAACCGAGCCTCCCCCGAGCCAAACCATCCACCGGCACCGTCTACCATATAATGCCTCATAGGAAGCCATCTGGATTCTCGGCTGATAGCTGTTGTTGTAGATAAACTCCGCTAGCGGCAAGAGATGATCCCATGATCCTCTAGAGTCTATAACTTGTGCGTGGTGCATATTCTCCAAGATCTGAATAGTACGCTCGGACTGTTCATCCGTCCGAGGATGAAATGTTGTGCTCAACTCAACCCGCGTACCCAACTCACACTGTATGCCCTCCAAAGATGCAAGGTAAACTGCGTACCTCAATCATAAATGATACACACAGGCACAACATGAAGATGAACGATCTCACAGAATTGTCTGTCCATTTGAGGATATAATATTGTGCTCAACTTAACCAGCATACCCAAATCATGCTCTACTGACCGTCAGAAGCGCGAGGTAAACATTTCAGCAAGATTTGGGTCTTAATGGCTAGGATGGGAACGAAGGTTTGTGTTTTGAGTCTGTATGAGCATTTTTGACTTCTCCTTCTTGTTTCTTCACCCATGAGCCCTTCACACACACATATCCCATACTCAAAAAAGCTATGGAGTTGTAAGATTTTGAAATAGATGTAAAGGGATATGCAGATATGGAAATATTGTGAGATTCCAGAATATGGGTGATAGCCATACCATCTGGTAGACTAGTGGGATCATTTGCACTTTCAATCATAAAATTGATGACCTAGGAGGACAACTTGATTTTGAGTTTGGTCACAAGGTAATAGACCAGAAAGGTGTCTCTTTGAGAGAAGGTAGAGAATGAGCCAGTATGAGGAAGCAAAGTGGTTGGAAAAATGTGGACCAGAACTTGAGTTTACATCACTAGGGCCTAACTGGTTTGGGAGAGATTCAGATGGACATTCAAAAATACACCTTTTAGCTTGATCAAAAGAAATTTCAAAATCATCGAGCCGAGAATTTTTGAAAAGCATGGGGAAACCAGAACATTTACACTAAAAGATTGAATCACAAAAGGCACAATAAAAAAATACACTTTCTAACAGTAAAGACTCCAACTTATCAAAATTACTAGAGCGAAGATTGGCATAAAACATTCTCGCTAGGGGTTCATAGACTTTAGGTGGAGGAACATAAAAGAACTTTGACCACCCTTGATAAACGAAAAGATATTTTACCATATAATTTAGGGTTTCCATGTTATCACGGTCGAATACCCTCCCTATGAGCAATAGGATTGTCTTTCAGGGCGATAAAAAAAAGTACCGATTCCCAAAAATTTAGGTCCGACTCTAGGGAACTAGAAAGATCAATTTTTGATTTATTGAAGTGGAGGAAACAAGGGGTTCTTCCATAGGCCATTTTCCTTAATTTTTTCTCCTAAAGGGTGAGAATGGTTAGTAAAATCCGCTTGAGAAGAGGCCAAACCCTCAGAATGATTAGACCATAGGTCTACCTGTTCAGGGGGCATAGAAGAGGGGTTTGCTCTAGAGTGTGTGCTCTTCCTAGTAGAGGTAGAGGGATTTTTGGGGTGTTTGTCCATTGAATATATTTTTGTTTGGAAAATGACTATGAGAAGCGTTTTTAGGAGGCAAGGACGATGAAGATTGAAAACGAGTTTCATCATTAAAAATAGTGTTTTTGACGGTTGAGTACATAAAAGGAAAAGGCGTCAGTTTATCAGACGTGATGATTGGGTTTCTTTCTTTGAACATTATGATTGATGTGAAAAGAGTAGAAAAGAGAGGGAAATCGTAGGCATAATTAATGATTAAGAAAAGATACAAAACGTTTGGCATAAAAAATAAAATAATGGCATATAGGTCCTAATATTAACTGTTAATGCAAATAATGCCAAGTAATTCTCTTAGAGAGCAAAATCTTTCTTCTAATAAAGGCTTAGTAAAAATATCTGCTAATTGATCAGTTTTTCCAACAAAAGATATTTCTATGTATCCTTTAAGAACATGATCTCTAATTAAGTGATCTTGATATCTACATGCTTTTCCCTAGAATGATGCACGAGATTTTTAGACACATATTAGTATATTCTTAAACAATAGTTCATAGTCACCAAGTTGATGAGACATTCATAATAATTGTGCACATCATTGTCCAATAGCGATGTATTTAGCTTCAGTAGTAGATATTGCAACTGATGCTTTTTACTAATCCAAGTTATCAATGCTTTCCCAAGTAGTTGACATGTTCCACTTATGCTTTTTCTATCTTCCTTATCACCTGCAAGATCAATATATGAAAAACCTTCTAATTTAATAGAACGAGGATACCATAGTCGATGAGAGATAGTTCCAATGAGATATTGAATAATTCTTGTTACTACAGTTACATGTGATTTCTTAGGAGTTAACTGAAAGCTATCACAATTACAGACACTAAACATAATATCTGGTTGACTAGCAGTTAGATAAAGAAATGAGCCAATCATTCCACGATACATTGTTTCATCAACATGAATTCCTTGTTCGTCTTTGTCGAGACTTGTTGACGAACTCATTGATGTGCCAATAGCTTTAGCATTGCTCATGCCAAATTTTTGGATCAAATCCTTTGTATATTTGGTATGAAATATAAATGTTCCTTCTTCAGGTTGTTGGACTTGAAGTCCAAGGAAGAATGTTATCTCTCCCATCAAGCTCATTTCAAACTCACTTTGCATACGATTTGAAAATTCCTTGCACATAAGAGGATTAGAACTACTGAATATAATATCATCAACATAAATCTGAATAATGAGATTACCTTATGATAATCTTTTAATTAACAAAGTAGTGTTTACCGTACCTTTTGTAAAACCATGATCAATAAGAAACGAACCGAGTCTTTCGTACCGTGCTCTTGGAGCTTGCTGTAGTCCATACAGTGCTTTGGCTAGCTTATACACATGATAGGGAAACATTGAATCTACAAACCCATGAGGTTATTTCATGTATACTTCCTCTTTAATGAAACCATTCAAGAAGGCACTTTTAACATCTATTAGAAATAGTCTAAATCCTTTAAAGAATACATACTCAAGAAGGATTCGTACAGATTCCAATCGAGCTACTAGGAAAACCGTTTCATCATAGTCGACTCCTTTTTGTTAAGAATATCTTTGAGGAGCTAATTTGGTTTTGTTTCTTACCACTTTTGCATCCTCATTCAATATATTTCTAACAACCCATTCCAATTTCAGGAGCACTTTCAGGTTTGGGTATCAGTTTTCATACTTCATTGCTTTCGAATTGATCTAGCTTTCCCTGCATCGATTGCATCCAACTTGAGTCTTTTTGAGCTTCTTCTATCTTCTTTGGCTCAATCTGAGAGATTAGTTGTTTGCTTTCTTTTTTGAGAGCTCCCCTGGTTTTCATTCCTTTTCTTGGATCCCCTATGATGAATTTTTGAGGATATTTAGGTTCACTTCTCGTTCATTTTGAAAAGCTATATGAGTAGTTGAATCCTTTGGAGGTTCTGGCGAATTTCTGTTGGTTTCACTAGTTGACTTTATCATAACATCATATCCATCAGTCGATTTTTTTGATTTGCTTCTCCTAAACTTCTTGAGCTTGAGCTTCATCACCTGCAATAATTCCTTTCTCGTCCGACTAGTTACTTTCATCAAATATAACATGTACAATTTCTTCCACATATAATGTGCATTTATTATAGACTTTAAAGGTTCTACTATTCAATGAATAGCCTAGAAAAATACCTTCATCACTTCTTCGATAGAATTATCCAAGATTGCCCTTACCATTATTATGAATGAAACACTTACTTCCAAAGAGATGAAAATAACTAATATTAGGATGTTTACCTTTCCATATTTCATAAAATGTTTTCTTCAAAATAGGCCATTTTAGACATCAGTGAGAATCTGACATGCTGTACTTACTCATTCTGCCGAGAAGTGATTTGACAATGAATGATCTAGTAATATAGTTTTTTTCCATATCTTGTAGGGTTCTATTTTTCCTTTCAACGACTACATTATATTGGGGTTATCTTGGTGAAGAAATATTATGAGTATATCCTTGATAAATACAGAAGTCTTCAAATGCTCTACTTTCAAATTCTCCTCCATGACCAATTTGGATTATTGTAATCAGGTACCCCTTTTCTCTTTCAACCTTCTTATAGAAAATCTCAAAAATTTTCAATTCCTCATCTTTATGGGATAATAAAATAACCCAAGTAAAACGTGATTAATCATCAATAATAACAAAAGCATATCGTTTTCCTCATATGCTAGCAGTTCTAGTAGTCCCAAATAAATCCATATAATGCAGTTGCATAGGCTTAGAGGTAGATACAATATCCTTTTTTTTGAAAGCGTTTCTAGTTTCTTTTCCAATTTGACAAGCATCACATATTTGATTTCTAAAGAAATTCAGTTTGGGTAAACTAATAACAAGATCATGCTTAGAAAGTTTTTCTATCAAATGCATGTTTGTATGACCTAGTTTTCTATGCCATAATCAAGAATCGTCAGATATGGATGTTAAATAGATATCACCATCTATATTTTCAAAACCATCAAGAATGTAAACATTTCCATACCTTTTATCTATGAGGATTATTTTACCTATCTCATCTTCAACGGCATATCCTGTTTTCTAAAATTTTACCTCATATCCTGACTCGCATAGCTAACATATACTTACAAGATTGTAATTAAGTCAATCAATGAGATAAACCTCAGGGATATCGCAGTTGTTATTGAAGGGAATTGTTCCGGTACCGACTATTTTCCTTTTAAATCATCGCCAAACATAGCGCTCCCTCCATCTATTTTTGTAACTTCCTTGAATAGGTTTTTATCACCTGTCATGTGACTGGAACATGCACTATCTTGGTTCTATTTTCCTTTCCGACTTCTCTTGTGGTGTACCTACAAAATATAGTGAATATTTTCTAATTAGGTACCCAAGCTTGCTTGGGTTCTTCTTGGTTAGTACTAGTAGGTTCAGAATCATTTTTGGGTTTTCAAATCCATCCTGAAATATTTGATTAAAAAATCAACAAAAGTAATATTTAGGTCCACTTTTGTTGCAGTAATGACACGTCACTCGTGACCCATTTTTGGATCTTTCATTAGTGTTAGTACTAGTGGAATCTATTCTGGCCGGTCCTTCTCCAGTTAACTTGCAAGTCGCCTGGTTTGACATGATAGAACTTTGACTGTAAATTTGCGCACAACATTGAGTGGCATGTGAAATTCTTCAAACTTTTCTTTAAGTACTTCTTCTCTGATTTCACATACTTCATATTTGAGCTTCCAGTATCTTACTTCTTTGTTGAGTCTCTTTAGTTCATTAATCATTTTTGAGACACTTTCAAAGTAAGATCAAGAATATCCTACAATTCATTACATCTTTTACAGTTATAAGACATTACCTTGCATGTTTCACCTCGTGCCATGAAGCAGTTCTCATTGTTATTTTTGTATCCACTCGTCTGAAGTATCCTCATCTGTCCAACATCCGGAAAGTTTGTTCATATTATTTTTCAAAATTGTCATGAAGAAAAGATTTTTCTATTTCTTCGTGTTCTGAATTGTCTTCATCACTACAGCTTCCAAATGATTTGTTATTGTTGAAACCTCTGGAGATTTTTCTTTTTAGATCTGGACACTCAGCTTTTATGTGTCCAAATCATCCATACTCATATCATTTACCATCATTCTTATTTTGTTCATTATATTTCTTGAATAGCCTAGGTGGAATCCTTCCTCTTCTCATATTCGTGAATCACCTTTTCTGACTATCCATGTTTCTTGACATCATAGAAATTTCTTCTTGAAGAGCTTCATGATCATCATCGATATCATTTTCAGCTATTTCAGTTATGGCCTTGAATTCAAATGTTTTCTTCTTTTTTTCATGGTTTGTTTTCTTGAGATGTGTTTTATCGGAAGCTATGACTTTTCCTCGAAGTTCGTTATATGATAACTTATTCAGATCTTGTGATTCAACTATGACTACTTTGGACTGCCAAGTAGTTGGTAAGATTCAATGAATCTTTCTAACTTGATTACCACTGGAGTATGGTTTGCCAAAAGCTTTTAGATCACTAATGATTTTACTGAATCTGACAAACATCACTTTAATAGATTCTCCTTCTTTCATCTGAAAGAGTTCGTAATCATGAACCAACATGTTGATATGTGTTTCCTTACTTTGCTGTGATTGTGTCACAACTGGAGATTTTCTCATACTCTTCACCACTTATAGCATTATAGAGAAAATTTCTCGCCTTATTGTTGACTTGTACAACTGCCATTTTCTCATCTTTATATAAATCTATCTCTTCAGGATCAACAAATGGTTGAGCTACAGAAGGCAAAAGATAGTTGCCCTTTTTGATAACTCTCTAGACTTTAACATCATACGCCTTTGCACATATTTCCATATGCATTTTCCAGTGGGAGAAACGTTGTCCATTAAAACATGGTGGCCTTACTTGTGAAGCTGCTTCTTGGAAGAGTGCTCCTATGATAACTTGATTGGCATGATCTTTTCTCACAAGCTGCTAGGCAAAAAAAATGTGAGCCTTGCTAGATACCAATTGAAAGTATAAGAGGGAGGGTGAATTATTTATTTTTAAAAATAGTTGCTACTAGTTGACTATTTTTCTAATTAGTCGACTAGATATGATAACTTGATATCAGTAATGATAGAATTCAAGATGCATGAATTAGAGACATAGACCCATTCAATGTGAATTTTATTCCAGCCCCCTTGGGTTACCAAGGAGTTTTCTTTCAGTAAATGAGTTTCTCGAGTACATTATGAATGGTGTGATCTACACCGACAGCTCATTTCCTATATCACTCGTTTCTTTTGATACAATGCCTCACCAATGTTGGTATCTCTTTCTTATCTAACTTGTTACATAGCAGGTGTAGTAAACAAAGAGAGGGTATTTGGTTCTATCAAACTATATGTGATAAGGTACATGTACAAGTTTAAATAGTTTTAGAGAATCTTGAACTCTGGAGAGATTTGCTAAGCCTACAGAGTGGGCTTAACTGTTATGTGAATGAATGCAAAAATTTCTGAAGAGTTTAAATTTGTGATGATTCGTGTTTCTACAAGCTTATGAAAGAGTGATTTTAATCTCACCATGATGTTACGACAGCAAAAGATTATATGTGTTGTGGTATATATGGCTTCGAGCTAAGTTGGGGAGGTTGTTGTTGATTAGCTGATTGTATTAGGTATTATATTAGTTCTGATTTGATGCATGCGGGTGAATCAGTTTTGGTTGTAGATATTGAGTCGACAACGAAATGAGTGAAGCAAAAAATTATGACAATGGTTATATGGTGCTTCATAGAATTGAGAAAATAATAGGATGTCTTGAGTAGTTGATAAGGAATGCTTAATGTAAAGAGAAGGAAGTTGTTTGGTTGTATCGGAATGAGATCATGTCCTGAGGTGTCTGCATGCTGATAAGTCACGAGTGGTTTGATTCGTTAAGTCAAGTAATTTGCAGTGGGTATAAGAGAGGATGATTCTTGAGAATGATTTTGATGTGTTGAAGATTCTATATGTAGCACTCAGATGTTCTAGGTTGAGTAGATGACCATGTCAGTGTTTTCATTAGAACATATCAAGACTTGTGGTATTTTTACGTCAATTACGGGATTCTATGTATCAGTATCTGGAAAGTAAAGGTAGCGGACTTAGATTTGCAGGAAGTTCTTTAAAGTAGGGTATTTTAGAAGTGGTATTTTTGGGAATTTTGATAGAGTGTGTAGTGGCCTATTGGTCTTAGACAGTGTGGTCTTACGTTAGATTCTCGTGTGGTAAGCCTGGGTTGAGGCATTGTGGCGCTACATCAAGAGAGTATATCAAGTTGAAAATGAATCAGAAGGAAATCTAGAAAAATAAAGTAGCTTGTTAGCGGCACAAATTGGCATGGCAAGGATATGCTCAATTCCTTGTTTGTGTTCGAGGTAATGAGCCCTTATGAGGTATTGGGCGGCAGAGCTTTTGAGCTTGGACAGCTTACTTAGGCTGGTAGTGATAGAAGGATTTAGTCCTGGCAGTATAACTTGTGGTTAGGAAAAAGGAGATGGAGTTCTCAAGTTATCCTAGTATGGTATGGTATGTGCGGTCTATTGTGTAGGATTAGGATTTGTGTGTGTAAGGTACGATTCAGTTCCAAATGGAAATTAATTAAATTTCTAAGCACCCCGGGTAGCTGCATGTGATTTAAGAAGCGACCCTCAGATGATTAAGGAAAATGGTATTACTATTCTAGTAATTATACGGGAGTATACGTTCATTAAGAGGGGAAGGTGATGTAAATTGATAACAATTCGCTGGGATTGTGGCAGTTATCTATTGGACCGATTGTTGGCATTTGAGTCTGTTGATGGCACAGGGAAATTTTAGAATATCTTTCGAGGAATGAATGGGTACTTGATGTGTAGTATGTATTCCTACGGCCGAATGTGGGACCAGGTATAGTGATTTGTTTGTTATATGGAGTTAGAGACTGGAGTTCTCCGATGCAGTCTATGTAGTGGTTGTGGATCATGTGCAATGGCACCGTAAGCGACTATTGGGATTGGGAAGCTCGAGTGGATCTTTATTTGTTGATATGTTAGATTTTGGACATGATGTTGGGGGTAGACTGGTAGTCTCAGTATTGAGTTATTCTAGACTATTGTGCTATGGGCTAGGTCAAAAAATGCCAGAGGTTGAGTGGCGAGGTGCATCAGATTATGTTATTGCTTGAGTTGGCTTGTTTAGCCCTGAATCATATTAATAAAGGATGGGTTGATTCGATCATTATTGGACCTACTAGTGATCTGGAAAGATCTATGAGTTGCCTTTCTGTGCTGCGAGATGTTATGATTTTGGGCAGTGGCACATATATTGCGGTGCTATCGGGAATCATAGTGGAAGTTGAGTTCTGAAGCTTACACTTCCATGAGTAGATATGATTATGCATTCAGTGTGCTTACGACCAATGCTTTGTATTTTGTTATAATGAGCAAATTTGACTTGAGGTGAAACTCCCTATGTAAGATATTTAAGTGAATCGTGTGACACGCCGCCACAGGGTATGTTATCTGGATCGGGTTGCGCGCTGCAAAAGTGTGATATTGAGAATAGATTTCGTATGTTACCTAGTATTCCTTTCTTCCTAGTTCATGAGGAAGTCCGTATTGGGTGTTGCTAGGCGAATAGCGCGTCGGTTGTGTCCTTTCAGGACTTAATAGTGTATATAACTCGCTTCATCGTGGGCGTGATGGATTGCTTGGTTTTAGACATCCATCTGTGCGTGGTTGTCGAGTTCGAGTATAGCGAGTCGAGGTGGTTCATGTGGAATAGTGTTTGGACGAGATAACGCATTTTAGCTAGGTTACGTAGATATTTGACCATTCGGGAAAGATTGATGTATTCTATTTCTATTATTTGGGAAGGGGTCCGAACCTTGTATTGTAGTGGTATTGCTGAGCTCAAGGTACAACTCTTTCGTTTGAGTCATTTTCAGGACATGAGTATGTTCAAACCATATATTATTGGTATGTGTGATATGTAAGTTATGGCTTAGGCCGTATTGAAATGTCATGTCACCATGATGGTGTGTTTGGTCAGAAGAGATCTTTGGGATCATTAATGTACGAACAGATTTGGTTTCAACTTGTTGGAAGGTTAATATCAAGTTTCGGCTCAGAGATCTGTTGTGATATTATTCAAAGGGGAAGAAATGTCTTCGTGAATGGTTGATCTGAGAATGGTTATAGTCTATCTTGTGTTCATTATCATTGATAGAGCATAGTAGCATTGGAATAAGACTTCAGCTAATAAGGGGTTTCGATCTGTACATGGTTGTTGTGGACAACTATTGTGGATATAAATTATCATTTCGAGTTCTAGGATTATGCAGGAATATCATGTGCGTGCACCTGAGGTTGCATGTATGGGTTATTATTGCCTATTCAGGCTTATTTTGAGTATAAATGTGAGGTTCTGATCTTGTGTATGGTATCAGAGGTGCAATGTGACTTTACGGTAAGGTCATTCGGAGATTGGTTGGATCCTAGTGCAATATTAGGCATGCTCGAGGACGAGCGTTCGTTAAAGTTGGGGAGGATGCAATGACCCGACCCGTCGTCTCACGTATCTCTGTCCTATTTTCCCCATTTTAAGATTCTATATGTTTCATTTGATGTGTTTGGTGAATTTGAAGTAATTCGGATAGAGTTTGGTCAGGAATGAGACAATTAGTCTCTTTATAAAAAGTTTAGTTTGGAAAAATCAACCAAATGTTGACTTACGAGTTAGAGGGCTCGAAATGGATTTACGATGATTCGACTTGTTTTGTATGGTGATTTGTGATGTAGGAGCAAAATTGGAACTGAATTTGGAGGTCCGGTGTAGAATTAGGCTTGAATTGGCTAAGTAAGAATTTTAGCGAAGTCCTGTTGATAAATGAGATTTCGATCCGAGGGGTCGGAATGGAATTTCGACGATTGCTGCAGCTCCGATAGGTGATTTTGGATATGCGTGCAAAGTTTCAGTTGATTCAGAGGTGTTTAGGTCTTGTTTTTGATCGGATGCAAGTTTCGGAAGTTTTAGTTTAACTTAGGCTCGAATCCGTGGTAATTTGATGATTTTGATGTTTACTATAGTTTTTTTATGTTACGAGCAAGTTCGAATTAAGTAATAAAGCATATCCGTTCTTTCGGTTGAGGTACCGAGGATCTCGGGGGGATTTCAGGTGGCTAACGGGGATTTTTGAAGTGAAAAAGTGCAGCGGATACTGGTCTCCGCGATCGCGAGCCTGGGGCTGCGATCGCATAGAAAGATCAGAAGGACGGTGCTAAATTAGTCACTGCGATCGCGTAGGTTGGCATGCGATCACGTAGGTTGGCCTATGATCATGTAGGCTGGAGTGGTTGGTTAGTGCAATCGCGTAGGGTCATTGGTCAGTGTATTGCAATCGCGTGGTCTCACCTGCGATCGCGTAAGAGGAAAATCTATGCTCGGGAATTTGCTCTCCGTGATCGCGCGCCTTGGGCACGATTGCATAGAAGAAAAGTGCTGGGCAGAGAAGGGTTTTTAATAACATTTCATCCGCGAACTAAACATAATTTCCTCCATTGTTAAGCAACCAAGAGAGCTTTTTGAGGTATTTGCATTGTGGTTTCAACGGGTATTGATTGGAGGTAAGTCTCATGACTCAAAAATGCCATTTTTAGGAAGAATCAACCCTTAATTCCATGAAAATTTGTAGAAATTGTAAAGAACTAGGGTTTAGTTTTTAGAAAAGAATTTTGGGGATTTGAAAGATCATTCAAGCTCCATTTTCGAAAAACTTTATATGTGCGGTCTTGTGGCGAGACGAGAAATCAAAAGATGTGATTTTCAGAATTTTTCGAGAAGTGGGCCCGGGACTCGGGTTTTACCAACTTCATGATTTTTAGCGTTTTTTGAATAATTTCAGTTGGGTTATGTTTATTTAGCCTATTATAATGTATTCATTGTGGTTTTGACTAGATTCGATCCGCGTAGATACAGATTCAGGCTTTGTGGACCACTTTACGACCGGTTAGAGGTGAGTAGTTTGTATAGATGATGGACTGAGGGTTTGAAACCCCGGTTTATCACATCGTGATGCTATGTTAGGGCGTGACACACACCCCATGGCAGGTGCAAGATGGTATATGGTTGGGGATTGTGACTTGGTCCATCCCGAGAGCTAAATAAATTATTGGCGGCTGATACTCATATTGTGTTGTTGATAACTAGGCTTAATGCCATGTTTGGGGCCTTGTGGCGATCTATAGTACCAGACTAGGGTAAATATATGTGTGATGATATGATTTGCATAATCCATGATCTCAATCATGTGCTTAATCATTATATTAAATTCTAAGTCACCTTATTTCTGAAATTAACTAATTAAATTATATTCTCTTTAATAATTGGAACTGAGAAATTATGTTGAATCTGTTATGTGACTAACATGCATACTGTGGACTGAATTGCGCTGTAGCGATTATCATATACTGATATTGAGGCCGAGAGCATGTTCTATGCCGATACCTGGCTGATATTGCACTTGGGCTGAAGGAGTCCCTCCGTAGTTTATACACACCCCCAGTGAGCGCCGTCGATGTTAAGCGCATCGGGTTGCACGCCGAAGCGTATTCATGTGCATTGGATTGCATCTTTATCTGATACTTGATTTCTATGTTGATATTGTTTTGCTGTTTGTTCGTAGCTAACGTATAGGACTGTTAGTTTTAGCTTTTCTTTGTGGCATTTCTTGGATTTCTTACTTTCAGACATTTTTCTGTGCTTATTATTCACTGAGTCAGTAGTACTCACCCTACTCCCTGCACCTTGTGCGCAGATTCAGGTACACCGGAGGCTTAGCTGACATTCGTAGTCTCCAGACATTTTTTCCACAGTCGTTGAGGTAGCTCCTTGACGTTCGCAGGACATGGCTGCTCTTCATATTCCAGTTTATCGTTATTATATACATTTTCCAGATTTTTATATTCTCATCCAGATATTACTATTCTTTTTTGTTTAGAGGCTCTAGACTCATTACTCTAGATCTTATAGGTGTGTTTTTATTGATTTTCGTATTAATCCTTATTACTCCATTAATATTTTGGATTATTATTCTAAATTACCATAATATTCTTATATTGTTGGTATAAAGAAATAGTGTTAACTTGAAAGAGGTTTTTGGTCAGGCTTACCTGGCCTTAGGGTTGGGTGCCATCACGACCAGGTTTGGGTCGTGACAGAACTTTACCCCAATTTTTCATTCAAAAATCCAAAATTAAAGGTTGAATTCACGATTCGATTAGGAAGTTTTAGTCATAGAGGAGTAAGGAATCGTTACCCAATCATTGCCTCCGAAAAACTGTCGAAAAATCCTTCAAATCCGAGCTCTATAGCTTGAGTTCTGATAAAAATGGAAGAACCCTCGTTTTGGAAATATTAATATCTGCCCAAGTCCTTTGTTCTATGAGATCGCATGAAAAGCATTGCAATCACGTAGAGTAAAAATATAGGGCTCGCAATTTAACCTATGCGAATGAAGGCACAAGGTTGCGATCGCGGAGAAGGAAAAGGCAGACCTATGCGATCGCATAGAGGATATGAACCTCTGAGCCACCTACTCGATTTTTTCAGTGCGAACACGGAAGGAGGTGTGTGATCGCATATAAGGAGGGAGAAAAACTATGCAATTGCATTCAAGGATCTGCGATCTCATTGAAGGAAAAATTTTTCTCCACAATTTGTACTACTCGATCGCATTAGAGCATATGCGATCGCAGAGAAGAAAGTTCTGCAACAGCTGTGTGGAAATTTTCTGCAATCCTTTAAGTCCCGAAATTGCTCCGTTGAGCATCCGAAACACACCCAAGGCCCCCAGGACCTCAACCAAACCTACAGAAATATCCCATAACTTTATTCAAACTTGTACCAATCCTTAAATCAATTAAAACAACTTCGAAAACTCAAATTAATCAACGATTTGAGCCTAAGAACTCCAAATTCCTACCAAACCCGCTTTCGATAAAAAACCTAACCAAAACACGTCCGATTGACCTAATATTTTGTACACACGTCCCAAATGACAAGAAAGTGCTACAACAACTTCCGAAATACCGTTGCGACCCTCTGATAAAAAATTCACTATCAGACCGAAAAATTCAAAGTTCTAACTTTTGGCATTTCTAGCCTAAATGAGCTACGGACATCCAAAATACATCCCGAACACGTTCCCAACCCCGAAATAACCTAACTGAGATAACGGAACCATTGGATTTCTATTCAGAGGTCGTCTTTACCCTTTTTTGGTTACGGACCATTTTCCAGCACCTAAGCTCTAACTTAGGGACTAAGTGTCCCCAATTACTTCTATTACTGAACGTCCCGACAAAACAAAACAGCAGAAAATGACATAGGGAACACAATTAGTGGGGGAACAAGGCATAAATTCTAAAGACGACCGGCCAGGTCGTCACATCGTCCTACACTTAAACACTCGTTCGTCCTCAAACGAGCATAGAGAACATACTTGAAGTAGCAAAAAGATGAGGGTATCAGCTGCACATATGCCGATCGGTCTCCCAAGTCACCTCTTTGGCCGGCTAACCCTGCCATTGAACCATTGTTGAAGCTATATACTTTGAGCTTTCAGACCGGCCTGTCTAATATTGCCACTGGCTTCTCAACATTGGACAAGTCATTTTCCAACTGGACTGAAGTGAACTCCAACACATGAGATGGGTCACCGTGATACCTCCGAAGCATCGAGATATGAGATACCGGATGAACCCCGGCCAAACTGGGAGGTAAGGCAAGCCCATAAACAACCTCCCAAACTCGCTTCAAAATCTCAAAAGGGCCAATGATCCTCGGGCTCAACTTCTCTTTCTTTCCAAACCTCATGTCCCCTTTCATTGGCGACACCCGAAGAAAAACACGCTCCCCAACCATAAATGAAACATCACGAACCTTCAAATCCGCGTAACTCTTCTATCTGCACTGGGCCGTACGATGTATATCTTTAATCACCTTAACCCTCTAGACCAAATCAGTGCCCAATAGCCTGGCCTCACCTGGCTCGAACCAACCCACCGGGGATCTTCACCTTCTACCATATAAGGACTCATACGGCGCTATCTGAATACTGGACTGATAATTGTTGTTGTATGCAAACTTAGCAAATGGCAAGAACTAATCCCAAGACCCTCTGAACTCAATCATGCATGCATGGAGCTATCCTCCAGAATCTGAATGGTGCGCTCGGACTGTCCGTCCGTCTGAGGGTGAAAAGTTGTACTCATAGTCACCTTGGTCCCAACTCGTGCTGGACGGCTCTCCAGAATCGTGATGTAAATACTGAACCCCTGTCTGAGATGATAGAAACTGGAATGCCGTGCAGACAGACAATCTCCCTGATATAAATCCCCGCTAACCGCTCCGCTGTGTAAGAAGTACATACTGGAATGAAATGAGCGGACTTGGTCCGATCCACAAGAATGCAAATAGAATCAAATTTCTTCGTTGTCAGAGGGAGACCAGTCATAAAATCTTTTGTGATCTTCTCCCATTTCCACTCCGGAATCTCCATCTGCTGGAGTAACCCTCCCAGTCTCTAGTGCTCAGCCTTCACCTGCTAGCAGTTGAGGCATCTAGCTACAAACTCTGCTATGTCCTTCTTCATCCGCATCCACCAGTAGTGCTACCTCAGATCCGATACATCTTCGCGTCACCCGGGTGGATGGAGTACCGCAAACTATGGGCCACAGTCAATATCAACTCCAGAATATCATCCACATCGGGTACACAGATCCGACCCTGCATCCTCAATACCTCGTCATCTCCAATAGTCACATCTCTAGCATCGCCATGCTGAACTGTATCACTAAGAACAAGCAAATGAGGGTCATTATACTGACGCTCCTTGATACGATCAAACAATGAAGACTGAGAAACCACATAGGCTAGAACCTGACTGGGCTTCGAAAGGTTTAATCTCACAAACTAACTTGCTAAAGCCTGAACATCCATCCCCATAGGTATCTCTGAAGCTAGTAAATATGTCAAACTCCCCTAACTCTCCGCCCGGAGGCTCAAGGAATCGACTACCACATTGGCCTTTCCCGAGTGATATAGACTAGTGATATCATAATCCTTCAGTAGCTCCATCCATCTCCTCATGTGCAAGTTAAGATCCTTCTGCTTGAACAAGTGTTGTAAACTCTGATGATCTGTGTAAATCTCTCAAGGCATGCCATACAAATAATGACGCCAGATCTTCAAGGCATGAACAATAGCAACGAAATCAAGGTCATTGACAAGGTAGTTATTTTCATGTACCTTCAACTGTCTGAATGCTTAGGCAATAACCCTACTGTCCTGCATCAACACCGCTCCAAGTCCGACTCGTGAGGTATCAGAATAAACTGATAGGACCCCAAAACAGTAGGCAAAAGAAGAATAGGGGCTGAAGTCAAAGCCTTCTTGAGCTTCTGGAAGATCGACTCACACTCGTCTGTCCACTGAAAGGGAGCACCCTTCTGGGTCAATCTAGTTATAAGGGCTGCAATCGATGAAAACCCCTCTACAAAACGACAGTAATACCCCGCGAGGCCAAGGAAATTGCAGATCTTTGTAGCTGAGGGGGGCCTGGGCCAACTTTGCACAACCTCCACCTTGTTTGAATCCACCCGAATGCCCTCACTAGATACAACGTAGCCTAGGAATGCCACAGAACTCAACCAAAACTCACATTGTGAGAACTTTGCATATAATTTATTTTCCCTCAACGTCTAAAGCACTATCCTTAAGTGCTGCTCATGATCTTCCCGACTTTGGGTGTATACAAGAATATCATCTATGAAAATAATGAAAAACGAGTCGAGGTAGGGCCTGAATACACTATGCATCAAATGCATAAAAGTAGTTGGGGCATTGCTCAGCCCAAATGACATGAAAAGGAACTCGTAATGACCATACGGGGTCCTGGAAGAAATCTTCGATATAGGCGGCTCCCTGAAACTAGAAAGCTGTGAAAGAAACCCCGCTCGAGGTAGTAATACCCATGGTGCGAAAGATGCAGTGAAAATCCTCAAAAAACAACAAAGCATCATCTGCAGCTAGCCCACTAAAAATAGGAGGGTCGTACTTCTTGATCCTCTCCAATCTACGTTGCGCATCCTTCGAAGCAGGTTCCCCATCCTTGGGCTTAACCGTACTGCAAGCTGGACAGAGATAATATCCCATATACACCCTCTGCTCTGGAGTGCGGGCTGCGGGAGTCTGTGCTCTTCCCCTGACCGGGACGTGGTTGTAGGAAGGGGAAGCAACCCTGGCCGTGACAGTGTAGTATACATGCTCATAAACTGTGCTAATGCCTCCTGAACAGCTGGAGTAGTTGTGGCTTTAGGCATGTCAGGTGCATGAGTCCTAGCTGGATCCGCTAGAGGTACCTCAGCGACCGCTCACGTAGGTGCCCTAGCTGCACCGCGCGCGCGTCCACGACCCCAGCCCCAACTTCTGCTCTAGCGGCTGCATGAGGGGGTGCAGGTGCTTGATTATCCAGGGTCGTGTGTGTCCTCACCATCTGTGAGAGAATAGAAAAGAGAAGTTTTGAGTCGATGTCAAAAATATAGCACGACAAGGAATTCAATGAAGTGAATATTTTTTCTAAACAGTTACATAGTCTCCCGTAGATAAGTACAGACGTCTTCGGAAGCTAATAAACCAGTCTGTGTCTCGTGACTCCTATGAACCTAGAGCTCTGATACCAACTTGTCACGACCCTAGTTCACCAATCGTGAACCTGTCATGACGGCATCTAGTCTTCGCAACTAGGTAAGCCTAACACATTGCAGAAATTTAACAACCTTTACAAAAACAATAAACAAATACTAAATAACATAGGACAATGTATAGAGTGCAGCCAGGCACACACACTTCAACTCAAATACTGGAACAACCTCCAAGACCCAGAAACCCACGGGCAAACACAGGCTATAGAAAACGTACAATGCTCTAAACACTAGAGTAGTCTAATAGAAGAGGACGAAACGTCAACTAGCTAATTATAGGAATAATAAGAGGGAGACTCTCTGGATTTGTGGACGCGGCAGATGCATACATATATTCTCCGAGTATAGCTAGTAGATTACTGATAGTGCTCGACTAGAAGTACTTGGATATGCACATGAAAAACTTTCGCAGAAGAGGCATGAGTACACCAAAGCAGAACTTAGTAAGTGCCAAGCCTAACCTCGGTTGAGTAGTGATGAGGAAGGACAGGGCCTTGTTGGAAACACGTTTCAAATGCAATATACTAAACGTGTGTTCTTTTGTAGGTTTTGATGAATGTCAAACAAAGCAAAAAGCGATATATAGCAGTACTCAAGGACAAGCACAAAATGGATGCATTACAAGAAGCTCAAGACAAAGTTTAGAAATGTTATAATTGAGTCAATATTAATTGTGATCTTGATTCCTCAACTTGGCTCATAACATGGCTTCTCCACTAAAATTATTTTTCCAAAATCATGCATATTTAAATTAAGTGTCAAATGATTTTAAACTATGCATATTTACATTTGTTAAAATGTTTTCCAAGCATGCCTCAAAAATCTGGGCTAAGATAATCGATTATGTATTTATGATAAACGAGTATCTCTAAGCCAAGACTGCATGACAATCGATTGTGAATTAATGATAATCGATTGTGAGTAAGTCAGTTAACATCAGGTTTTTGCAAACTGCATAACAATCGATTGTGTACTTATGATAATCGATTGTTAACTGAGGCAAAGTTTTCAAAACTCATAAAAATCGATTATGAACTAATGGTAATCGATTAGAATGAGAAAAATGTCTCCCAGTGATTTTAAATAAAATGATAATCGATTGTGGCTTTTGATAATCGATTATATATGAGACAGAGAGTTTTGAAATTAATTAATAATCGATTATTCCATTTGATAATCGATTGTTGAAGCTGACCGTTGTCATATATTTTCAATTACCTTCAGGTAATCGATTGTTGATATTTAACAATCGATGTTTTGCTTAAAATCTGGAAAAGATTTTCTGAACGTTGTTAAAATAATCGATTGTTGATTTCCGGACAATCGATGTTTTATGCCAAAAATTGGAAAGGATTTCTTAACGTTATAAATAATCGATTATTGATTTGAAGTAATCGATTGTTGACGTAAAATCTGGGATTGAATTTTTAATCTGATAGGCAAACAATCGATTGTTTAGTCTTGACAATCGATTGTCATTGAGTAATTTCAGCAATCCTTAATTGGCAATTAGACAACGGTAAGACTGAGTTTTTCACCTATAAATACAGCTTCAACTCAGTGTTTTCACAACAACAACATATACACTTTGAGTATTTTCATTGCTAAAAGCTTTCTTACATTGATCATCATTTTCCATTCATCCATAAAGCTTTTTGAAGAGCCATTCTATTGAACTAAGTTGTTGTGATCTTGAGCGTACTATTTCTACTCATATCTACTCATTAAGGAGTGCTTTGTAAAGTGAGTGTGTTTTGTGTTTGTAAGAGAACTGCGATTCTCGTTTGTTGAGGAACTTGTGATTCCTCGGTTGAAGTCTTTGGGATTGTTATCCCCGAGCAGTTGAAGTCTTTGGGATTGTTATCCCCGAGCAGTTGAAGTCTTTGGGATTGTTATCCCCGAGCAGTTGAAGTCTTTGGGATTGTTATCCCCGAGCAATTGAAGTCTTTGGGATTGGTATCCCCGAGCAATTGAAGTCTTTGGGATTGTGATCCCCGAGCAACTAGGTGAGGCTTGTGTCCTCAGCTGTAACGGTTTGTTAAGCACCCGTAAGCTTGACAAGTTTAGTGGAAATCTCGAGAGAGTCTCTCGGGGACTGGACTAACCACGTTTGTGGCCAACCAGGATACATCATTGTGTAAGTTTATTCTACTGCACTTGTTTTAATTTCTGCAAAGTTTTTAAATTCCGCACTAAAACGCTTAATATTTTTAAAACGCTATTCACCCCCCCTCTAGCGTAAAGCGTATTGTCCAACAATTGGTATCAGAGCCATACTCTCTGAAAGACTTAACCGTTTGAGAGAATCTTTCCATGGCTTCTACTCTAGACTCTTTTGCAGGTATTGATGAAGGACAGTGCCCCACAAGACCTCCTTTGTTTAACGGGACTAATTATTCATATTGGAAAGAAAGGATGCAGATATTCGTCAGATCAAACAGCCCTTACTTGTGGAAGGTGTACACCAAAGGAAATGAGGTTCCTGTCAAAAAGGTGGAAGGAGAATGGGTGCCAAAATCAGAAGAGGAATTCAACGCCGAGGATAATCGAATGGTCCAAAATAATTTTAAAGCTATTAATTTATTACTTTGTGCTGTTAATGCTAATGATTACAGGAAAATCTCCTGCTGCAAAACAGCGAAAGAAATGTGGGACAAGCTTGAGGTCACTTACGAAGGGACTGACCAGGTAAGAGAAGCTAAAATTGACTTTTTAACTCATGCTTACGAATTGTTCCATATGAAGGAAGGCGAAAAGGTAGACGAGATGTTTGAGCGGTTCTCATCAATAGTGAATGATCTCCACGCGCTCAAGAAGACGTTCACAGACAAAGAACTAGTTCGAAAAATCCTTAGGAGTCTAACACCGGCATGGCGATCAAAGGCCGATGCGATTCAAGAGTCAATTGGAATCACGAACGTCACCATAGACGCTCTTAGAGGTAATCTTAAGACTTATGAATCCACTATTCTTAACCCTGTTATTGATGAACAAAGAAGGCAAAAGATTGCTCTAAAGGCGAGCACAAGTCAATCACCAATTGAAGAGGATGGAGATAGCGAATTCGGACTCATCATCAAAAAGTTCCAAAGATTCATGCGAAAAGAATATGACCGCAAAGGGAAAAAGCAAGGTGAGCAAGTTAAATGTTATGAATGTGGTGAAACAGGGCATATCAAAACAAACTGCCCAAATCTTAAAAAGGAGAAGAAACCCTTCAAGAAGCAACGAGCATACATATCTTGGGGAGGAGATTCCGGAGACGAATCCAGTGAAGAAGAAAATGAAGAAGCGGCAAATCTCTGCCTCATGGCACAGGAAGAAAATCAAAGTGAGGTAAGTCAAATCTCTTCCCAAAATTTTTATACTCTTGATGACATGAGAAATGCCTTTGATGAATTGTATGCTGAATTTCTCAAAGTTACAAAAACCGTCACTAGTTTAAGAGAAAGTGCTTCTCTAAAAGAACAAGATTTTCAAAAACAGTTTTCATTAAAAGAAAAAGAATTAGAAAAATTGGTTTTGGAAAATGAGAAGCTACTAGAACAAAACAAGTTTTATGGGAAAAGAAGTTCTGACAAGCCCGAGAGTTCTACAAAAAATTGTGCTTCTTGTGTAGACCTTAAGAATGAAGTAGGTAGATTAAAAGGCACACTAGATAAATTCAACTCCTCTCATAAAAACTTGAATGTGGTGCTTGATAACTTGAAATCAACCAAGCATGGAATAGGCTTCATAAATGAAGAAGAGGTTGATGCAAAAACCCAACCACCTAGAGCTCAATCTAGGATTAATAACAAAAATGCCTTTCCTAAAACAAACATGCATGCTAGACAAAATATTAGGAGACCTAGACATGACCTTCCGCCTAGCAATCGTCACCATAGACATGATGCATATTTTAGGCACAACAGTGATCATGCTAGAAGATCCCGAAATGTTCAACCTAGAAATGATTATGGTGCTCAAATTAGGAGAAATGAAAATAGAGTAAACAATGTGCATTATTCTAGCTACTATGAGCCTAGACGCATGCATAATCCAAATGTGACATGTCATTATTGTAGACGAATTGGTCATATTGCTCCCGCATGCTTTACTAGACATAGACATGCTACTCAAACATATCATTATAGTATGCATAACCCTCAAGGACCCAAAATGGCATGGGTACCAAAAGAGCATTGATTTGTTTTGCAGGTGTGCTTGAAGGAATCAAGTGTAGTGGATACTCCAAACACTTGACGGGAGACGAATTCAAAATTCCTTAAATTAAAGCACAAAGAAGGAGGAAGAGACGGAAAAGTCGATTTAGGCATTTTTTTTCAAAATCGGAAGTATTTTCGAAAAATTTAAAAGACAAAATACAAGGAAGACAAAGGCAAAATTGTGGAAGAAGCTTCTTAAATTGAAGAATGAGCCAAAAGACCAAAATGAACGGAGGATGTTCAAAATCAGGTAATTGGCAAAGTCGAAGGGAAGGTAAGTACCCTAAACCCTCTTAAGAACATCCTAGGACAAAATTCTTAAGAGTTCACGTTTTTCACCCGACTACACTAGTTTCAAAGTTATTATTTCATTTATAGATTACTGACTTGAGCGTCGGAGATGTTTAATTCTATTTTGCAGGTATCCCCCAAAAGGTAAGAGGAAAGTATAAATTGTCTTGATACAAGAAAAATCGATCATAATCGATTATGTATGCTTACAATCGATTATCAGTATCAATAATCGATTATTTGTTGATTCAATTTTTTTTGTCATGAAATCTTGTTGAATGTTTACATTGCTTGATAGAATTAAGTCTCATCATTTTAGCATCCCCCTTCCAAACAATCGATTATTTGTTCTGCCAATCGATTATTTGCCAAAATTCAAACTCTCTGTGAGTGAAATAATCGATTACTATATATTGACAATCGATTATCTGTTTTAAACTTATGTTACCGTTTTGGCTCTACAATCGATTCCTGTCAGGTCATAAATATGAAAAACAATCGATTACCAAGTTTGACAATCGACTATCTTTTTCAAATTTTTTTTTACCGTTCTGGCGTGTAATCAATGTGTCAGATCATTTTCATTAATGACAATCGATTATTCTATTCAAACAATCGATTATTGAACGGTCAGTGAATTTATTTTTACCGTTTCAGACTTCAAAGCTCTTCAAATCTCTTCAAATCTTTTCAAATAAGTGTAAGATTCATTCCTTCTCTATATATAGGCTGCACATATGCTCTTGTATACTCACTCAAGCCTCCCAAGCATCAAATTATCTTGTTATCTTTGAAAAATCCTAGCACATCTTTTTCAAAAATGTCAAGCCGCAACTCCAAACGTGCTCGTTCCAAACAAGGTGCTTCTTCTTCTCGCCATCCATATCAAGATGGATCGGTTCTATTCTTTGAATCCGATGAAGAGCTCACCCGTTTCTTAACCAAATTTGAGAAACGCCTTATTCTCCCTCCTCGCTTTTCAACAAACGCTCTTGTTGCACCATTCATTCCAGCCGCGAATATGCTAAGAGAGTGCCAACTTTTCAATTTCCTACTCCTTACTCACCCCTACTACAACATTACTTTGGTTGAAGCTTTTTACTCCAACCTTCACAAAGATGATGAGGGTGAACTCGTTACCAATGTTAACGGCATTTCCATTCTAATTTCTGAAGATAACCTCCACCTCATTGCCGGCATTCCGCATGATGGTGAAGACATCTACCAGTACATAAATGATGCCGGGGACATGATTGATGAAGCTAATCTCTTCCGCCAAGCCGGAGTCGCCTATGATGAGTCTTCTTCCCGTCGTCCCACCATAAAGGGTATGGACCCGAATTATCGTTTCATTCTCTATTTCATCACTCGTGTTCTCAAACCCCGTAAACTCAATCACACCACCATTTCCCAAGAGGATGCCAAATTTCTTCATGCCATTATCACCGGTGTTAAAATCAATTGGTGCAAGCTTATTCAATCTCATATGTTCAATGCCACCAGAGATGACATACCTCTCCCCTATGCCCTCTTAATAATGAAATTTCTTGAAGCTTCCGGGGTCAATATTGCTAATGGTCCTCTCAAAAAGAGCACCAAAATCTGGGAAATTTCGGAGTCTTCCTTTCATCATGATGGTGATCATGCTCCCGCTCCTCCTCAAAATCGACAAGCCCGTCGTGCTCATCCTCCTCAGGAGCCTACCCTCCGGACTATCTCTGACCAAATTACTCAATTAACCCGTGAGGTCCATGGTTACTTTGATCACGTGCATTATGCCTATGCTCAGGTGGTGCCATATCAAGCGCCTCCCAATGATGATGAAGGGGATGGGGGTGATGAATGATGAAATTGTTGTTTTTGATTTGTTTTTCCTTGGTTGGTTAGTTGTTGTTCGTTTTATTGTGTTTGTCTCCACCCATGTAATGTTATTTTCCAATAAATAAACTTTTGTTTATTTCATATGTTTTTTTGCATATTCTTCCCTTGTATATATTTTTGCTAATGGCAAAAGGGGGAAGAAACGGGATATCAAGAAGTATGCTATATCACTCTCAACTTCATTCATGCTTAAAGTGAGGGGGAACATGAATTGAGGGGGAACATCAAATTGCATACTTTACACTTGTCTTGGATTATCAAAATAATTATTGCATATATCCCGCTTATGTTTGCCATTATCAAAAAGGGGGAAATTGTTGGAAACACGTTTCAAATGCAATATACTAAACGTGTGTTCTTTTGTAGGTTTTGATGAATGTCAAACAAAGCAAAAAGCGATATATAGCAGTACTCAAGGACAAGCACAAAATGGATGCATTACAAGAAGCTCAAGACAAAGTTTAGAAATGTTATAATTGAGTCAATGTTAATTGTGATCTTGATTCCTCAACTTGGCTCATAACATGGCTTCTCCACTAAAATTATTTTTCCAAAATCATGCATATTTAAATTAAGTGTCAAATGATTTTAAACTATGCATATTTACATTTGTTAAAATGTTTTCCAAGCATGCCTCAAAAATCTGGGCTAAGATAATCGATTATGTATTTATGATAAACGAGTATCTCTAAGCCAAGACTGCATGACAATCGATTGTGAATTAATGATAATCGATTGTGAGTAAGTCAGTTAACATCAGGTTTTTGCAAACTGCATAACAATCGATTGTGTACTTATGATAATCGATTGTTAACTGAGGCAAAGTTTTCAAAACTCATAAAAATCGATTATGAACTAATGGTAATCGATTAGAATGAGAAAAATGTCTCCCAGTGATTTTAAATAAAATGATAATCGATTGTGGCTTTTGATAATCGATTATATATGAGACAGAGAGTTTTGAAATTAATTAATAATCGATTATTCCATTTGATAATCGATTGTTGAAGCTGACCGTTGTCATATATTTTCAATTACCTTCAGGTAATCGATTGTTGATATTTAACAATCGATGTTTTGCTTAAAATCTGGAAAAGATTTTCTGAACGTTGTTAAAATAATCGATTGTTGATTTCCGGACAATCGATGTTTTATGCCAAAAATTGGAAAGGATTTCTTAACGTTATAAATAATCGATTATTGATTTGAAGTAATCGATTGTTGACGTAAAATCTGGGATTGAATTTTTAATCTGATAGGCAAACAATCGATTGTTTAGTCTTGACAATCGATTGTCATTGAGTAATTTCAGCAATCCTTAATTGGCAATTAGACAACGGTAAGACTGAGTTTTTCACCTATAAATACAGCTTCAACTCAGTGTTTTCACAACAACAACATATACACTTTGAGTATTTTCATTGCTAAAAGCTTTCTTACATTGATCATCATTTTCCATTCATCCATAAAGCTTTTTGAAGAGCCATTCTATTGAGCTAAGTTGTTGTGATCTTGAGCGTACTATTTCTACTCATATCTACTCATTAAGGAGTGCTTTGTAAAGTGAGTGTGTTTTGTGTTTGTAAGAGAATTGCGATTCTCGTTTGTTGAGGAACTTGTGATTCCTCGGTTGAAGTCTTTGGGATTGTTATCCCCGAGCAGTTGAAGTCTTTGGGATTGTTATCCCCGAGCAGTTGAAGTCTTTGGGATTGTTATCCCCGAGCAGTTGAAGTCTTTGGGATTGTTATCCCCGAGCAATTGAAGTCTTTGGGATTGGTATCCCCGAGCAATTGAAGTCTTTGGGATTGTGATCCCCGAGCAACTAGGTGAGGCTTGTGTCCTCAGCTGTAACGGTTTGTTAAGCACCCGTAAGCTTGACAAGTTTAGTGGAAATCTCGAGAGAGTCTCTCGGGGACTGGACTAACCACGTTTGTGGCCAACCAGGATACATCATTGTGTAAGTTTATTCTACTGCACTTGTTTTAATTTCTGCAAAGTTTTTAAATTCCGCACTAAAACGCTTAATATTTTTAAAACGCTATTCACCCCCCCCTCTAGCGTAAAGCGTATTGTCCAACAGGCCTTACTGATAATAAATATACGAACAATAATGAACAATGTAAGGCAGAAAATAAACATGAAAACAACAATAAAATAGGATTGAAGCTGCAAGTCAACGACAATTATGCTACGTAAAGAAAATAATACAACCAAGTAACACTCAATATCAGGATACCATATGGAGCTCCAGGAATTGAACTCGTAGTCCATTTTACCAATGTCTGAGGATCTCCCAGAATCGAATTCGTAGTCCATCATACCAATATCAAGGAATCTCCTGACAATCGAACCCGTAGTCCATCGTACCAATAAAAGAGGATCCCCGGGAATTGAACCCGTAGTCTGTCATACCAATATCAGAGGATCTCCCGAGAATTGAACCCGAAGTACATCATACTAATAACAGAGGATCTCCTGGAAATTGAACCCATAGTTAATCATACCAGTATCAGAGGATCTCGTGGGAATTAAACCCGTAGTCCTAATTGTAAACACATCACATCAATTCAATAATGTACATATGCTGAGTAAAAAAAACATGTAGAATCCAAAGAATAGCATGCTTCACGGAGAGCAGATATTGCAATTTAGTCAAATAAAACATGTAAGCTAACTAGCATGCTTTCCCTAAGCTAAAACAAGTGAAATATGCATTAATAACAATTAATTACGTGAAGAACACAGTCTAAATAAGTCAAGTCAAGTAAATTTCCAACAATTAGCACAAATACATGCTCGTTATCTCACGCACAAGGCATTTTAAACAACAGCCAAAATATCCTATGGGAAGAGGCCCCCCACATAAAGTTAGACAAGCCACTTAACACGAACTGGTATAAAAATCGCTAAGAAACGATGCTCTTGCCCTGAGTATTAGACTCCAAGTTGCCAAAATCTATTCAAACCAATTATATATTGTAAATAACATTGCAAGTAACCAATTCCACTGTTAAAATTAAAGCTAAGGTGCGAAAATAGGTAAAATTACCAAAACGCCCCTCAGACCAACGTCTCGGAATCGAATAAAGTTTACTTTTTCAGAAACCTCATACTCTCACGAGTCTAACCATATAAAAATCTCCAAAATAGGAGGTCAAATGCCCCTTCAAATCCTCACAATGAGGTCTAAAAACTTTACCCCAATATTCATTCGAAAATCCGAAACTAAAGGTTGAATTCATGATTAGATTAGTGGATTTTAGTCGTAGAGAAGAGTAAGGAATCATTACCCAATCATTTCCTATGGAAAACCTTCAAACAATCCCTCAAATCCGAGCTCTCTAGCTTGAGTTTTGATAAAAATGGAAGAAACCTCGTTTTTGAAATAATAATATCTGCCCGGGTCCTTTGTTCAATGCAATCGAACGAAAAGAATTGCGATCATATAGAGTAGAACTTTTGGTCCCGGAATTAGGCCTATGTGAACACATGTATAAGGTTGGGATCACGGAGAAGGAAAAGGTAGACCTATGCGATCGCGTGAGGAGCCCTGCGATCGCATATAGGAAATGAACCTCTGAGACACCTGCTCGATTTGTTCAGTGCGAACGCGGAAGGAGGTGTGTGATCGTATATACGGAGGGAGCATAACTATGCGATCATATTCAAGGACCTGCGTTCGCATTGAAGGAAAAATGGCCCTCCACAATTTGTACTACGCGATCGCAGGGAAGAAAGTTCTACAACAGCTGTGTGGAAATTTTCTGCAATCCTTTAAATCCCAAAATTGCTCCGTTGAGCATCCAATACAGACCTGAGGCCCCCAGAACCTCAATCAAACCTACAAACATATCCCATAACATCATTCAAACTTGTACCAATCCTTAAACCACCTAAAACAACGCCGTAAACTCAAATTAATCAACGATTTGATCCTAAGAACTCCAAATTCAAACCAAACTCGCTTTCGATCAAAAACCTAATAAAAACACGTCTAATCAAAAACCTAATACAACAACTTCCGGAATCCCATTCCGATCCTCGGATCAAAAATTCTTTATCGGACCGGAAACTTCAAAATTTTAACTTTCGGCATTTCTAGCCTAAATGAGATACAGACATCCAAAATACATTTCGAACTCGCTCCCAACCCCAAAATCACCTAACGGAGCCAACGGAACCATCAGATTTCCATTCCAAGGTCGACTTCACATTGTACTAATTATGAATAATTTTCCAACACTTAAGCTCTGATTTAGTGACTAAGTATCCCAAAACACTCCGAATTCTGTTACCGAATGTCCCGGCAAACTGAAATAGCAGAAAAAAACATAGGGAACGTAGTTAGTGGAGGAACGAGGCATAAATTCTGAAGACAACCGGTCGGATCGTCACAACGAGTGTGCATACGGGCTTATATGTGGTATTTTGACCGATTTAAGCTTTTTAGTCTTCTTAAACATTCAATTGAAATTTTTCTTAACATGTTATATTGTAGGTTTTCTTGTGTTCTTTAATTTAAGTTGTCATCACTGTTATTATCGTGTTACCTCTTTTATTGTTGAATTATTCTTATTTGAAGTTGTTGAGTGTTAGCATATCCTTCTCCGTTGAGTATTCATCATCCATTTTGTATTATTGATATTCTTTGTTCCCATTGTTGGTTGAGCCATTGGCCATATATTGTGTTAATTTATTGCAAGTGTTGTGAATTATGGGCACATGTAATGCGAGGTGATTATTGTTTAGTGATATTGATATACATGTAGTGGTATAATGATTGGGGTTGATACGCATATGATGAGATAAGGTTGGATTGATATATGTGTTGCTAGTAACGGAATTACTTGAAGCTGCGCGGTGAGATAAGGTGACTAAAACAGTTGTATCTACTTTGAAAAAAATATTTTCAAAATAAATGCAAGGCTCACGCGGTGATATAAGGAAGATTGTGATTGTGACTTGTGAAATGTGATTGTGATGTATGGTACCTCAGTTGTGATTCTTATTATATGTTCTTTGTTAAAGGCTTCATGGTTGAACAATTTTGTTATTTCTTCATTTGTCTTACTTATAATTGTCCGTATTTGATTACTTGTTGTTCGTATCATGTGTTAACTTCTTATTTTCCTTATTGCCTTAATTTTTGTTGTTAGTCTATGTTATTGTACTACTTAGTTATCATTTATGTCCTCACTTTTCATTATTAGTGTATATCATACTTTGTTATGTTTTTCTGCCTTTGTAGGTATCTTGACCTGAGCTCGTTACTGTTCTACCGAGGTTAGGTTTGATACTTGTTAGGTACTATTGTGGTGCACTCATGATATACTTGTTTATATTTTTGTGCAGATCCAGGTACATCTGCTCGTGCCAAGTGCCAGTGACCATTTGGTTTAACCAAAAAATATAATTTGGTCAAAGCGTGAATTTTGAGAAAAGAAGTCGTGTTGCTGATAATCAAAGAGACCAAAATATAATAGGCTTTCAAAGAATAAGAATAAAGCAATAAGAAGTTTGTCTTCCACTAAGATGTAGATGATATTTCGTGTCCTTACAAATGATGAAACCTCCTCCTTTTATAGCTAATAAGGAGTAACGGCTTAATATATATAATGAAAACCATTTAATGAGACGTTATACAATCATTGCTATTAAATGTTAATTCTGTAACGTATCAGGCATTTAATAATGAATTTAGACTACTTTTTGTCATCAGATTCTTGTCTTCAGTGCCTTTTTTTATCTGTTGGATTTAAATGGCTTGAAAAGATACGAGACTCGTATCTAAGATTCCCTCTCGTGTCTGTTTACTTTCCTCCTCCCTTATATGTTGTTCTACGTAACTTTCAGTCATTTATTACTATTTGACTAGTTCACGTGTCATGCCACATCATCTTTAATTCAAATTCAGTTTTTCCCATTTCATATACTCCCCCCACTTCTCATTTATTTATCAATTAAATAATTGGAAAGTGGATCTTCATAAAAGAGAATTATTGTCACAATTGACGTCTCATCTGTCTTTCTCATTTAAGGCTCCACACACGTGTCACCTTCTGATTTGATCTGCAGATTTTTACCCACTTTTCTAGGCTTATTCAACTTCCTCTTTTCACGAAGTGATAGTTATCTTCAATATAGGCTTTCCATCATTACACCTTTTAATTTGGCGGTTGCTTCCATATAACCTTTTATTTCACACTTCCTTTGTCATCTTCCTCAACATGCAAATTTTACTTCTCCTTACTTCAAACTCGCTCAACAATGGCATCTTTAATCCCTAACCCCAGAAATGTTCTAGTTCTTGATCAATTTACTAATGCCCCAACTCCGATTAGACATACAAGAGGCAGAGGAGGAAGACTTAGAAGTGCAGGATCTACACGTGGTGGTTCGAGTGGTTCTGCTTCTCCTTCTTCAAGTTCAGGCATCAAAGGTTCCTCTTCAAAAACTCCATCTTTGAAAGTTAAAGAAGTTTCTAACCTTCTCAAGAACCCACAGTTGAAGAGATTATACCGAGTGATTTGTCTTTTGTAAGTGATAGAATGTCTCTTCAGAAGAAAATTGCTAAATTGGAAAAGGTTGAGTCTTACCCCTCTCATATAACTGAACTCACAATCCCTACTATTAGAAACGAATGTAATTGGAAAGAGAGTGTTCGTTTATCAGTTCCTGCCATAAACCAAAGAATTTCTTCTTATAGACATGGGTATTCTTTCGTTTACACTTATCCATTTACTTTGGGATTCAAACCCACCATAGATCCGGTTATCCTTGATTTCTGTCGTTTCTTCATCATTTGCTTAGCTCAAATTGGCCCTTTAGTATGGACGGTTGTAGCTTTTTGTTGATACCAAATTTTCCCTATATATAATTTGCACCCAAAATACTTTCAAAATAGCATATATATGCATATATAATCAGGCCGGGGAACTTTGGTATTTTTCTTTAATTTTTGAGATTTTTTAAAATCAATTTATTGTTTATTTTTGACAGTATAAAGGCCAAAATTATTTTATAAATTATTATTATTAGTGAGTAAGGTGTTTCATTCTCGTATTGACAATAAAATATAATTTTTTTAATGTAATTTTTGCACATTTTTTACAAATTTAATTGTATTTTTAAGGCTAATTGCATAAAATTGCAATTATGGCCAATTTCGTAATTCACTTCTTGTCATAGTTATAAAATTATTTATAGTATTTTTAGACTTATGTTTATATGTTATTAATTAGTTCCATATTTTTAATTTTGCTTTTTAAACTATTTTGGCTATTTTAAAAAATTAATTGGGAGAAATTGGTTATTTAAAAGTTAGCCACATTTTATTTATAATATAGCCCAATCACACCCCTATTTAAGCCCAATTCTAACCCAATTTTATTGACCCATACCCATTGGATTTTACCCGGTCCATCTCAGTTTTGATCTGAGCCGTTGATTAAATAAGAGCAACAGCCAAGATCATCTTTCCTTAATTAAATTGAACGACCCCTCCCCAGCCCCTCATTCACATAGACCGGTCTCTCTCTCTTTCTAACAAATGCTCCCCCTTATCTCTAGAACCTTTTGGTTCCTTCTTCTCCGATGAAGTCCATCGCCTCTACGGCATACTCCTCCCTCACTTCTCTCGACATCTAGTAGCCATGGAATCCTTATATCGTTGTTTTCTCTCTAAATATTGAAGCCCAAAAGTTTCAGCCATGAAAGACGGTCACTGAAGCTTCGCCTGGGCCTGTTTCCAGCTTTTTCTCCGGCGGTTTTTGTCCGATGATGCTTCTATGGCATTATATACGAGTTTCACATCCAGGTTCTCGTTTTTCCTAATTTGATTGCAAACCCTAATTTTTCTACTCAAACCTCTTTAATCTCTACTCTTTTAAAAAAACTCTCAGTTTAATTTTGTTTTCTACTCTATTTTTTACTTACTATTTCCGGTTATTCCAAATTTCAGATGGTTAATACTCTTTCAAATTAGGGTTTCTGACCCCCTTCTTCAAAATCGTTTCTTCTGCTCTTTCTAAGGACTATATATTCGTTTGTGTTTCTTTGTTTTACTTGCTTGTTTGGTGTCCTTGTTAACCTGGGTCCATGCTTTAATTTTTTCTTGCTAGGGTTTCCGACCCTCTTTTCAAGATCACTACATCTTCTGCCTCCTTTGAGTATTATGTATGCATGTATTATATGTTTGTTTTGTAACGAGCGTGTTTGTTTCTGAGTTCCATGCTTTATGCTTTTTTACTAGGCTTCAAATTGTCTACTCATCTATGATTTCTTGCACAATGTTCTCTGATTTTTCACGCCTATTGTGTTAATAGGTCTAATTGTTATTCGTACGATTCTGTGCATCTCTTTGAATCCCTTATATGTATGTGTATTCCTTAAAGGTTCTTACACTGATTTCTTGAATCTGGTCACCTTTCTCTTTGAACACACCAACACACACTGCATATTTCTCAGAACTTCAGATTCTCTGAATTCTCTCTTTCTCTGCTATACTCTCTTATTTGAACACTCAATCGGCTGAAAGCCAAGGTTGAGTAGCCTGGGTTGATTACTTCTACACTACTGGGTTCTATTGTTTATTTACTTGGGTCTGTTGCTGCTACTATTCTCATACTGTTGTTATTCTCTCTGCTGCTTACACTCTCTGCTCACCTTGTTCCTTTGTGCACTATTTTCATTGTGGTGTATTACTTGCAACATGTATGTCATCCCTTTAAAATATAGTTTCCACAACATGTTTCTATTTATTTTGCATTTCATAATATTTATCGTGTTCTTTTACTTATGGTTTTGTTGCTCTTTTTATCACTAGCATGTCACTTTCTAGTCTATTTGGTTCAGCTTAACATGCTCCATTAACCCTTTCCTTGTCTCAATAAATGTTTACTTTTTCCTTGTGTACTTCTACCATGCATCCATGTCTGTTTGGATACTTGGTTAACCTAATACCTGTGTTTGATGTTAAGTGTAATTAGAGTTTGGTATAGTAAGAACTGAACTCTTGTTTTGCAACCATGTCTGCTTACTTTTTTCCAATGTGTTGCCTGTGTGAATAGTTTACTTAGCTTATTTGTTCCCTTCCCTTTGCCCTTATTTGTGTGATGCTCTGTTTTTCTAAAACTGGTCAGTCCAAATGATTCAGAAGAACTTCTTCAACTCTTTCAACTATTTTCTTAAACTTTCTCAACTTTTCCAACTCTTTCAACTATTTTCTTAAAGTGTCTCAACTTTTCCAACTTTTTCAATTGTTTTCTCAGACCGTCTCTCAATTGTTTTCAGCTCTCTCAATTCTAATCATAATCTCATTCTTAGAACCTTAGGGTCTGCCCCCTTAGTCTAAGCATTGGTTTGGGAGCCTTCAGCACCCATTGAACTTTGATGCACAAGGCTGGCACTTCAACACTTGCAATTGTCTAATTATGATGTTGTGGGTGTTTGGTATTGTCCAGGGGTTCAAACAAACCCCTTAGGGAACTTTGCCGCACTTAAGCCTTTGTAATGGTTGTTAAACTCGCAAGAAGAGAGGGTGGAGATCTTAGGCCTGGCTGTAGGCTCCCTGTAGAATAGCTTCTTCTTTTTTTATCAGTGTTGTATTTCTAAATTACTTGGTCTATAATAACTTGTAAAGAATAATGGGGTTTATAGTGAAATTGGGAGGGTAATGCATGCTTAGTCAAGGGGAATGGGTAGAGAACATGTTTATAGGATTTTACTTACCTATTTGCGCAATAGAAATCATGTTTAGGACATGCATTTTACATGTAGGAATCTTGTTCCTAGGTCTTTACATTCAGCTTGTTATTTTGCCTATTTTTTATGATCACAATCAGTTAATAATCAAGTTACTACCATTGCATTTAGACACCATGTTTTAGGGCCTATATATGCATTAGATATCATGTACTTATTTTATTTGCAACTATTGAATCCCTCACTAATTTTGTTAAATAGACGTAAAACTGGTTCACAGGTTCCTATTCCATTACGCGTAGTCCTATTTGTTTTTGTATGTTGCCTAGCATTTTATCCTTTAAACTTAAGGTTTCCACCTAGTTCCTACCTCATAAGAATAGCGATCTTAAATTCCCTCTAGGATATATAGTATGGAACGGGTAATAGCACGCAATAAGCATTCGTAAACCATTGAAGCGTCAAACACCTCAACAAGGAGGGAAGGGTAGATTATGGAGATGATGACGATGCGATAATATCATAAAGCGACCCCTCTTTGGGATATGTGAGGATATTTTATCGAATGATCCGTATTATAGTTAAACCTAAGACCCTTCTCTCCTTTGTTTGATTTATTTAAATTTTCTCCTATAGCAATGCTTTTCCAAATCAATCCTCTTTTTTATTTTTAAATGTATGTCCTTTCTTCTTCTTTTAAACTTTTCAAGTTTTGCGAATGTTATATATGTGAACCTTATTTGTTTAATTGCTTCATTCTTTTTATAAAGTCAAAATTAACACGGCCGGGAACCACAGTAGTTGATTTTGAAGGGGTGCCTAACACCTTCCCCTAGAGATAATCTCTAGCCCTTACCCGAATTCTGGTTTTCTTTTCAAAATACTCTCTTGGTAAAGTGTCCTAAAGCACTATAATCATTAGGCGGCGACTCTTAATATTCCATAACCCAACTCCCAAACGGGAAATAGAGTAGTTTTGTCCATAATATCGTAAAGCCCGATTTCACTTTCTTTATAGGAAAAGGGGGCATCTACAGCATGGCGACTCTGCTGGGGACTTCTTTTTAGGCTTTTACAATTACGTGTTTCGTGACCTTATTGCTTTCTTTACTACCTTTATTTATCTCTTTAATCGTTTCTCCACAATTACTAACTTATTTCTTCATGTCTTTCTTTTTTCTTTAACTGTTTTGCTGCTTTATTGCCTTACTTTATTTCAATTCCATCGTAAATTTCGAGCAACTATTGTAATCATTATTGTATGAACGTGAAAATACATGTACTTATTTCATTGTTGTAATTGCATCCTTCAAAATTATTTTCCACTCGTGCCAAACAAATCCTATAGACACGATTATAATGAGTGGTTGTGCTTTTCCATTTTTACAAACCCATTTAAATTTGGCTAAGGCATATTTGCGGTAAAACAAGTCGATCAACGGTGTAGTCGATGGTTATGTGCCTTTCCCTCATGAGTTGTCCACTCAAGGGTACCTTGTCTAGCATTCAAAAATAGAAACCTTACTCTATTTAATTGTTCATGCATCATTTTCAAACGTACCGAGTCAGTTATGTTGTCCGCATAATGACTCATTAGGATAGCCTAAACCAAAAGTCCATCGTGTTTCCTAGAAAGCCAAACGGACATTCACGTTATGTGCATTGATTTGGAGAACTGAATTACTCTTGCTAAATATTGGTTTAAATAGTTGAGTCCTGTGGGGTTAAGGGCCTAACTCTCTATTTTGCAGGAAATGAGGCACGAAGTCCCCGGTTCGGTATGGTATCAAACATTCATCCAAAGTTGCTAAGCTGGTGGGATGATTTGCATGGTAGTGATTGGGTTCTTGTCCGGAAGCACTTAGGAAATCTTCCTTCACTCCTAGAAGTTAGGCTAGATAACAAGATTGTGGAAGTAGCTACTATGTTTTGGGATAGTGAACAGTACGTCTTCAGCTTTGGGGGTATTGAAATGACGCTGTTATTGGAAGAAATTGGGGTTCTAGCCGGGATTCCTTGGGATAGCTCGGGGTTCTTGAAAATGATGGGGCTCAAGAAGAATCCTAATCTGACCAGTCTGAAGGACTCCTACATATCCTTCGACTTCATGTATGAAAGGTTCGGACATAGAAATTCATACCACACTCACATGGACGAGTTCGCCCTCACCTCATTGGGGCATATACATATGAGAGCCTTTGTATTCATGTTTTGTTTCCTGGGCATGATTGTCTTTCCGGTGAAGAAGGCTAGAATCCATACAACACTATCCATGGTAACCAAAGCCGTAATGGAGGGTATCGACGGGAAGACATTCAGGATAGCACCCATGATCCTCGCCGAACTGTATCGAGCATTAGAAAAATGTCAACAAGGGCCATCGCACTTTGAAGGGTTTAATTTGATACTACAACTCTAGGTCATCAAACATTTTCAGAAGGGAGATTATAGACAAGAGATCATACAACGAGACTGAGATGACCATTTCGCTTTCCATCATCCAAAGCGAATGCACTTCATGCCAAATATGTTCGCCCGCCTGGAAGATGGCAGTGGATGGGTAGAACTATTGAAGAATATGAGAGAAGAGTAGGTACAATGGATGTACGAGTGGTTTCCAACTGGAGAGTTCATCATTCGATCTAGGGATGCGCCATTACTTGTACTCATCGGCTTAAGAGGAACATACCATTATGTCCCCCTCCGAGTCATGAGGCAAGCAGGAAGAAAGCAGATTATACCAATGATAGAAAAGATATGTCACTACATGGCTGATTTCATAGATGACGATAGCCCACACAGGTGTCGGGCTCAGCATGTGTGGCATTCCAAACATATTTTGGTGAAGGAATCTATGGAGCCAGACAGGTATCAGGCGGTGCATGCACCACTTTATCCAGGGTGGCTAAAAGATGATCATATTGGCTTGGGAAAAATGGGTTTCGTCCATGGTCACAGGGTTATTGATGAGGATACTGGAGCAAAGTTCAAGTATACTCAGCTATGCAAATGGATGCGAGAGTGTGAAAGTAAACATCGGGAAATGATAGAGGCCCAGAAGAAGGTAATCAATGCGTCGAAAGGCATGGTTGTCCGCGCAAACAACCGTTTAGGGTACTTGGAGTGGGGACTAGTGCAGCTGGAAGGCAAGTTTCTGAAAAGGATCAGCGACTTTCAAGAAGCTGAAGGTAATGAAGGTGGGCACTTGGCTCGGGCTTACTTGTTGCTGAGACTACAGGAGCTGATGAAACTGGTACGAGGGAGGCAAAGATACCGAATTTGGGGAAGGTCCTTCTTGGACCAAGTAGTTAGGATTTTTGCTACTTTCTTGATGTAATAAGGCCCTTGCTCGATAGTGACAATCTCTCTTTATTTCAGTCTTTTTTGACTCGTTCTATTTTCTATCTATAAAATGAGGCACTTGGTGTTATAAGTTCTCCAAATAATATCTGTCGCTAAGCCTACCTCGGGCACAACGAGGCACCTACAAAGTTTAAGGGTTCTTTCTCATAATCCGGACTAACTTTTTACCTTTTGTTTTTCTTTTATTTTTTATTCCCCTCCCCAAAGTTTGGTTCGTGCATTCTGGCACCATCAGCATACTCAAAAAGATATAAGGGTTCTCCTCCTCCTCCGAGTCCTCCCAGAAGCAGGAAGAAAGGAAAGATGGAGATAATAAAGCATGAAAGGAAATGGAAGGAACTTCTTAAGGTACCCCGATCACCAAAGAAACTGTTGCTCATTTGGAGCAAATTTTACTAAGGTTCCAAGAGGAACTGGACCAGGTCTGGAGTTTGGCAAGTTGTCCATCTCCCTTGCTACTGCAGATGTCAACAATCAGGTCTCTGCACCTCCGTAGAACACCCCAATCAAGCTCGCAACAATGCTCCACCGCTCATCCTTGAACCCCAAAATGCTCCAAATCATCAAGATACCGCTATGTTTATGGATACTGTGCCATACTATGCACAACCCATATCAGATGTGTCAGAATCAGACTTACTCATTCAGAAGTTGGCTGCTAAACTCAAGAAACTCATTACCATGGTTCAAGGCGTTGAAGGTAATAAAGGTGTAGAGGGTCTAAATTATGAAGACCTTTGTATGCAACCTGATGTCGAACTCCCACAGGGGTACAAACCTCCTAAGTTCTAAATTTTTGATGGTACGGGTGATCCCAGGGTTCACCTCAGTATGTATTGTGACAAGTTAGTGGGAGTTGGTAGAGATGAAAAGATCCGCATGAAACTATTCATGAGGATCTTGAAAGGTGATTCTTTATCTTGGTATATCAGTCAAGATGCGAAGAAGTGGACGAGTTGGGTAATCATGTCATTTGATTTCATGGACTGTTTTAGATTCAACACAGATAACGCACTAAACGTGTTCTATATCAAAAATTTGAAGAAGAAGCCCACCGAAACCTTTTGCGAGTATGCTACTCGTTGGAGGTCAGAAGCTGCCAAGGTTAGACCGGCTTTGGAAGAAGAAAAAATGAACAGATTTTTCGTTCGTGCTCAAGACCCACATTATTACGGGAGATCGATGCTGATAGAGGGGCAGATGTCCGCTGAAATCATCAAAATGGGAGAAAGGATTGAAGGGGGATAAAAAATGGTATGGTTACTAACCTTGAGGCGTTGGAGGCCACCAACAAAGTCTTACAATCTGGTGGCACGTTGAAGAAAAAGGACGTAACCTCTGTAATGGCTGCGCAGAGAAAGCACTCTCCCGTGAAATATAAAACATACCCTCCAACCCCACTCACATATCAACCCTCTCTAAATTACCAGGCACCTTCACCTACCTATCCAAATCCACATCCCGTCTACCAAACACCCCCATCACCAACATATCATCCCACCTCGCCAGGATATTCCCAACTCGTACCCGTATACAAAGCTTACAACTCCCAACCTCCTCACTATCCATCACCACCTACCCACCAAAACTTCCCACTACCAAGACCCAACGTTGACCGCAAACCGCCCAGACAATACGCCACTATTGCCGAACCAATTGACCAACTGTATGAGAAGCTCAAAGCTGCTGGATGTGTTACACCCATCACAGCCATAATCCCACAAAACCCTTCCTAATGGATCAACCCAAATAAAACCTGCGCATACCATTCGGGGATGAAGGGCCATACCATCGACGAGTGCCGCTCGCTGAAGGACAAAATTTAGACCTTAATTGACAACAAGGTCATTGTAGCTAAAGAGCCTGCTCTTAATGTTTGTAACAACCTCTAGCAAACCACAAAGGTGGAGGCATACACATGATTGAGATTGAGGATGACTAGTAACCCGAAGGGTCAATCGCTTTGATATCTGAAGGAAATGAGCCCAAGAAATCGGTAGTCATTGTTAATCTTATTGTTGTGCAAATCCAGCCATCTGAGGGAAACCTGGTCAATATATCGATGCCATTTGAGATCGAGGCACCTCCTGCAAAAGTGCCAATGCCAATTGAGGTGGAGTTCGGGACTCCAAAGGCGCCCGCACCAAATGAAGTTGCTATGGTGCCCCAAGGGTGCCCATTCGGTTCTCCATGTCAGCCATAACCCCATTTCAGTCAAATGCCATACCTTGGGACTACACAGCGGAGGCGAGAAGGAAGGGAAAAGCACGCACGGGTGAAGCAATCGCCGCACAAGGTATGACTAGAATAGGGAGGGTGTACACACTAGAGCACCTTGCAGAGTCCAGCAAGCATGCCTCTGTATGACCCATTGAAAGTGGACCTGATGATCTCTGGAGGAAAATATAGGATAAAGAGTATTCAGTTGTTGAACGGCTAAGCAAGACTCCACCGCAGATTTCCATCTTGGCATTACTGTAGAGTTCCGAGGCGCATAAAAATGCCTTGATGAAGATATTGAGCGAGGCTTATGCCCCAGAAACATAACAAGAGGAGAGATGGTGAACATGATAGGACAAGTATTGGAAAGTAAGAAAATCACCTACTACGAGGATGAATTACCACCTGAAGGGCTCAGTTAAAGCAAATCACTGCACATCATTGTGCAATGTGAAGATCATTTCATCACCAGGATCTTAGTCGACGGAGGTCTAGCCTCAACATTTGCCCGTTGATCACCCTCAAGAAGTTGGGCAAAGGATTGCAAGATATAAAAGACGGGGCTATTAACGTTAAGGCTTTTGATGGTTGTCAGATGTCTACCCTCGGGGAGATTATCCTGTGTTTTCAAATAGGGCCCACTTGGTTTGATGCTTATTTCCAAGTCATCGACATACCAGCATCTTACAACTTACTTCTTGGACGACCCTGGATGCACGCCACTGGGGCAGTGGAATCAACCTTACATCAGGATGTGAAGTTGGAATGGAACTATCATGAAGTAATCATCTATGGCGACGGTAGCAACCACATATACAGTCGCCAAACCATTCCAATTATCGGAGGCAGAAGAAGAATAGCGGAGAAACATATCACCATATTGAGCGAGTCTACGCACTGGACAAGGATAAATGGTGGAGAAACAAGGTCGAGAGCATTCTAAATTTGAGTGGGCATGAACAGGGGAAAGGGCTTGGTAAGAATCTTCAAGGTATCACCAAACCTGTTCAGTTGAAGAAACATGTTACTACCTTCGAACAGGGGTACGAGTACACTTGGCAAGAGTTCAAAAACTGGTCACCACCATGGCGCGGCCCATATTACCCATTGGAACGCACCATACCTCAGCTAGAGCAGATATTTCAACCAGCCGACACTCTCTACTGGTCATAAGAAGACGAGGTTCTTGCGGCAATGAAGAACTTGTTTTAGGAGGACATGGATTGTTGTGTGATTTTTGAAGAGGAAGGGGAGGAAGGCCCTTCCATTCAGGCTGTGAGCTGAGGGGAGCACCTCACCAATTGGCCGATCAGAACCACCATCGCCCGAAAACCTTTGGGGTAGCAAGGCAGAACAAGTATCATGCATCTTTGTTTTAGTTGTTTTCTTTATTTTCCGAATTGTATTTATTTTCCAAAAGAGCTCCGATGTGTTGAACATTTATGAATTTAATCAAAAGCATTTTTTTCAGCTTATCAAATATCCCGCTATTCATTACTTTTCTTTGCTATTTACTTTATTTCCACACAACAACTATTACGTATCTTGATGATGAACCATTAACTGTAACCTGCAACGGGGCTATGCAACAACTAGACATAGACTCTGAGGAGGATGATATACCCGAAGAGGTTGTCAGAGAGGCCGATAATCTTGAGAATAGACCTAACTCCAACTTGGATGAAATCGAGGTCTTTTATTTGGGAGATACAGAGAATGTCAAAGAAACGCGCATCAGTGTGCACTTATCACACACAAAGAAAAAAGAATATACATAGTTCTTGAGTGAATATGAGGATATCTTCGCATGGTCTTTCGACGATCTGGCCTCAGTACATCCATCGTTGCTCACAAGTTGGCGACAGATCCTGCATGTCCGCCAGTAGAACAAAAGCTCAGACAATTCAAGCCAGATATGTGTTTAAAAATCAAAGAAGAGGTCACCAAGCAGACCAAAGCCAGAGTTCTTCAAGTGGTAGAGCATCCAAATTGGTTAGCTAACATTGTGCCAGTACCGAAGAAGGATGGGAAAGTTATTGTTTGTGTCGACTATCAAAATCTCAACCGGGCCAGTCTCAAAGACAATTTCCCTTTGCCAAGCATACACATTCTGATCGGCAACTGCGCCAAGCATGAGTTGCAGTCATTCGTCGATTGCTTTGCGGGGTACCATCAGATATGGATGGATAAAGAAGATGTAGAGAAAATGGTGTTTGGCATGCCTTGGGGAATGTATTGCTACAGAATAATGTCGCTCGGGTTGAAGAATGCGGGAGCTACTTACATGAGCGCCATGACTACGCTCTTTCAGGACATGATACATAAGTTGAATTGAGGTATATGTGGACGATGTCATTATTAAGTCTAGGAAGGCTGCAGATCACATGGAGAACCTCCGAAAGTTTTTCAATAGACTAAGGAGGTATACCTTGAAACAGAATCCCGCCAAGTGTGCATTTGGGGTCGCTGCAGGAAAGTTATTGGGTTTCATCATGAGTCACCAAGGAATAGATCTGGATCCTTCAAAGGGCAAATTCATTCAGGAGTTTCCACCATCGAAGAGCAAGAAAGAGGCTATGAGTTTCCTGGGGAGACTCAACTATATCAGCTGATTCATAGCTCAGTCTACCGTCATCTACGAACCTATCTTCAAGATGATGAAGAAGGATGCCACCACCAAATGGACCGATGAATGTCAAAAGGCTTTTGACAGGATCAAGGATTACTTGTCTACACCTCTAGTCCTGGTTCCGCCTGAGCCTAGGAGCCCTTATTGCTATCTCGCAGTATTGGATGGAGCATTTGGATATGCCTTGGGACAACATGATGAGACGGAGAGAAAGGAGCAAGTTATTTACTACCTCAGCAAGAAATTTACCCCGTATGAGGCTCGGTATTCCTTTCTAGAATGCACCTGTTCTGCTTTGACCTAGATAGCTCAGAAGTTGAGGCATTATTTATGTGCATACACTAGCTACCTTATATCAACAATGGATCCACTAATGTATGTTTTTCAGAAGCCCATGCCCACTGGCAAGCTCGCCAAGTGGCGAGTTTAGTTGAGTAAATTCGACGTTGTCTATGTCACCCAGTAGGCAGTTAAAGGACAGGCTTTGGTAGATCATCCCACAGAAAACCCAATAGGAGAGGAGTACGAACCCTTGAAGACATATTTTCCCGGCGAGGAAGTAGCTTTCATATGAGAGGATATTGCAGAATCCTATGACGGGTGAAGGATGTTTTTCGACGGAGCCGCAAATTTCAAATGAGTTGGTATCAGAGCAGTCCTGGTATCAGAAATCGGTCTACTTTATCTTGTATCCGGCAAGCTCAGGTTCCCATGCACCAATAATATGGCCGAGTACGAAGCTTGCATCTTGGGTCTTAAACTGGCCATTGACATGAACATTCAGGAGCTGCCATGATCGGAGTCTCAGACCTACTCATACATTAGGTTAGAGAAGAATGGATAACCAAGAATTTCAAGATACTCCCTTATCTGCACCACATACAGGAATTGAGAAATATGTTCAGAAAAACGAAATTCCAGCATGTCCCAAGAATATAGAACGAGTTCGCAGATACACTTGCCACTTTATCATCCATGATTTAGCATCCAAATACAAAATTCATCGACCCTATCAGGTCAAGAATCATGATCAACTGGCATATTGTGCACATGTTGAGGAAGAAGCCGACAGAACACCCTGGTTCCACGAGATCAAAGAGTACCTGACAACAGTGGAATATCCAGAGCTTGCTAATGCTACTTAGAAGCGCACGCTTCGAAGGTTGTCCAACAGTTTCTTTCACAGCGGAGGAATCATGTATAGGAGGACTCCCGATTTGGGACTATTAAGGTGTGTTGATGCGACAGAAGCAACCAAGTTATTGGAGGAAGGGCGCTCAAGAACTTGTGGGCCGCACATGAAAGGTTTTGTTCTAGCAAAGAAGATACTTCGAGCAGGATATTTCTGGATGACAATGGAAACAGATTACATTCAGTATGTCCAGAAGTGTCAACACTGTCAGATACATGCGAATAGGATAAAGGTACCTCCGAACGAGCTCACTGCAATGAGCTCCCCATGGCCGTTGGCCGCTTGGGGAATGGATGTTAAGTTGCAATTGATTACTTTACTAAATGGGTCGAAGCAACATCATAAAAAGCAGTAACCAATAAAGTCATGCTAGACTTTGTCGGAGATCATATTGTCTGTCGATTCAGTTTTCCAGAGTCGATCATCACTGATAATGGTTCCAATCTCAACAGTGACTTGATGAAAGCGATGTGTGAAACTTTCAAAATCAGGCATAGAAATTCTACGGCTTATAGACCTCAGATGAATGGAGCTGTGGAAGCAGCCAACACAAACATCAAGAGAATACTAAGGAAAATGATCGAAAGGCATAAGCAGTGGCATGAGAAGTTGTCATTCGCTTTATTGGGTTGTCGTACTACAGTTTGCACATCAATAGGGGAAACTCCATACATGCTGGTTTACGGTACAGAGGTGGTAATTCCTGCCGAGGTAGAAATTTCGTCCTTAGCAATCATACAAGAAGTTGAGCTAGATGACGCATATCGGGTCAATGGTCGCAACAAGCAGTTAGCCTTTATAGATGGAAAAAGAATGAATTTGGTTTGCCACGGTCAGTTGTATCAGAATAGAATGTCCAGAGCATTCAATAAAAGAGTTCGACCAAGGAAGTTCACACCAGGATAGCTAGTGTTAAAGAAGATATTCACGCATCAAGATGAAGCCAAAGGGAATTCCCTCATAACTGCAAGGTCCATACATGGTTCACCGGGTTCTAACTGGAGGAGCCCTTATTCTTGCAGAAATGGTTGGAGAAATATGGCCAAAACCGATCAACTCAGATGCAGAGAAGAGATACTACATTTAATCAATATTCTTTTTCTTTATGATGTAATTTGAACTACGCCTGACCTGCTTCCTATATAAGAGGGGATACATAGGCTGCCCTATGGGTTCGGTCGCATCTTTAATAAATTCCATTTCCCCCCGCATTTGGAACTAGGACAGAATTTTGAGGAGGACCCTCAAAATTCTAAAAGACAGCTTGTCAATATTCGTATCAGCATCGACCAAGTAAATTAGGGTAGAATTTTGAATTGGATCCTCAAAATTCTAAGGTCAATCTGTTTTCAGTCGTTCAGCACCACTATTAACAGTTCCAGCTCAGTAAATTGGGGCAGAATTTTTAGGAGGACCCTAAAAATTTCGGAGCCAGCAAGGTTGTCGTGCCTTGAAGCACGTTGCATTTGTGGTTCATCATAAAAACAAAATTATCTTTTATTTAATTATACTTATAAATTTGCATCAAGATTGCCAAAATTTGCATAAAATCATTTGGATCACTATCGTTCAGCAACGCTACCCCAAATGGTACAAGATGCTAGGAGTCGAGGGATGCGAACTAACCTCCCCCTTACAGAACTTACGATCTTTCTTTGGATGCAGGAATCGAGAATACAAATCAGCGATGCATGTGCTTTACAAAATTGAAGTTCCTGAAGCCACTACTTACCTCGCAAAGGTTTACTATCTACATTCAACACTTCCCAAGAGCCAATATATCGCAATCATTTACCAGCTAAGAAAATCACCACCATCCTCTCCTTTATATATCTGCATCTTTCAGGACTAAGCTTTGTCTCCATATGCATTTTTGCATTGCATAAGGCTACTCTCTACCTTCCGAGGCTAAGCTCTACCTTCATCCTGCATAAGGCTGTTATATGCCTGTCGAGACAAAGCTCTATCTCCACATGCATTTTTGCATTACATAAGGCTACCCTCTGTCTTCCGAGGCTAAGCTTTGCCTCCATCCTGCATAAGGCTGTTCTATGCCTTTCGAGACTAAGCTCTTTCTCCATCTGCATTTTTGCATTACATAAGGCTATCCTTTGCCTTCCGAGGTTAAGCTCTACCTTCATCTTGCATAAGGCTATTCTCTGCCTTTTGAGACTAAGCTCTGTCTCCATCTGCATTTTTGCATTGCATAAGGCTACCCTCTGCCTTCCGAGGCTAAGTTATGCCTCCATCCTTCATAAGGCTGTACTCTACATTTCGAGACTGAGCTCTATCTCCATATGCATTATTGCTTTACATAAGGCTATCCTCTGTGTTTCAAGGCTAAGCTCTGCCTCAATCCTGCATAAGGCTGTTCTATGCCTTTCGATACTAAGATCAGTCTCTATCTGCATTTTTGCATTGTATATGTCTATCCTCTGCCTTCCGATGTTAAGCTCTACCTCTATCTTCCATAAGGCTATTATCTGCCTTTCAAGACTAAGCTCTGTCTTCATCAGGATTTTTGCATTGCATAAGGCTATCGTCTGCCTCCTGAGGTTAAGCTCTACCTCCATCTTGCATATGGCTATTCCCTACCTTTTGAGACTAAGCTCTGTCTTCATCTGCATTTTTGCATTGCATAAGGCTATTCTTTGCCTTCCGAGGCTATGCTCTGCCTCCATCCTGCATAAGGATGTTCTCTGCCTTTCGAGACTAAGCTCTGTCTCAATCTGCATTTTTGCATTGCAGAAGGCTACCTTTCTGCCTTCCAAGGCTAAGCTCTGCCTCCATCTTGCATAAGGCTGTTCTCTACCTTTCGAGACTAAGCTCTGTCTCCATCTACATTTTTGCATGGCATAAGGCTACTCTCTGCCTTCCGAGGTTAAGCTCTACCTCTATCTTGCATAAGGCTATTCTCTGCCTTTCGAGGTTAAGATCTACCTCCATCCTACATAAGGTTGTTCTTTGCCTTCCGAGGTTAAGCTCTACCTCCTTTATTTTGCATTTTTGGCTAAAAGATTGCCACCCCTTTGCATTCATTCGGCTGAAATATTTCCACCTTTTCATGGGCTGAACTATCACAAACTTATTCAAAGGCGTCATAGTTCATAGGCACCATCCGCATAGCCCGAGAACACCATTTCATGGCCTGCGAATCTTTACTTTATGCTCTTCATAGCCCAGGACCATAGTCTGAGGACGCCATCCTAATCGTCTGAAGACAACATTTATGGTCCAATGGGAACTTGCATCTCGTATAAATTATGCAAAATATCCGCAAACCTTTCATCTGCAGGTACATCAGCCGTCACTGCCACCTCAGCAAGACCGATCCCGCAACAGTTCTCCGCATTTGTCCGATCTTCGAACCCTTGATAAATCTCAAACCCCGTTGCGTTCGCTTTTTCAAAATTGTCATTGGCATATCCCGCTAATGGTTCTTGAGCTACATACGGCCCGGTTCCTGTAAAATGAAAGATATGTAGGCAGCTAAGAAACCAGACCACGGTCAAAATCCTTTTACAATCACCAATTCCAGTCAAAATTGGCCATCTTATCTTTACCCGACAACTCTTTCATCCTGCTCGGGTAAAGAGGGGCAGCTGTTGATACCCAGTTTTTACCTATATATATTTTTCACCCAAAATACTTTCAAAACAGTATATGTATGCATATATAAGCAGGCCGGGGAACTTTGGTATTTTTCTTTAATTTTTGAGACTTATTAAAATTAATTTAATGCTTATTTTTGACAGTATAAAGGCCAAAATTATTATTTTTAGTGAATAAGGTGTTTCATTCTCGTATTTAAAACAAAATGAAATTATGGCCAATTTCGTAATTAACTATGTGTTATAGTTATAAAATTATTTCTAGTATTTTTAGATTAATGTTTATATTTTATCAATTAGTTCCAGATTTTTAATTTTGCTTTTTAAACTATTTTGGCTATTTTATAGAATTAATTGGGAGAAATTGGTTATTTAAAAGTTAGCCACATTTTATTTAAAATATAACCCAATTACACCCCTATTTCAGCCCAATTCTGACCCAATTTTAATGACCCATACCCATTGGATTTTACCCGGTCCAGCTCAGTTTTGATTTGAGCCGTTGATTAAATAAGATGTACGGCCAAGATCTTCTTTCCTTAATTAAATTGAACGACCCCTCCCCAACCCCTTATTCACACAGACATGTCTCTCTATCTCTCTGTAACAAATGCTCCCCCTTCTCTCTAGAACCTTCTGGTTTCTTCTTCTCCAATGTAGTCCATTACCTCTCCAGCCATACTCCTCCCTCACTTCTCTCGACCTCTTGTAGCCATGGAATCCTTATATCGTTCTTTTCTCTCTAAAGCTTGAAGCACAGAAGTTTCCGCCATGAAAGACGGTCACTGAAGCTTTGCCTGAACCTGTTTCTGGCTTTTTCTCCAGCGGTTTTTGTCCGATGATACCTTCTATGGCATTATATATGAGCTTCACGGCCAGGTTCTTTGTTTTCGCTAATTTGTTTTCAAACCCTAATTTTTCGGCTCGAACCTCTTTAATCTCTGCTCTTTTGAAAGAACTCTCAGTTTGATTTTGTTTTTTACACTATTTTTACTTAATATTTCCGGTTATTTCAAATTTCATATGGTTACTACTATTTCAAATTAGGGTTTCTGACCCCCTTCTTCCAAATCGTTTCTTCTATTCTTTCTGTGTACTATATATTCGTTTGTATTTATTTGTTTTACTTGCTTGTTTGGTGTTCTTGTGACCCTGGATCCATGCTTTTGTTTTTTCTTTCTACGGTTTCTGACCCCCTTTTCAAGATCACTACATCTTCTTCTTCCTTTCAGTATTATATATGCATGTGTTATATGTTTGTTTTGTTACGAGCATGTTTGTTTCTGAGTTCCATGCTTTAAACTTTTTAACTAGGGTTCCAACCCTCTATTCTTCTATGATTTCTTGCACAAATTTCTCTGATTTTTCATGCCTATTTTGTTTATAGGTCTAATTGTTATTCGAATGTTTCTGTGCATCTCTTGGAATCCCTAATATGTATGTGTTTTCCTTAAAGGTTCTTGCACTGATTTCTTGAATTATTTCCTTGCTTGTGAAATGCTATCTATAATTGTCACTGATTCCCACTGATTTTTAGTATTGTTCGTGATTCTTTGACTAATTTTAGAGTTAATTTGGTATTCTTACCATATTTGTGCTCTTAAATATTTTTTTACAATATTAAATATATGTTTTCCTTATTCGAGTATTATGTATGGCCTCTATTACATACTACATGCCTACTACTTTACTATGATGTAATTAGTTGTTTGATTGATTCTTCCCTTATATGATATAGATGTATTCTCATTCGAATCAATAATCCCAGATTAACTTGAATTAGGACCTATGATTAATTCAATTTGGTACTATTTCTATAATTATATACTCCCTACCCTATTCTCTGTTATTTTCAAAACTATACATACTCCTCACCTTTCTCTTTGAACACACCGACACACACTGCATATTTCTCAAAACTTCAGATTCTGTGAATTCTCTCTTTTTCTGCTATACTCTCTTACTCTCTTTTATTGAACACTCAATTGGCTGAAAGCCAAGATTGAGTAGCCTGGTTGATTGCTTCTACACTACTGGGTTCTATTTTTTGTTTATTTGGGTCTGTTGCTGTTGCTATTCTCATACTTTTGTTATTCTCTCTGCTTCTTACACTCTCTGCTCACCTTTTTCCTCTGTGCACTATTGTCATTGTGGTATATTACTTACAACTGGTATGCCATCCCTTCAAAAACATAGTTTCCATAAGTTTCTATTAATTTTGCATTTCATATTGTTTCTTGTGTGCTTTACTTATGGTTTTGTTGATCTTTTTGTCACTAGCATGTCACTTACTACTATATTTGGTTAAGCTTAACATGCTCCCTTACCTCCTACTCTGTCTCAATGAATGTTTACTTTTTCCTTGTGTACTACTACTATGCATCCATGTCTGTTTGGCAACTTGGTTAACCTAATGCCTCTATTTGAGGCTAAGTGTATTAGAGTTTGGTACAGTAAGAACTGAACTCTTTTTTTGCAACCATGTCTGGTTACTTTCTTACAATGTGTTGCCTGTGTGAGTTTTTTACTTTGCTTATTTGTTCCCTTCCCTTGCCCTCATTTGTGTGATGCTCTTTTTTCTAAAACTTGTAGTCCAAATGATTTCAGAAGAACTTTTTCAACTCTTTCAACTATTTTCTTAAACTGTCTCAACTTTTCCAACTCTTTGAACTATTTTCTTAAACTGTCTCAACTTTTCCAATTCTTTCAACTGTTTTCTCAAACCGTCTCTCAAAATTTTTAAACTCTCTCAATTATAATCACAATCTCATTCATAGAACCTTAGCGTATGACCCCTTAGTGTAAGCAGTGTTTTGGGATCCTTGAGCACCCTTTGAACTTTGATGCACAAGGATGGCACTTGCACACTTGCAATTGTCTAATTATGATATTTTGGGTGCTTGGTATTGGCCAGGGGTTCATACGAACCTCTTAGGGAACTTTGCCGCACCCAAGCCTTGTTAATGGCTCGAAATAAGTGAGTTTGGACATCTTGGGCCTGGTTGTAGGCTCCCTATAGAATAGCTTATTCTTTTTTTATCACTGTTGTATTTTTAAATTACTTTGTCTGTAAAAATTTCTAAAGAATAATAGGGTTTATTGTGAAATTGGGAGGGTTATGCATGCTTGGTCAAGGGGAATGGGTAGAAAACATGTTTATAGGATTTTACTTACCTATTTGCGCAATAGAAATCATCTTTAGGACATGCATCTTACATGTAGGAATCCTGTTCTTAGGTCTTTTACTTTCAGCTTGTTATTTTTCCTTTCTATATAATCACAATCAGTTAATAATCAAGTTACTGCCATTGCATTTAGATACCATGTTTTAGGGCCTTTATATGCATTAGATATCATGTACTTAGGGTTTTGTAATTTTGTTAAACAGACGTAAAACTGGTTAAGAGGTTCCTTTTAAAATGGGAAACAAACATGTTCACTTTCTCTTATGGTTAAACAATGCCTAGGCAAACCTAATGTGAGATAAAATTGATTAATCGCCTTAAGTCATGCTTAAGATATTCCCCCTCTTTAAACCGTCTGAATTTGTTTGTCTCTCTGAAGTCCGCTGATCTTTTATACTAACTTCTGCCGTATTTTCAACCACTTCTGTGCAAATATTTTTTACTAAATTACTTTTCTTCCCAGTCAAAAACTGGACTACTATTTTCTAATACTTATCTGAATACTATATCTTCTGCAATTTTCAAAACTATTGTTCAAAACTAATATACTTACACACCTCTGAATAGTTTCACATATGTTTTCTACCTCTCCTGTCCAAAATCTAGTTTATCAAATGTGTTATGTCTTTGCATGTATCTTGAAGTGTGTTTAAAATGTTTTCTCTCCGATTTCTAAACTATTACACATCCACTACCTTTTGTCAAGACCCAAAAGTTTTCTTCCAACTCTTATCTGCGAATTCTGTTTAATACTTTTCAACTGCTATTTTAAATATATTTTCGACACTCCAGCTTTTAAATTCTACCTTTTCTCAGACCTTAAATATGATTGAGACGTGCTAATTATCTGTTTATCCATGGAGGGATATTTGAGCCTTTTTATATGCCTTTGTATGATTCCATTACGTATAGTCCTTTTTGTTTTTGTATGTCGCCTAGCATTTTATCCTTTAAACTTAAGGGTTCCACCTAGTTCCTACCTCATAGGAATAGCGATCCTAAATGCCCTAGGATCTATAGGATGGGACGAATAATAGCATGCAAAAAGCATTCGAAACCAATTCACGCATCAACTACCTTAACGGGGTGGGAAGGGTAGAATATGGAGATGATGACGATGTGATTATATCATAAAGTGACCCCTCTTTGGGATATGTGCGGAAATTGTATCAAATGATCCATATTATAATTAATCCTAGGACCCTTCTTTCCTTTTTTTGATTTATTTAAATGTTCTCCTATAGCAACGCTTTTCCAAATCAATCCACTCTTTTATTTTATCATTTATGTCCTTCCTTCTTCTTTAGAACTTTTCAAGTTTTGTGAATGTTATATATGTGAACCTTATTCGTTTAATTGCTTCATTCTTTTTATAAAGTCACAATTAACACGGCCGGGAACCACACTAGTGGATCTTGAGGGGTGCCTAACACCTTCCCCTCGACAAAATCTCAAGCCCTTGCCCGAACTCTGATTTTCTTTTCAAAATACCCTCTTCTTAAAGTGTCCTAATGCACTATAATCATTAGGTGGCGACTCTTCAAATTCCAACCCAACTCCCAAACGGGAAATGGAGTTGTTTTGTCCATAATGTCGTAAAACCCGATTTTGCTTTTTTTACATGATAAAGGGGCGCCGACACTTGTTTGAGGTTTTTTTCCACTAAGGAGAAAATCAGTTTTATGCTTTCCAGCTCATTCATTTATACCACCCAAGCTTACTGCGTCATAGGGTTTTTACCTTAACTGCGAGGAGCAAGAAAGTTTTGATAAACCCTGAAGATGATAAAGACCGTGGGTGGTATCTTTGTTATATTGATTTTCGTACATTGGATTCGTTGTGTGAGTCAAACATTCCCTTCCCTGAGAAGTAGAACTTTGTACGTAAGTTTCTACATACTTTCCCGTACCTATTTTTATAGATTTCTCTCTTTTGGTTTTTTGTAGAAACCATGGGGGGTGTGGAGCCTATTCCCTACTTCCGTGGTTGGGTAGATTCAATCTTGAAAATTGCCCCTAAAGAAGATAGAACTTGGAGGTCTATTTCTACTTTACATGGTTATAGAGTAAAAACACACGGTATACATCTCTTTTTATCCATGTTTTTAGATATATAGGATAAACCCCAATAATGAATTCAAATCCATCTTTTTATCAGGATTTAGTGTAAAAGGAAGGATGGCTTATGTTGCTTTGGCTATGCGTGCTTTTGCTAATGCCTCCCTTGATTTGGACAAGGCTAAAGCCTTAATAGCTAAAAGAAAAGCTATGGTAGCGGATACTGAGAATGAGGAAGAAAGTAGTACCTCATTGGTATCTACACCTAGAGTTAGGAGACGCGTTATTATTGAAGATGAAGCTGAGGATACTCCTAATCGCACCTCTCCTGCTCGTACTTCTGCTACCAAACCTGTTCTAACTCATTCTGATAAAGATCTGGTACCTAGAGAGACAAGTGAATCTGTTCACCGTCTCTTTGTTAATGATTTTGAAAGTGGGGAACTTGGCCCTATTCTAAATGAAGTCCCTTTATCTACTTCAGTTCCCACGTCTCCTGTTCCTTTTATTCCTTCTTCACCCGTGAGTGTTTTTTCTCATGTGACGACCTTTTTTGCGCCTTCATCTACTTTGGATGCTTCTACTTCAGTTCCTTCATTAGCTCCCATGCCTATTCCTTCTGCTCCGGTTTTGACTTCTGCAACTCCTACTATCTTCACCTCTTCTACTACTTCTCCTTCTACTGCACCTTCTCCTTCTATCGTACTTTCAGAGTCTGGCCCCAATAGCAGGGGTATTGCTATGAGAAAAGTTACACTTGAAGTACCTGCTACTCATAGCCGTTTGAGGAAGACTAGTGGAGCTGACATTTGGCTCGAACCTCTAATTGGAGATGTGGAGAGGACGAAGATGCAGAGCGACTATTTCTATACTTTAATGAATGACATAGTCCATTCGACACTGAATGCAACTTCTTTTAACTTGACTATTTGCTCTTCATTGATTTTAAGTTCTTATTTTTGTGCCTTATGTTCGTAGGCCATCCTTATTGGAACCGAGTTAATGGGAAGGATCTCCACTTTGGAGAAAAAAGCACGTGAGTATGCAAAGGCCATTTATGATGATGAAAGATTAACTGATGGAGCACAGCTTGAGGCTCAAAGTTGGAAGAAACAATTTGAAAGTACTCAAAGGATCATAGAAGAGTTGCAAACTTGTAAATCTCAATTAGAGCAGCAAAATCGTGCTTTATCAACGGACCTAGGGATTGCCAAGGCCTCCATGAACCAAGTAAAAAGGGATAAAGATATTTTGAAGAGCTCATGTCAAAGGCTAATGAAGAAATCAAAGCACTTATGGAGAAAAAAGATTAATATGCTAAAGAGTTAGTACATAGTTTGAATCAGGCTCAGGCTGATTTAAAGATGTCTTCGGTTAAGGTTCATGCATTGGAGAGTTCTCATGCCAATATTCAAACTTCCCTTGATTCCCACCTAGCTGAGCAAGAAATAATGAAGAACACCCTTGCTATGTGATGAAGGGATTATTAAAACTTGGAGAATGATTACAATTCTCTTGTGGAGAATTTTAACCATGAGGTTAATTGGGATTTTTTGAAGTCTCTTCGTGATGCTTTGTTGGAGGCTTCTCAAGAAAATTTCAACTTGCAATCTGTGTTAGCCAAAGTCTTAAACACGATTGAGAAGAATAACCAACCTGTTGACGTTCCTTCTCCAGACCAGCCAATTGATATTTCCTCTCCAACAGTTGAAACTCCTGGGGTTGGAAAACCATTGAACTTTGAGGCAATTGCTGAAGCAATTGAAGTTGTGATTCCAGTAACCGAGGGTGAAACACAACCCATGGAAATAGAAATTCCCGTGACAATTGTTTCTCTCGAGGATGTTAATATTTCAGGTTCAGCTGAAACTGCTCCTGTTGCTACTTCCTTAGAACTTGCTATCGAGCCTAATGAAGCTGCAACTTCTAATGTACCAATCCCTTCAGTGAGCATCCAAAGTGTTTGACCTTACCTTTTTTTATGATTTATGGTGTAATCTCTTGACTTTTTAATGAAGTCCTTAGTTTTCAAAACGGGGCATTTGCTTAAAAACAATTGTATTCTAATGACTAAGTTTTTCCCTTAGCCTTTGATGTTAAGAAGTTTGACTAATACTTCTTTATCTTGTCCATTTACTATGTTTTATACTTTATAGAATTATCTCCTATTTACCCTATGCTTGCCTATTTTTCTTTTTAGGATTTAGAGAATAGGTTAGCATTTTTAAATTTTTAGAAAATGCTTTTAGGATTCTTCTCATGGATTATTATCATGAGATAAATAAAAGAGGGCCCTTTTATTTATCGACACTTAATGAAGAAGACGTCTCAACTTCATAATGGTGTTACAATACGATGAAAGAAGTCGGAGCATAAATGTTTCATATGAAATAACTTTTGACAAGTTTTTATTCATGAATTTTGGCAAGTTTTTTGAGTATTACATGTATTGAAGTACATCTACAACTTTCTCGTAACTATTTTCTTTTAGCAAATTTATAAAATAAACAAGGTTTTTCATAACCTGTTTTTAATACATAATCACGACCCTATCTTTACATATTAGGAAGGGTTTAAGGAGTGACTTCGTTGTTCTAAAAAGAAATAACACTACGATGAATGCTTTTGGATTGACACTTGACTTCTCGTAGCTTGATTTGATTTTAAATCTTGCTCTCTCGTATCAATTCTTCTTCACATACTCGTGTATTCTTTTGCATATACTCATGTATTCTTCTGCACATTCTCGTGTGTATATATGTACAGTCCCCCAAGTGTTTGAGCGGTGAAGTATGAAGCCTCGAACACTTGTGTGTTTTCTCCGAAATTTAGTCTTTTTCCTGAAACAGAAAAATATACAGGACTCGAAGGTGTGACTATAGATGAAGACTGCATAACTCGTGTGTATTTCCATAAGATAAATATAAGCCTGGCTAGGAATCTAAGAGTATTCCATTTTTCCGTGCAGGCCGTGACTCATCATTTGGCACGAGTTAGAGTTTTAGCCTAGCCTCAAAAATCATTAGTATAACTTCAACAATTTAAAGAAAAAGATTCTAACATGGTAATATCTAACCGTGGGTACTTCCTTAGAAGTAATATCTATTTTTATGAATAGCATTCCAATGTGAAGGTAATACCTTGCCATCCATTGTTTCCAACTCGTATGCTCCTTTCCCTGCAATTTCACGAACTCTATGAGGTCCTTCCCACGTTAGACTTAGCTTTCATGAATTAGCTGTCTTCGTAGATTGGAACACGTTTTTAGCACGAAGTCCCCAATTTTAAAGAACCTGAGGCGTGCCTTCCTATTGTAGTATCGCTCGATTACTTGCTTTTGAGCTGCCATCCTTATTAATGAAACTTCTCATCTCCCTTCTACAAGATCAAGATTTACACGTAACTCTTTGTTGTTCGAGTCTTCCATTGCTTGAACACGTCGTGTACAAGGTTCACCTATCTCAACTGGTATCAAAGCTTCCACACCATAAACCATTAAAAATTGTGTTTCTCCCATACTTGTCTTTGTCGTTGTTTGATATGCCCATAATACCGCTAGTAATACTTCCAGCCAATTGCCTTAAGATTTTTGTTACCTTTTCATAAAGTTGTTAATAATGACTTTGTTTGTAGACTCGTCTTTCCATTACGCACTGGATGATATGGAGTCGACGTAATTCTTTTGATTTCAAACTTTGAAAGAATTCAGTGACTTGTGCTCATACAAATTGTGGTCAATTATCGCACACAATCTCCTTTGGTACACCAAACCGGCAAATTATATTTCTCCAAATGAAACCCTTAACTTCCTTTTCTCGTACCTATTTAAATGCCCCTGCTTCTACCCATTTAGTGAAATAATCAGTAAGTACGAGTAGAAACTTTACCTGACCTTTTGCCTGGGCTAATGGTCCTATGATGTGCATTTCCCATTTCATGAAGGGCCACGGAGCTATGACAGGATGTAATAACGCAGCTGGTCTATGAATGTTATTGCCATACCTCTGACATTTGTCACACTTAGATACGAAGTTATTCGCTTCCTCTTCCATTTTGGTCCAGTAATATCCTGCTCGAATTAAAGTCTTTACAAGTGATCTGCCTCCCGCATGATTTCCACAATGTCCCTCGTGTATTTCTCTCATCACATATTTTGTTTGAGAAGGTCCGAGACACCTGGCTAATGGTCCACCAAGCATTTTTCAATAAAGTGTTCCTTGATATTGGCAGTACCGAGCAGCTTTCTTTCTAAGTGCATGAGCCTTCACCTTATCCTCAGGTACAATTCTGTGCTGCAAAAAAAGATACGATTTTGTTTCTCCAATCCTAAGTTAGGTGATTAAACTTTACCTCATTTTTATCATAGTCAAGAACGGAGTGGAATAAATGTATGATTGATGCATTTGCATCTTTCGCTATATCTGCTGCAGACGTGAGATTGGCTAAAGCATCCGCTTCCACGTTCTCTTCTCTTGGGATTTGTATCACTTTTCAAGTTTGGAACTGTCTTATCAGTTCTCGTACCTTTTCAAGATACTCTTGCATTCGAGTTTCTCTGACCATGTAAGTCCCCGGTATTTAATTTAATACGAGCTGTGAATCAGCTTTGATTATGATTTGCATGATACCAAGTTCTAATGCTATATATAAACCTGCAATCACAGCTTCATACTCTACTTCATTATTAGTTGCATGGTGACATTTTATAGCTTGTCTAATTGTTTCACCCGTAGGTGGTATTAGAACAATTCCTAAACCTGCCCCCTTTACATTTGAACCATCAGCAAATAATATCCAAGTCCCCGGATTAGCTCCATTAAAAACTTGTAACACTTTTTTTGCTTCTAGATGCATTCCTTGATTAAAGTCATCTATGAAATCGGCGAGTACTTGGGATTTAATAGCAGTTCAAGGTTGGTAAATTATTTCATATTCACTTAATTCTATAGCCCATTTTTCTAGTCTTCCTGATAGTTCATGTATATGTTAAAATTTTGTAATGGAAAGCAGTAACAACAACAATAGGATGACACTGAAAATAAGGCCTTAATTTTCTAGATGCCATTATGAGAGCTAATGCTTACTTTTCTAATTGCAGGTACCTTGTCTCAGCATCCAGTAAAGTTTTAGTTACCTAATAAATAGGAGATTGCTTACCTTGGTCCTCACTAATTAAAATATCACTTACCGCTACTTCCGAAACTGCCAAATAAATGAGTAGCTTTTCACCTTCCTTAGCTTTTGCCAGTAGAGGAGGGTTCGACAAGTATGCTTTTACATTTTTCAGAGCTTGTTGACAATCTTCATTCCATTCGAAATGATCTTGTTTTTTGAGTGCAGAGAAACATTTGAAGCACTTTTCTAAAGATTTTGAAATAAATCTGCCCAAGGCCGCGATTCTCCCTGTCAATATTTGAACTTTCTTTTTACTGGTAAGAAAATCATGTATTTCTTCAATTGCTTTAATCTGAGAAGGATTTGCCTCAACTCCACGGTTAGAAAAAAGAAAACCTAAATATTTACCTGAAGTAACTCCAAATGCACATTTTTCGGGGTTAAGTTTCATGTTGAATTTTCGTAATATTTCAAAGGCAATTGTTAAATGAGAGATATGATCATGAGAGCATAAGGTTTTTAGGAGCATGTCGTTTATATACACCTCCATAGTTTTCCAAAATGCCCTTGAAACATTTTAGTGACTAACCTTTGATGGATTGCATCCACATATTTTAGGCGAAAGGGCATTACTTTATAACAGTAAGTCCCTCGATATGTGATGAAAGAAGTCTTTTCCTCATCACCGGGGTCCATTTTAATTTGACTGTACCCCAAGTATATATCTAAAAAACTTAAAAGTTCATGACCTGTGGTTGCATCAATCAACTAATCTATATGGGGTAAAGGGAATGAATCTTTGGGACAGGCTTTGTTTAGATCATTATAATCTACACAAACTCGCCACTTACCATTATTTTTGGGTACGACCACCGTGTTGGCTAACCAATCAAGATATTTTACCTCGCAAATTGACCCAATTTTCAACAACTTTTGGACCTCATCCTGGATTACTTGATTTTTGAAAGCCCTTTTCTCTCTTTTCTTTTGCTTGATTGGAGTGAAAGATGGGTCTTCATTAAGTTTAAGAGTCATCACATCCAGTGGAATACATGTCATATCAGCGTGGGACCAGGCAAAACAGTCTACATTAGTTTATAAAAATTCGATTAACATACCTTGCATATCGAGATTTAGATCGTCTCCGATGTAAACGCTTCTCTCTGGCCATTGTTAAAATAACACCAAAACCTAGAGTTCCACTATTGTCGTTTTGATGTTCTCATATTCTTCAGGTTCTTGAATTACATCAGGTCTTGAATCTAAATTTATTTTCTCAGTTGAAGTTTGGTAGTTGACGCCTTCAACTGCTTCCTGTAATTGCTATTTCTCTTTACTCACGGTACTCGTATCTTATACTGCGTTGATACTCCTGGCTGTTTGTTGAACCCCACGAATTTGACATATTCCCCATGGTGATGGAAATTTGATAACTTGATGTAAGGTTGAAGGAACATCATCGATATCATGGATCCAAGGTCTCCCCATAATTATGTTGTGGCCCATTTCCATATCAACTACCTGAAATTTAGTTTCTTTAATAACACCTGTAACATAAGTCGTTTGAGTTACCTCACCTTTTGTTACCACGCTTGAATTGTCGAAGCCTGAAAAAGCATGCGCCTTAGGTATCAATTTATCTTCAGCTTGCATTTCCCTTAGCACTCTTAGTAGAATGATATTCAGAGAACTTCCTGGATCAATTAAAACTTGTTTTACATCAGTATCATGTATAAGTAAAGATATTACCAGTGCGTCATTGTGGGGAGTAATCGCTCCTTCCTTATTTGCATCATCGAATTTTATGCTTTCATGATCTAAGCTTTTTCGCACTCGTTTGCCGTGTGTAATCATCATCCTAGAAACCTTGTTTGAAGTCGTATTTGTTACTCCGTAAAGTCTTCTCCTCCGTTGATTACACTATTATCTTAGGTGAAGGTGGTTTTGGTGGCTCTTGCCTATTTTTCATGTAAGCTTGCTTTCCCTTCTCACTTAACAATTCTCTGAGATATCATTGCTTCAAGAGATTATCTACATCACTTTGAAGGAATCTACATTCTGATGCTTTATGTCTGTGATCATTGTGAAATTCGCACCAACGATCTGGATTACCTCTGTTTGAATTTGACTGCATCTCCTTTGGCCACTGTACCTTGTCCCCGATAGTCCTTAGAATAGCTACGAGCTTGGCATTGGTTACATTAAAACTATAACCAGCAAATCCTGCCATTGAATTTGTATCATCATCTCGTGGCTCTTGGTTGTTTCGGTCGCCTCTGAACCTGGATGATGACCCGGTTCCCCTGTCTCTTGACATTTGGTCATAGTGCTGGTTGTTCTGTCTTGATCGCGAATATTTTCTTGCAGGTCCCACATATGGATCGTACATGTTCTTACATGATCTTTTTTCTATTTTAGATCTTATGGATCCGCTCCTTTCTTCCCGATGAGGTTGAGACACGGTATATTCCTCAGTTCTGAGCTTCGTACTGTACGTGTTATAAACATCGCTCCAAGTAGTAGAAGGAAACTCACAATGGCTTTCTTTACGCCTCCTCGTGGCTTCTTAACTTTTATCATTCAAATTACTTGCGAAGGCTATTGCTTCCCAATTATCCGGTCCACGAGGCAACATCATTCTCTCATGTTGGAATCTATCAACAAAATCTCTGAGCAATTCAGAATTCCCTTTGCTTGATTTTAAAGATATCCTCCATTCGTTTTTCAACTTTCTGAGCTCCCGAGTGCGCTATAATAAAATAATCTACAAGCTCAGCTAAAGAATTTAGAATTTTTAGCTAAAAGGGAATACCAGGTTAATGCACCCTTGGTGAGTGTCTCCCCAAATTTCTTGACCAATACTAATTCAATCTCTTGTTTAGTCAAATCATTGCCTTTCACGCCTGTGGTAAATGCAGTTACGTGGTCGCGTAGGTCCGTTGTTCCATCATATTTTGGGATGTTAGGCATTTTGAATTTCTTTGGAATCGGTAGGGGAGCGGCACTTGGTTTCCAAGGTTGCTGCAAGTATTTATCCACATCCACTCTTTTTATCACAGGTGGAACTCCAGGGATTTTCTCGATACGCTCAATCTGCTCCTTGAGTTGTTTCTGCATGGTTAGTACTAAATTTTGAAGATGAGAATTACCTGCATTACCTGGTTCTTCTTCGTGTGAGTCACTGGGAGTTGCTCCATTGCCAAAATTAACTACACCAGAGCGGGTGTTTTCCAACGTGTTGTTGTTCGGCGTTGCTGGTACAGCAGGGAATCGATTAACTAAAGCTTCCAAGGCTTTGTCAATTCGTGTGTCGATTATTTTTTTAAAAAAGTTCTTCTCTTTTTTCAGCTCCTCCGTCAACATGTTCAGACATATCATTAGGAGTTCCTTCTGGAGATCCACGTGGAGAAGCTTACATTGTTGAGTTCATCATCATCCACTTGATGGATCTGATTTTCCTGGTTGTTGTTGTCATTGTTGTTTGACATGTTGGCAATAGGCTGAATGTTATCTTAGAAAGAATTACTTATCAATTCCCAGTAACGGAACCAATTTGTTTAAACAAAAATATTATTTGGTCAAAGCGTGAATTTTGAGAAAAGAAGTGGGGTTACTATGAGACTCGTATCTCAGACTCCCTCTCGTGTCTGTTTACTTTCCTCCTCCCGTATCTGTTTTTCTCCGTACCTTTTAGTAATTTATTACTCTTTGACTATTTGACCAGTCCACGTTTCATGCTACATCATATTAAATTCAAGTTCAGTTTTTTCCTAAAACACATTTAGTTATTTTTCGGAGACTTCAAGGTAAGCGTCGAAGTCACCTTCAATTACTTCCTTTTCTACTATTATTCTTATTGTCAGAGAGTGTTGTATTAGATTTCTTAATATATTTCTATTGATCTTATGACTCAGTTCCACCATTTTTGGGGAGTTATTAATTGATGTTATGTTTTGGAGTTATTATGGACATTATTGGTTTATTTTATTATCTTAGTTTGTTATTTTCGCAGAACTATCGATGAATGTTAGTCTTACCTAATCTTAGATAGTAGGTATCATCACGATATTCTAAGATTAAAATTTGGGATCGCGACAAAATCCCTAAGAGAGGTATACCATGTGGCGTCACTACTTTACCGATGGGTCGTCATTATTCTACCGAGGTTAGGCTTAACCCGCAAAATTTTAGCTCGCCTAGCATTATTTTTTTCATAAAAACCGTCCCGCTTGCATAAAGTCAAATCCACACGTCCCACATAAGGAAAACCTATCGCGTCTTGCTAGCATTCCTAAGCCACTTGATCAAGAATATTATATTAAGTATTGACTAAGATTTTGTTCTTGTTGTTGTTATTTATTTGAGATAAATTAACAAAAATAAAAAAAAAAGTTTGAAGGAAAAGAATGAATGAATAGACCTATGAAAGAAATAGACCGCTCAAAAAGGACTCTAGTAGAACCACCAATCTAACAACGAAGAATATGTTAGGTTAGTTATTTTGAAGAAGTGGAAAAATGACTCATATTAAAAATCTACATTGACAAATATTGAAAAGTTTTGAAGCTTTGAATTAAGAAATAAAATTTAATAAAATATTATTTACTTAGATTGTTTACTGTTGCAAATAATTAGAAATATTCTTTGAAGTTTATATCTCAATTTTGAGAAACTGTAGTGAATATTCGAGTTGATTTTGGTTAAAATTTCAGATTAAAACTCGAAGAACATGACATAAATAAATTGTATATACTTTGTATGTCGGCCATACAAATGATATACATAATATATACATCATCATCTAAAAAAAGTAGAGGAGAACAACATAAAAGGATAGAGGGGGACTCCGAGGTCTGCGGATGGTGGCAGATATACCTTAAAGTCTCCCAGTAGCAACACGTACTCTACTGATATCGGGGCTAACAGGATATACCTGGGTCTGCACAAAAACAAGTGCAGAAACATACTTTGAGTATACCCAC